>CM053786.1:371164759-371714759 GCA_028749045.1 Cupressus sempervirens
AATCTTACAAATCCAAGTACCCTACTTTGACCATTTGCCAATTTTTCCTAGTTATTTTTCATGAGCCAAATCAAAGATTTATACTTTCTTTGTGATAGTAAACTAATGCCCGAATTTTCATTCCCCCAAGTGTTAGTTTGACCTATTTCCAAAGCCAAAATCGAACGTGTTTTATCATTTTCTGACATGTTTGCTTACAGGTAGTTCTGAGAAGGCAGCTTTGACAGTCAATATCTTTTGACCCAGATGTCATCATGATAGGAAATTTGATAAGGTAGGAGAATGTGGAATAAAGAATTAGTATATTTGATTTTAGAGCTCAATCAGGTATTTTGGTCAGTTTTTAAGGCTAGTCAAAGGACTCCTTGGCACAAAATTGGCAGTTGGCATAAAAGGTTTAAAAGTGAGTTTTAAAGGTTGAATTAGTGATGCAAATTAATTTCATTAAATAAAGTAATATCATTGGATAGATTTGAATTTTTAGATGTTTCAGTTCAAAAAAAAAATTAGCCAGGCCCACTTTGCGGCCCAACTGATTCTATCATATTAATGTGATAAAGTATAAAGGAAGACACAATGAAGAGTTGTGCAAAGAATATAATAAAATAAAAGATCATGTACATAGCAAGTCTAGGATCTTTGCAGGATATGGACTTGAAACCTACCAACATTCAAGTTTCAAGATCTGATTAAGAGAGCTTCCTCCATAATGTCTCTCAGGATCTCACTATAAACCTTTAAGAGTGATACCAATTAAAGTAAAAAAAGAAGTAAATAATTGAGTATAGCAGAGTCTAGAAAGGCCTGCTAATGGGGAGGATCTTGAACAAGGTTCTAGCCTCAACTACTAGAACTCACTTTAGGCTTTCTCCTAGACTCTTAGGGTATTTATCCTATACCCTACTCCATGGGAATCTTCTCTCTATTCCCTTATTACACTAATCCTCACCAATCAACTCAAAACTCTATTTCACCATGGGGTCTCCCTAGTGCTCTCATTGCACCGTTCTTGACAACTGGCTTCCAGGAGTGCATTCTTGGCTATATTGAATTCCAAGGCTTGTATTAGGTCTCATTCAATAGTTTTTAGGATCACTGAGTGAATTGGAGTATTGGGTTTCCAATCGATTTGAAGATTGCATAGTTAAGAGGGCTACCAAGACTAATAACAAAATTAGGCCTCCAAAACTGATTTTTGGCTTATATCTCCTCAAACCCTTAAGAAGTACTCAAAAAAATTTATGATTTGGATACCCTTTTGGCTCCCCTTGAAGATTTTTCAGGTCTGCAACACCCAAGTCATCCGTACAAGGGATTTCCAAAAATATGTCTCTTTACAAGGGTTTCTTGTTTGTATGAACAGGAATATAGAGAGTTCTTCCTTCCACCACTCAAATGGACTCTAAATGACTGAAATCCTGGAATTAACTTCCTTCACTCACCACTCTTTCCTTCCATGAATTTGTATTGCACCCAACACCCCATTCTATGCCCCTTTCAAACACTTATTTGCTGATTTCATTGCCTAGCCGGGTATGCAAACTCGCCTAGGGCCTCTTGGAAAAAACAAAAAATCTCTGAAAAACAAGACAAAAATACATATTTACATTGTTTATACAGTCTATTACTTGATTCCAAAAGGCCATCATGGTTCCACCATTGGAATTCAAGTTATAGAGATTTCTTTGCTGATTGCTATGTACAGACCAGCGAACTGGCAACTTTAAAAAGATTTTTTAAACTAGTAATGAAACTGATAAAAAAAAATCCTAATCTTTACCAAAGCATCTACATTCCATACACTATAAAATCACATGAAAACAGCAACCCTATCAATCCATTAAAGGTGTGGATGAAGGGTGAAATCAGAAAACTGTCATCAAAATGCTCAGTTTGCTCTTCATTCCAATGCCAAAATTCGTACAAAAGCATATGCCAGCCCTCAAACTAACTTGGATTGGTCTTAAATACCTCTTACCCATGTGAATCAACAGATCCCATAGGTTTCCAACTGATTCTTGAAGCCCTTATAAAGTTTTAGCACTTTTTGTCAATGTTGTCAAGCAACTTTGCAAAGTTGCAAAGTTGCCAAGTGCAACTTTTGCACTATTGTGCATTTAATGGCTCCATGACCTCAAACATGGTTAAATGAACCTATTTCCATGTAATTACAACTTTTAACATATTTTCCATGTTTCCCATCCTCCTGGGGTCTTGGTCAGTGTTTGACCATTCTAGGCTCTAACAAGCAATTTAAGCAATTTTGCCAACATAGAAGCAACTTGGAAACTCAAACACAACAAAAACCTATTTACAAACACAAATCACACACTTGGGGCTTTATCACATAGCCCTTATTCATGTGGTCTAGCCAAGACCACTACAAGCCAAAAATGATTTAGGAAACTTGGCATTTTTCCTAGGTGCTCCTGCACCACCTGCATTTGTCCATTTTTAATTATGGTCCTTCTAATGAAGAATTCCATCTTTTTTAAGCTAATTCTGAGTGAGACTTGTGATGGAATTAGTGATCAATACTTTCCAATTTGTATGCAGGGAAAAAATGATTATTTTAACATCTTTTACCATAGGACACAAAAGCATTTCCTCATAGGCACATGCATATTTTTATTGAGTGTCATTCTAATATGCTCACAATATATCAAGGAACAAATTGGGCTCTTTCCATTGCCATCTATGTGACATTTGCAAATTGCTAAGTAGGATGACTTGTGTAAGGAAGAGAAATTAAAAACTAGTGACAATTTTAGATGTCAATTGGGAATGAAGATACTTAAATCGATGCAAGTCTAAGATGGGTGTCTCTACCATTGCCAATGTCATCTCCTGCTTTTGTCATATGTAGGAGGAGATCTCATGTTGAGGGAAGCAGAGGCTAGATGAGTTCTATTTTCTAAGAAAGTCAATCAAAAAAAGTGGCATTGGACTCTATTGTGAAGGGAGTAGTCAAATCCAGAGCTTTGTAAGTTCCATCTTCAAAGAAGAAAAGAAATGAAGAGGTCAGGTTGTATTTGGTTCTCATGTCTGAGGATGTTTGTATAAGTGGAGTGTTAGAAATGCTTTAGAATAACTGGGGGGGGGTGAATTAGTTATTCAAGGTCCAAATGTCCTATTCAAACTTTTTACTGAGTGTAGTGAGCCCATTCAACCATTCATTCATCCAAGCTTTAACTTTCCTATTCAGCAAGTTATTGTAAATCAACATGCAAGTATAACACATAACTCAGTGATTTACATGGAAACCGAATTTGGAAAAAACCACCAATAACATGCTACGCGATTCTCACTCTTTTGAAGTGATGCCCTGTGAAATGCCTACCCTATTAAATGTTATAGCACACTGTTAAATGTGACCTGGTTAAAAGATTTAACCACCTTGTTAGAAGTAGGCCTGGTTAGAGGACTTTAGAACATTCACTTGGAATGTCACCATATTAAAGGATTTATAAATGGTTGTTAGACCAACATAAGCCCATAGGATTTTCATATCTAATACAATTACTAGAGAGTATTAGAAAGTCTTTGACCTAATTACAACATACAACTTAACTTGCAGATCTCATATCACTCTTCAGCTCTTCACATTGCCTGGCCTTCAATCTTCAGAACTCTTGATAGGTTGCCCTCCTTTCAAGCTTAGTCCCCTTGAGTCTCCATGCTCAATGTACTAGTTCAGTCATCTCTTCTTGACCACTCATCAAAGCAAACCCTTTGTGCTCTTCCTTCTCCGAGATGCCTTCTCCTTGACACCCTTCTAATCACTTCACAATTTAGCACTTTAGCAACAACACTTGCTTCTTGGTCTGTGACTCCTTAAATAGAAGTTTGGAATTCTCTTTTCCTACTTGATTCTTCCTTCCTTTGATTCCAATTCGTATGGATTAGGTAGGATACATTGTATCTAACCCATATTATGTTTCTTCTAGAAACATCATGAAGGATCCTATTGAGTTCACTCCAAAACGGTTTACATAGAATTCTATGCCACCAACTCATCATCCTTATCCTCCAAATGGTTTACAAAATTATAGGTAACAACTATGTCAGCTCAGATTTGGTGAATTTTTGATTTTTCAATAATGTAGTAGCTTGACACTACTGAAAACCTGATGCTCAGCACATACTATGTTACTCGACATCAACTATGTTTTTACTGATGCTCAGCACCTGAAGTTCACTTAGCACCAACTAAGATTTTTTGATGCTCGACACCTATTACTTTTCTCAGCACTTGAAGATCACTTGACATACACTAGATTTTCCTTTTTATGGGCTCCAACTAAAAAAAAAATCGGCTTCAACTAGCTTGCTCAGCACCCACTAATGAACTTAATTTAAGCTTTCTAGTCAACCTTGTTACAACTTACTCCTCCAATTTTTTAAAGTATGGCCAACCTCTATATCTTCAAGTATGTTATCAATACATCATTTAACCATTTTCTTAACTAATCCTTGCACTTCATTACAACATCATGACTCAACCTTTCCCTTAGGTACTCTTGTTACATCTTGTTGATCAAATCCTCTTCATCAATCAACTAAGTGATAGTACTTGGATCTTATAAGAAAATTTCATTCCTACAAATAGAAAATTTGACATCAATGACAAAACAATGATTGAAAACATTCTTTTAACAACAAACTTCCTTCTTTACAACAATCTCCCTCTTTGATCTTCAACAATGAGCTTTTCAATTAGATTTCCAATAATCTCCCTCTTTAGAATTGATGGAAAACCAAACTAATCAACCATCAAACTAAACTATTCAACCACATGCTAACTAGGTTAGAACAATAAGTCAAATGCCAAAAAGAAAATTGTGTTACCACCAGTTTTAACATCTCCCTCTTTTGATCTACTATCCTGATTTCTTTATTTCTATTTCTCCCTCTTAGTTGTTGTATCCTTTCTTTTCTTCTCTCCCTCTATATGCATTGCTCATCTTCTACTATTCTTTGTTTTGATCGGCTTCTTCATCTTCTCCCTCAATCTATTGATCAAAGCTTTTATCCATTAAATGGTGTTAATCAGTTTCTGCTCTTTCTCCTACTATGATCAATTTATTTTCTCATCTCCCTCTTTAACAAAAATGCCAAAGACATATTATTTCAGCATCTTTTCATGCAAATGTAGCATTTCCAAGCTCTTTCATTTTCTCCCTCTATCACCTTTCTTGTGACTAATTTGGAGTTTCATCACTTCAATTACTTTAGGCAAGAATCCTAAATTAGGTATCCTTTGCATCAATGTGTAATATTTAAGCAATTAATTCATTTGATGCAAGGGAGTCTTGCCTTTTCTTAAGTAGCCTTTGCTTAACTTACCTCTAAGATACTCAAAAGCATCTTTAGGTAGTTCTTTTGTGAAGATGTCAGAAATTTGTTCCTTTGAGCTTACATATTCCATCTTCACTTGTTTGTCTTCCACCATTTCTCTTACATAGTGATACTTAATTGCAATATGCTTGATTTAGGCATGCATTACAAGGTTCTTTAATATGTTTATAGCACTTGTATTATCACAATAAAGTATCACAGGCTTATTTACCTCTTCCTTCATACCTTGCAACAAATGTTTGATCCATATAATATTTGTGCAATTTATAGAAACTGCAACATATTCAGCTTCTGCAGTGGACTGTGAGGTACAACTTTTCTTTTTACTGGTCCACGTAATCAATCTTTTTTCTAAGAAAAGTGCTCCTCCACTGGTACTTTTTTTTTCATCAATATTACTTCCCCAATCAGCATTAGTGTAGGCTCTTAGCTCAAAGTTTTCACTTCTCTTGTAATACAAATCAAAGTCGTCAGTTCCTTTTAAGTACCTCAGTATTCTCTTCACTACCATTAGATGATTTTCTCTTGGATCTGTAAAAAATCTTGCCACTATTCCAATAGCTAATGCAATGTTTGGTTTACTATGTACAACATATTGCAACTTTCCAATCATTGATCTATACATTGTCTGATTCACTTTAGCTGACTTGTCATTCTTTGATAACTTATGTCATGTTGCCATTGGTGTGCTCACTAGTTTTGAATCTTCTAATCCAAATGTCCTGAGTATCTCTTTGATGTATTTGAATTGGGTCACAAATATGTCATGCTTCAATTGATGTACTTGTAATCCAACAAAGAATTTGATTTCTCCAAACATTGACATCTCAAACTCATGTTTCATTTTATCAGCAAATTCTTTGCATAGAGCGTCTTTTCCTCCAAATATTATATCATCAACAAAGATTTTAGATATCAAAATGTCTTTACCTTTTTCATCCTTGATGTACAATTTGATGTTGTCATCTATTCTCTCAAATCCAATCTTCACAAGATATTTGTGCAATCTCTCATACCATGCTCTAGGTGCTTGCTTCAAGCTATAAAGTGCCTCATGTAGTTTTTAGACCATATCCTTGTTTTTTTTTCCAAAAAATCTCTTAGGTTGTTCTATGTATACTTCCTCTTCAAGTATACAATTCAAAAAAGAAAATTTCACATCCATTTGGTAGACTTTGAAACCTTTGTAAGTAGCATATGCAAGTAATGTTCTTACTCCTTCCATTCTTGCAATAGGGGAAAATGTTTCTCCATAATCCAATCCTTCTTCTTGTGCATAGCCTTTGCAAACTAATCTAGCTTTGTTTCTAGTTATCTCACCATTCTCATCAAGTTTGTTCCTAAACACCTATTTGGAACCAATTACATTCTTGTCAGCTAGTCTAGGAACTAGGATCCAAGTTTGTTCTTTTCAATCTAGTCTATCTCCTCTTTCATAGCTTTATACCAGTCATCATCTTGTAGTACATCTTTTACTATTTTGGGCTCAACCTTTCTTAGTAGACATGATTCATTTCTTATTCTATTCCTTGTCATTTGTCTGGCATCCTTGTCACCAATGATTTGATCTGCAAGGTGATGTCTTCTTACATACTTGGCTAACCTTGGTTTTTTCCTTCTTTCCATGTTTGATCCTTTAGCTTTAGAGTCATTTTGTCCTTCTTCATCTGGTACTTCATCATCTCTTTCATGTATACTATTTTCAAAATCATAATGTGCATTTCCTACATTCTACAGCTTGGCTTCTAAATGCAGCTCGGCATTCACTAGGTGTGACTCTGTTGATACTAAAATTTGTTATTGATTCCCAACTTGATTGGTAGCATTTTCTTCAATAGTCATTCCTTCATAAAAGTATACAAAGGATCTATAATCCTCTAATTGCTTGGACTCATCAATTTGGATTTCTGCATGCTCATCAAAATTTACATTTGCACTCTCCACAATCTTGTTAGTATTAGTATTCAAACACTTATATGCCTTACTTCTAGTGGAGTATCCAAGGAATATGCCTTCATTACTCTTTGCATCAAACTTGCCATTTCTAGTATCTTTAAGAATATAGCATTTACAACCAAATACTTTAAAATGTTTAACATTAGGTGAGTGACCATACCATAGTTCAAAAGGTGTTGCATTTGTACCTTTCTTGACTTGTACTCTATTCATCATGTAAATAGTAGTGCTTACAGCTCCTCTCCAGTACTTTAAAGCAACATTTTTCTCCATCATCAAGGTTCTTGCACAATCTATCACTAATCTATTCCTTCTTTCAACAATACCATTCTAAGGTGGAGTTCTTAGTGTTGATGTTTTCCTTTTGATATCTTTGTCATTGTAGAATATCTCAAACTCTTTTGATGTAAACTCTCCTCCTTTGTCTAATCTTAGACATTTCAGACTCTTTCCTATTTCCTTCTCAACTCTAGCCAAGTACCACTTGAACATTTGAAATGATTCATATTTTTGCTTTAAAAAAATAGCAGTCATCATCTTGGAGTATTCATCCACAAATAGCATTATGTATTTTTCTCCTAGGTAGCTTTGCACTTCTATTGGACCACATAATTCTATATGGACTAGCTCTAGTACTTCTTTGGAGGTGTATGTTTTTCTTTTGAAGCTAGACTTGGTCATCTTCCCTAGTTGACATTGTTTGCACATTGTGTTTTTAGGTTTCTTCAATTTAGGCAACCCTCTGACCTTCTTCTTTTGGATGATGCTAATCAAGTTTTCAAAGTTAACATGACACAACCTTCTATGCCATAACCAAACATCATCAAGTCTAACAACAAAAAAATTTGCATCTTCCATATCTAGATAGAACAAGTTACTCCTATTTTGTTCACCTTTTCCTATCAGATTTCCATCATTGTCATAGATCTTGGCAATTTTGTTTCCAAATTCTACTATGCAACCTGCATTGCCTAACTATGATACACTCAACAAGTTGTAGTTCAATCCTTCAACATATTATGCATTATCACATGAAATTTTTTCTATAATTTTAATTGAACCTTTTTATTTGATTTGACATGGAGCATCATTACCAAATCTAACACTATTTCCATCATATTGAGTAAAGGTAATGAACTTACTTTTATCTCCTGTAATGTGATGTGAGCATCCACTATCTATGATCCACTTGTCATTCTTGTTCACAAAGGTCATCCATGTTCTTGCTTCATCTTCATCTGATCCATCCTTTATGGCCACATAGACTACGTCATCATCATTCTCATCAAAATCTTCTTCAACAATGTAGCATCTTTTTCCTTTGTCCTTTTAGTCTCTGCTATCATCTTCTCTTTTGTTCTTGTACTTGTTTCCTTCTTTGTAGTTCTTATTTTGTGTACATCTTGCATCAATTAGTCCTACTTCATTGCAATTGAAACATATGATAGGGAGCTTACCTTTGAATTTACCTTTGCCTCTATGGAATCTCCTAGCCAGTAGTGCTTCCAACTATTCCACATCTTCCTCATCTGTGCTGCTATCACTAGATGCATGCTTTCCTTTTCTTCTCTTCTTGTTTGATGTCACCTCCTTAGTATCTTTTATTGTCAACTTGGCCTTAAAAGTAGATTCAAGATTTTTAGGTCTGTAGTTGTCAAAGTTTGACAATTCAAATGTAGTAATCCTTCCCACTATTCCTTCAAAACTCAATGCATTTCTTGGTATACACCTTAACTCTTGGATGGATGAAACTCTAATAGCATAGATAGAGAGAAGGGTTCTCAAGTATTTTATATTGATAGTCTCTTCTTCTAATTGACCACCTAAACTTCTTATATCACTTACCACTTCTTTCATCCTGGATCCATATTGAGCAGCATTTTCACCTTCCTCCATTTTCATTTCATCAAACTTTCCTCTAAGGCTTTCTCTCTTTGCTCTCTAAAAATTATGATCTCCTCCATAGATATTATATAGGGCTTTCCACATCTTAAATGTAGTATCACATCCTTTGATGTCATCATATTCAGCATAATTGAGTGCAGAGGCAATCTCCAACATTGCTTGATTGTGCTCCTTCCTTTTGTTCAAATCATCTACAGTAAGAGGTCCAAATGGTTCTACATGTTATGTTCTAATTGAGCTTTTGCATAATCACCTATTGATCCAAGCTGCAATTTCATCAAACTCTACCATGCAACAAAGTTTTCTTTGTTGAGCTTGGGAACTTCTCTCTTGGACATCTTGATCTTCCTACTTCTAGTACCTTAAAACTAAATCAGTAGATGGCTTTGATACCAATTGCTAGAAATACTTTAGAATAACTGAGAGGGGGGTGAATCAATTATTCAAGCTCCAAATGTCCTATTCAAACTTTTTACTAAGTGTAGTGAGCCCATTCAACCATTCATTCATCCAAGCTTTAACTTTCCAATTTAGCAAATTACTATAAATCAACATGCAAGCATAACACATAAAAAGATCAACACATAACACAGTGATTTACGTGGGAACCCAATTTGGAAAAAACCACCAGTAACATGCTACTCAATTCTCACTCTTCTGAAGTGGTGCCCTATGAAAGGTATGCCCTATTAAAGGCTACAACACACTATTAAATGTGACCTGGTTCAAGGATTTAACCACCCTGCTAGAAGTGGGCTTGGTTAGAGGTCTTTAGAACATTCACTTGGAATGCCACCTTGTTAAAGGATTTACAAGTGGCTGTTAGGCCAACCTAAGTCCATAGGATTTTCATATCTAATACAATTGCTAGAGAGTATTAGAAATTCTTTGACCTGATTATAGCATACATCTTAACTTGTAGATCTCATATCACTCTTCAGCTCTTCACATTACCTAGCCTTCAATCTCTGCAACTCTTGACAACTTTCCCTCCTTTCAAGCTTAGTCCCCTTGAGTCTCCATGTTCAATGTACCAGTGCAATCATCTCTTCTTTACCACTCATTGAAGCATACCCTTTGTGCTCTTCCTTCTCCTAGATGTCTTCTCCTTGACACCCTTCTAATCACTTCGCAATTTAGCACTTCAGTAGAAGCACTTGATTCTTGGTCTATGACTCCTTAAATAGAAGTCTGGAATTCTCTTTTCCTGCTTAATTCTTCCTTCCTTTTATTTCAATTCATATGGATTAGGTAGGATACATTTTATCTAACCCATATTATGTTTCTTCTAGAAAAAACATGAAGGATCCTCTTGAATTTGCTCCAAAACAGTTTACATAGAATTCTATGCCACCAGCTCATCATCCTTATCTTCCAAATGGTTTAAAAATTCTAGGTAACAACTATGTCAGCTTAGATTTGGTGAATCTTCAATTTTTCAATAATGTAGTAGCTTGACACTATTGAAATCTTGATGCTCAGCACATAATATGTTACTCAACATCAACTATGTTTTTATTGATGCTCGACACCTGAAGTTCACTCGGCACCAACTAAGATTTTCATATGCTCGATACTTGAACTTTACTCGACACCTGAAGATCACTTAGCACACACTAGATTTTCCTTTTGGTTGGCTCCAACTAAAAAATTTCTCAACTTCAACTAGCTTGTTCGGCACCCACTAATGAACTTAGTTTAAGCTTGCAGTCAACCTTGTTGCAACATACTCCTCCAATGTTTCTAAGTGTGACCAGCCTCTATATCTTCAAGTATGTTATCAATGCATCATTTAACCATTGCCTTAACTAATCCTTGCACTTCATTACAACATTATAACTCAACCTTTCCCTTAGGTACTCTTGTTACATCTTATTGATCAAATCCTCTTCATCAATCAACTAAGTGATAGTACTTGGATCTTATAGGAAAATGTCATTCTTACAAATAGCAGGTTTGACATCAATGAAAAAACAATGATTGAAAACATTCTTTTAATAACAAACTTCCTTCTTTGCAATAATCTTCCTCTTTGATCTTCAACAATGAGCTTTTCAATTAGATTTCCAACATGGAGACTTTTGTGGTAGCTCTTACGAATTTCATGATAGCTGCAAAGCCCAAGGTAGCGTGCATGGCCATTTCATTACATTTCTTTCTATTTTCCTAAGAAAAGTATGAAGTTATGCATAGGATTGGGTAGCTATACATCTGATGGGGTATGTGTGGAGAAGTTGTTTGGACACATCTTTTAGCAAGTATGGAGGTAAAGGGAATATTTCTTCTTTAATTCTACAAGCATCCCCATCCCATCAAATTTTCTTAGCCCAATTCTACCACATGCCTACTTAAAACAAGGAGTTAAGTAGATCAATGTGCCATAATGCCCTACATTTTTAAAAGGAAGCATGATGAGAATCTTGCTCTAGTGTTGTCGATTCCCATATACTCCATCACTATGACTAGAATAAAAAAGACGAGCAGCAAAGAAAATAGCTCTAAGTTCTTTAAATATACCACTATAGTCCCACATTTCCATCATTAGGATCTTCTAAGTTCTTTAAATATACCACCCCACACATACCTAGTGTCTAAAAAACTATGTGGCTTTTGGAAGGTCAACTTTACATGAGGGCCCGCCACTGACAACTAGGACAAGTAGTACAAAGACCAAAAAAAATTGAAGGAAATTGTGCAACTAAAAGTAGAGATTGATGATTTCATCTGACACGTGGTGTCAAAGTGTGAGTTTGCATTAGTGATCATGCAAATAGCAGAATTGGCACCAACAGTATGAAAGTGGGAGACATGACCATGGCCACAACATCACAAAGATAAAATGTTAAGTTGAAAGCAAGCCCTAATTACATGAACATATTTCACAATTTCTCCTAGCTTAATCATAGTTAAGGCCGAGAAGCTATGAAGTAAGGTTAAGTGTTTATTTTCCTATGTTAAATTGGAGTTAGAGTTAAAGCCCATGATGCTACAAGGTGATGATACGTGATAAGGGTCAATGAGGTGGCAGCAGTGACTATGTAGGAGTAGGCCAATAGAAAATTGCCATGTCGCACCTAGTTGGTCAATAGGGGTTAACACAGATGGAAAAAAGGCCAAAATTTTGAAAATTGACAATTTAATTTTTTTATTAATTTTTTATTTACAAATTTGAATGTACAAAGCCTCTTGTGAAAAATTTAAATGAACTTCATGTTTTTTCTATAGTTTTGACTATAGAAATTTTTCAATTAAAACGTCCTGAAGCATGAAGTGGGGGCTTGATTTTCAAACAAGTACTAGAGGGCCAATTATTGTCAAAAACGTGTAGTGCAATATACCATTATACTGGGAGAAGATGAGCTATCTAGATTTACAGTCAGAATTTTCACAGGTATTCAATGGTATAATCTATAAGCAAATTTGTGTTTTCTAGGGCATTATCAATAGAATGAGCAAAATTCATGATTCAATTAAAAAATTAGTTGGAAAGTAGTCATTGAGGTTTATTGTTATCAGATTTGGAAGAAAATAATTCTGAAATCTTTATCTTGCCTCTAGAGGTCATTTAACAAGTGTTTTGTCCTTCCTTTGATCTCAGATCTGGCATTAAAATTAGTTATACTTTTTTATCATTCTGAAGATATTTTCAAAGCATAATCAAGAAGCAAAGAAAAAATTTTATTTGTAGTTACAGAGAGAGAGTAGAGAGATGTTTTGCATCTATAGAAGGAGGTTTTCCAAGTGGACAAATGATAGAATCTGATCTGATTTAGGATTTCTTCCTTTCTATTTAGTCTCTTATTTTCTCTTTCTCAAGGGTTGGTTGGTTCTAGTTTGTCTGTGAGACCACATTGTTGGATCTAAAGATGTGATTCCATCACACCATGTAGCATTTCTCTTGTAATGAACAACAAGAAATAAGAATACAGATAGTTCTAACCTATTAGGCAATTTCTATATTTCAATTGCATGCATCTTATTGTACTTGTTTCAAGGAAATAAATAAAAGTGCAGCAACAAGTTAATCTTCTATCTATTTTTGCCTCATATTCATGCTATTGGTGATCTTTTGTGATATGTGTACAAAGTGCATATTGTCTAGTTGCAATTTTCTTCAGATTGTATATGTTGATATTGTTTACTTATGATTCAAGGAGTCCTGTGAATTCTTAGTTTATCATCATAGGGTTGTAGATCTCATGAAGGGATAGGTCAAGTATGAGATTTAAAAAGATGCAGATGTCTAATTCACAAGGTGCATTGATAGATTAGGAAGTCCTGGTGTATGGGATATGTTAATGACTTTCAGGGATGTGTGTTAAGGGTTTGTAGGATTTCCCAATAGATAAGGCACTAATCAGCTATAGGATCAAAGTGTTATGTTATTCATGTCTTGGTTTTTTTGAAATCAACATCATTCATCAAATATATTTTCCCTTTAATGTTGAAAGAGCTGAAAAGTGTTGCCCTTATTTGGTTTATCAAGTTCTTAGGTCATGTTATTAGCTATTTCATGTCCATCTTCTTTGTTAGATTCAAGTGTATGTTTTAGCACTGGTACCATATAAATGAATCTAAGCTAAACTTTCCTAGGATTTGCAGAGCCTGAAATAGAAGGGTATAGCTTTATAGTTGGCCCGAAATCTAAAAAGGTATGTTGTAGATGGGAAGTAGCCTCCCCTAGATGCATCTTGTACTCATTGGGATAATTTGAAATCATGTTGTTTTAAAACACTAACAAAACCTACTAAAGAGATCTCATTGATCATTATAACTTTAAGTTGTGCATAATGTTTTGATAATTTATCAAGAGTTTCATTGTTCAATGGTAGAAATTCAGATTTATTGAAAGAGATATGTAATGCAGAATGTATTGTCACACCTCCAATATTATATGTTGTTTTTCCTATATATGCTACAACTAATCCTTTTGGTTTGTCAAGATCATTCTCTATAGTGGGGTATGTTTAGGATCATGGTCAACCAAACTATGGCCTTAAGTGGTAATGAAAAACTAGCAAATTAGGGTTATGTTAACTTAACACATAATTTTAAGGTAGTTATGGGCTTTATATCAAAAAATTGTAAGAAAAGAATCTGTAGGAAATTGAATGCAATTTCTAAAATACTAGGCCTTATCTAGAAAAAAAAAAATTTGATTTGTCAAAAAAATTTATTTTAATGCAATATTAATAAAATTTCAAGGTGAAAATAAAAAGTAGGCGTATATCTAACCACCTTAATCAAAATCAAATGATAATATTTTTAAGCATAATTCTAGATAATAATAAAATTAGACTCATGGCCAGATGTAACACATATTTTTGGATATTTTTATTCCAAATAAATAATTAAATATGAATTTTCTATTAGAAATTTTCCAAAATAAAAGAACTCTCGTATCTGAGCACCTTAACTAACTGAAAAGTTTACCAAATTTTTTTCTTATACTAGGCGAAGCATAGAATGTGATACAACTTTTGGATTTCAAAAATTTTATACCGTTTGAAAGTTATAGCTATTTTTCAATCAGTATGTCAATCAGCATTTTATAGACATCTTCATTAAAAATTAACTAATAAATACTTATCAAACTCAAAATTTGACAGCAATTATATCGATGGAATCTTGAGAGTGTTATAAAAAACCCTTTTCATTTCATTGAATTCCAATGAAAATAATATCGTCAGATGGCTACTCGAAGTCTGAATGTCAGTGAAACCTCTCCCAAACACATTTTTTGAGTTGACCAAATAGGTTTGGTAAATACCAAGCCTAATCGAGTACCCAATTTCAAATCGGGTACCCAAAAAGTGGTAGCCAAAATTCTTTCAAACATTCATAGCCCAACTGAAATTTTGGAAATTTTGAAAATTTTGGAGGGAAACCAAAATTTAGGAAGTGTGGGCATTAATATTAACCATTATTATATATTATTATGATTATTAAGATTATTATTATATATAGTAATATTATATTATTATGTTATGAAATGCATTGAACCTATGACCCCTTTCGATGCATTCAAACCATGGGACATATGTTGTCATGAAATGCATCAAAAGGGGGTCAAGGTTATCCTATGACCCCCTTCGACACATTTGAACCAACCAAATAGGCCCCTAGGGACATGTTGTCATGAAATGTGTTGAAAGGGGTCATAGGATAATTATGACCCCTTTCGATGCATTTGAACCAACTAAATATGCCCCTAGGGGTCCTAGGGCCCGTTGGGACATATGTTGTCATCAAATTTATTGAAAGGGGTCATAGGTTATCCTAAACCTCTTTCAATGAATTCAAACCAACTAAATAGGCACCTAGGGGTCCTAGGACCCCTACGGACATATGTTGTCATGAAATGTATCAAAAGAGGTCATAGGTTATCTTATGACCCCTTTTGATGCATTCTAATAGGACCATTGTCATGAAATTTGTTGAACCTATAACCACTTTCAATGCATTCAAACCAACCAAATAGGTCCCTAAGGGTCCTAGGGCCCTTAGGGACATATGTTGTCATGAAATGTGTAACCTATAACACCTTTCGACACATTCAAACCAACCAAATAGGCTTCTAGGGGTCTTGGGGCCCCTAGAGACATATGTTGTCATGAAATGCATCGAAAGGGGTTGTAGGTTATCATATGACCCCTTTCAACGCATTTAAACCAACCAAATAGGTTTCTAGGACCCCTAAGGACATATGTTGTCATGATTTGGTTGGTTTGAATGCATCAAAAACCTATGACCCCTTTTGATGCATTCGAACTAACCAAATAGGACCCCTAGAGACGTATGTTGTATGAAATATGTTGAAAGGGATCATAGGTTATCTTTTGATCCCTTTGAATGCATTCAAACTAACCAAATAGGTCCCTAGGGGTCCTAGGGCCCCTAGGGACATATGTTGTCATCAAATGCATCAAAAGGGGTCATAGGTTATCCTATGACCCCTTTCAATGCATTCAAACCAACCAAATAGGCCCCTAGGGACATATGTTGTTATGAAATGCATCAAAAGGGGTCATAGGTTATCCTATGACCCCTTTTAATGCATTTGATCGAATCATATATAATATCCTATTAAATAAAATGATAATAATCATATATATATATATTAATATATTATATTTATAGGTCATAATAATAATAACAATAATAATATATATTACTATATTATATTTAATAATAATAGTAAAAATCATAATAATCATATATAATAATAATAATCATATATAATATACTAATAATAACAATAATGTATTACTATATTATATTTAATTATAATAATATTCATAATAATAATTATATACAAATATTATATTTAATAATATACTAATATATAATAATGTACAAGTTTGTTCACATTGCCCATACTTGCCAAAAAAAATTGACTTCCCTCCAAAATTTGGGCATCCCTTTCAGGTACCCCATATCATATCGGGTATCCAATTTGGGATCGAAGACCCAATATGGGATTGGGTACCTAAAATGCTGGCATACTTTTTTCAAAATATTCTTTGTCATTGCAAACCCAACAATTAGTTTTTTTAGGGGTCATTTTCACAAAATTGGAGAAAAATCATTTCTTGGGGCCCATACGATCGAAAAAGGTTCTATAATGTATGATTAGGTGTCTGATATTATTTTTTGAATGGGGAGTAGTAGTCATCAAAAGGCTAAACACAAAAGGAAGGTATTGAATGAAGACATTGCAGCATATAGGGAAAGAGACAAGGTAAATCACCAAAGGAAGAGACAAGGTATGTTAAATGTGATTCAAGTTGATGATGTATTGATCAAAGATGAAATCATAGAGTAAGATAATGAATATGTACAGTTGGGGAATGAAAATGTACCAATTGATAATGATAATGTTGAGATTGAAAATTTAGAGAATGAAATTTTACCATTTCATAATGTAAATTACATGATTGACCCTATCAAAAATAACAATGCACAGGAATGTTACATATCTCCTAATTATAATCGACGTGAAGGTTCTAGAATGCAAAAATGGATAATTAAAATTAATGAAACAATTATTACCAATTTGGAAGGGAAAAAATCACAAAGAACCATATGGTTATGGGCTTCAAAACTATATAATATGTTTTTCGACAACAAGGTAGTGGTGGAGCAATGTCAACTTTTTATACACTTATTAAAGATGCAAAAGATGAGACCTATTCTTTCAAAATTGAAGATTCATGATAATAAAAAATTGGAAAGAAATGCCATTATTGTGAAGAATCGTTTTAGTACTCTCAATAGCATTGGAAAAAATAGCAGGGAGAAGGATAAGAGAGCTGCTCAAAGGTTTATTACAACCTCTTTGGCAAGTCATCATTTGTGAAAAGGTAGATATATGAGACAAAATTGTATTTACCTGAACCTAAATTTTACTACTTTGAGAAGAGCACTTAGTAGATGAGAAAGAATTGATGATCCTCTTCAAAATAAAACATGGGCTTTTGGTGGAAGACTTCCACATTTTGATAAGAAGCTATCCGATGATGTGAAAGAAGAAATTACATAGTTTTGGCACTCTAGCTCAAGAGTATCACCCAATGCTAAAGACATGTTAAAGTTGAGAATTGGAATCAAAGACTACATGCCACATCCTAAACATTATTTAGAGGTAAGTCAAACTATGTTGTTCAAAGAATTTAGAAAAAGTCATCCAAGATTGCATATATCACAAAGGGCTTTTGAATCTTTGAAGCCATTTTATTGTGTGCCACTTAAAATTTGAAATACATGTTGTTGCAAATATTCTGTCCAATTTTCTATGCACCATAAACTATTATGCTCCATCCATTCTACTTTGCATAGTAAAGAAATGTTGGAGCATTGTGATGCTAGTGGGCTTCTAAAATCATCAATAGACTTGCTAGATCAATTTTTATGTTGTAGATTTGATGGTTGTTTCTTTTATAGAAATGCTTTCTTAAATGATATGTGTTCAAAATGTGGTGGCTTATCCAAGTTTGACACATATTTCCATGAGAGGTGCAAACAAGATCTTGGGAAGACAATAGTAAAAAAAAAATGGTATATGAAATGGTGAAATACACACTGAAGAGTGGGGGTGAGGACTCCAGATGTGAATTGGTTGCAAAAAAAATCAGTGTGGCTAGTTTTATTTCAAATTTCAAGACAAATATTTTCTACAAGTATGCATTACATAGTCACAGGTCTTAGTGGTTGGACCAATAATTTAGAATGCATAAGGATACTTTTCCCATTGGCACTATTACATTAGTTATTGACTTTTCTGAGAACTACACATTACAGCCTCAAAATAAGACAATCTTAGTATTACAACTCCATTTAGATTGCTATTATTGTCCCCATAACATATAGACATGCCCCCAATAGTGTGGAAGGTAATCAAAAGATTATTAGAGAGTACCATTTTTATATGAGTGGTGATAGATCTCACTCTCACAAGTTTTTGCAACATTGTTTCGAGAATTTTTTTGATTTCTTATAGAAGCATGTCATTACTATGGATAGACATATTGTTTGGTCAAATAATTGCACAGGTCAATTCAAGAATTCTCATATGTTTTATTGGTTGTGTAGGATGCATGTAGAGAGGGGGGTGCCTCATATTTGGTTTTTTTTTGAGTCCGTCCATGGGAAAGGGGAGCATGATGAAGCAAGGGCATGTGTGAAGAGAGCTCTAGTTAGGGAGCAATTGAAGATTTTAGGAGCAGAGCTTCTTGATGCTCATAGCATTGTTGATTGGTGTAGTTTAGTATTATCATAGGGAGGACTCTTGACTCAATATTACATAGGCTCTTTTGGTTGGTTGAGGAATGGTTCATAGGTGATAGATTAGATTATGCTACAATGAGAGACTCATCAAAAATGCATTCATTCTAGAGCTCTGATTCTAGTACATAGACCATTTGGACATGAAAGCTAGCTTGTTTTGTCCTAGTTGTTTTTAGTGTGATGGGGATCATTGTGAGTCAAGTGAGTGGGTGGACACATGGGCTCCACATTATCTTACTCCATTGTCTATCATACCCTCTATCAAAAATGATGACATGGAAAGTTCACTTGAGCATAACCATCTATCAGATCTTCTTCATCTGGTACATGTCTTTGCATTGGTTGCACCATAGGGAAATCATGAGAAATTAGATTACTAGTTAGTACATTATGTAAGAGGTAAACAAAATCTTGCACAAACAATCACAAATAATTATGGATGCTTGGCCAAAGAAAGGGATCAAAATACAACAGCAATGGACTACTTAATCTAGGATTGGACATCCTAAGTGTTCCTGATCCAACTCATTTGGACTCATTTAATTTATCAACCAGGGACATAAACTTGAAATGGTGGCTACAAAATATATGCTTCAAACTTCTCTCAACTTAAGAATTATTCTTCAAAAATTTAAATGATTATGATACAAGAAATCTATGCTAAAATAGAGAATCAAATCTATTTTAACAAAGTATAACAATACAACTGAGAACTACTTCAACTGCCTATGTTGGAGGAATAGTCCACTAATTCTGCTATCAATGGCTACAGGAATAGCAGAGTCTACTCTAGTTCTACAAACTGAAGATAAATCCTATGCTAATTAATTAGTTCACTTCCTATGTGGGTCCCCACAAAGAAGTGAAGTAGAGCTACTCAAAGATGGAAACCTGAAATGGTCTTTTTATTCATAACAACAGTAAGCATACATACTGATAAATAGCAAGATTAGATTCAATATTCAAAACTCAAAAAACTTCTTCCTTCTAAAAACTACTAACTAATTTCCTCTTTCTGGAACATAGACTTCCAATTATTTAAGCACAAACTAGGAACAAAATTCCTAGATTTTAGACTTCATCAACTACCAAAATAATGAACGGCATTGAATATTAAAAGAGATGTGTTAACTTTGGCACCAAATGAAACATGAATTTAGGAGCTCATGATCCCTAGATTTCTCGCTTTCCTAAAAATAGGTATTGGTTGTTATGGATGAAATGGTTGGTGATGTGGAAGGTCATTAATGAAATTTACCATTGTTTTCTCGAGCTACTGAATCTGCTTAGCTGAGTTGACTTTACCTTTGAATCTACCAAATATTAGTGCCTCCAAAGTAATAACATACATCAAGACTAATTCAAAATATGTCATCTAAATTAGTTTACCCTATGTCACATTGCTGCAAGAGAACAACCCAAGCTAGCTAAGGAAGAAAAACATCATTCTCACTGTTTTGTAATCAAATGACATATCATTTCATAGCATATTCATTTTAGTCCTAGAAAGTAATTATGCACACATTTATCTAAAATTATCATAAATATCATGTTCTTAAACATCAAAGTTTTTAGAAAGTTTCCAAATTCAATTGAAAATGAAATGATAAAATAGACCATATTCTAGTCTCATCAATGGATTCACATATCCTACTGGTTCAGTGGTTATTTTTGGAACATGGTTGCGGACATACATGCTTAGAATGAATGGAATTCCTGCATTCAAAGACTATTAGAAGCACAAAACAATTCTCATATATATTTGCATATTATTATAGCAACAAATGTGAACTTGTTGAAGCATCAAGGAAGACCAAAAGTAAAATGACTTTTTAATATTACTAATATTGATCATGAAGCCCTATTGGAGACCCTAAAATAGAGAGAGGACCCTACTGGAACATGGTATATTTACTTATTATATTATTTTGTTCATAATGATTCGGTGAATTCATGATTATCTTGTTTAATACAATAAGTTACTAATATTTTTTTATGATATGGGAATGTAGGTACATCATGAAGAGTAGCCATGCATGAAGATAAAAAACTAAATAAGGAGCAGAATGAAGAAAAATCTATTCTATTGTTGACACTACTTTTTTTGACACTATGATTTTTTATAGTTGTGTATTGATGTAATAATGATGGAACACTTGAGACATTGTAAATGTAAACTTGTTGGTTTAATGTAAGAAACAATGATGATTTTACTTAATGCAATTTATGTGGAGGGACCTAAAAAATGATGATTTTAATACATACTAACACCAAACTTTCAGTGTTACCAATGCCAAAAACTTGAGAGAGGTAAAGAAAATAATATTTTTACTTAATACTAACCCTAGTGACACCCTTGTTCCAGCCATAAAGAGTTTCCATCGTTCTTGGCCACCCCATACCGAAGAGTCTCCAAGGTGCTCTAAGTGCATTTTGAGATCGATCTTCTAAAGGTCATAACTCAAAGCTCATGGGGGCTATCAATGAAATGTTGAATGCTACAGGATGGTCATTTCAAGGCCAAAAATAACCTATCTCATTTTCAAGAGATCACATTCCATTTGGATTTGGCATAGCAATCTATTGACATATAAGTCAAGTGTTTTATTTGTAATACACACTTATTCAGATTCTATATAGCCACTGAGCAGATTCAATTAGTGTAAAGTTCAATAGTGTAAATCGAGCAGTTCAGTGTATACCAAGTTTATCAATGATTACCGAGTTCACATTTCTTATAATGTGAAGGTAGTATTGACCGAGCCACTCTATGGAAACCAAGTGATTTAGTGTTTTCCAAGTTGCAAAACATCTACCAAGTCACCAATGCAGACCGAGTTCAAGACTACTTGAAAGTGATTAGTATGGATCGAGCATCTACGTTCACCAAGAGCATGATGATGTCAAGTAGTGATAGTGGATGCCAAGTATCAAAATCTCACTGAGTCAATCTTTAGAACCTGAGTATCTTCATATGGGTTGACTTTGTAATATTTGTGCTAACTTGTCTCATGGACAACTTTGTAATTTTGTAAACTAGATTGGTATATATATATATGATGTATTATATTATATCAAAAGTAGTATGGAATATAATGAATGTGTAATGAAAGTGAAAGAATTTGAATATAAGTGTACACTCGAATTGTGCCACACTCTAAACCCTTCTATCCAAACGATTCCATGAATTGGAATGTTCGGATGCCGGCTTAGAGCTCCCTATCCATGGAGTGCAAGAGAGTATATTTCAAGAATAAGACGGCTCTCAGATGAGCCTTAGAGATACTCTTCTTGCTAGTAAACCATGCAATGGGAGGTTCTAAAGACAAGATGCAAGAATGCAAATGTCCCAAGGAGTTCCTCAAGAATGCAATGCAACTAAAGATTAAACTAGAATGAATATGAAAAGTGCAGCTATTCTAAGCATGGATGAGAGTGTTACAATCCAAATATTAAGCTATGTGAGATAGATTATTGCAAAATAGAAACTAAACTAACATGCAACATGAATCTAAGCTAAAATGCTATGATGCCATGAATGAGAGAATGTAGACAAGAAATAGAAGTTCTCCACAAAGCTCTAAAGAGAACCTGTTAGAAAATTTGCAGCATAACAATATTCAAAATGAGGATCTATTTGAGGGGGAAAGCTCTCTCCCTTTTAAAGATGTATGGATAGTAGAGATCAAGATAAAGATGGTGGATGATCAACGATGGAATTTGAAAAGAAGAGTGATCCATGTGCGCACACAAGTCAACCAATAGAATATAAGTTGACTTGTCATATAAGACAAAAGTCACAAAGCCTTTTCTTTTCATTGCAAAATAGAAAAAGGACTTTATGTGTGCACTTTAAGTGGGTTAGAAGAATTGGGTGTTTTATTTAATTAAAAGGGGACATGTTCTTTTAATCAAATAATGAACTTAGGATAGCATAGTCAAACTATAGGTTATAATCAAATAAATTGATTATTAGCAATTTGGTCTAGGTAAATGATTGAATTAATTTAGCCAAAATGTTGAAAAGGGGGCTAATAGTCTAGATGACCATTTTTAGGTGATTGCAATAAGTAGTAGATAAATATTTATGAAGGCCATATTAGCATAAGGAGCAGCAGTCACAAATCTATCATAGAAAGGTGATCAGTACATCAAGGAATCTATATTAGCAAACTCAGTTTCAAATTCGAGATCAATTGCTTCATCCTAACAGGTGAACCAGTTGAAATCCTCTAACAAGGTAGACCCAATAATATTTTCTAAATCTCTTTACCAAGTGCATACTTCATTGTATGTTTGTAAATCCTCTCACAAGGTGGACCTAGCAATCCTATTTGCTCCTAATAGGGAAGATCACCAAAAGTGATCAATGGAAGCCTTAACTAGCCAACTTTATACTATAGTACTAAAGTTTGTGGGTATCATCCCACCCCAGTTTTACTTTGTATTTGGAAGGTTTCTAGGTCACCAAATCATTTTGTTCAAGTGTTTTGAATGATTTCATATTTTTAGTTTAATTAGATCATATGTGATAAATTAAATGCTAAATGGTATATTGGAACAAGAATTGAAATTGGTAGAAGTTTTAGAAGTTACTGATTCACCCCTCCCCTCTTAGTAACTTAGCATAGTCTTGAATATTTCCAACAATTGGCATTAGAGCTCTTTGGTTCTTAGGAAAAAGCTTAACAACTTGAGCAAAGATCAAGGATATGGAGATATTCAAACTTGACAAAGTTATTGACAATGAAAAGTTGGATTTGGAAATGGCCATTGCACAACTCAAGAAAGCTAAGGAGCAACTTTCTCAATCCCTAAAAAGAAGAAAGGAACTTGAAAATCAAATAAATGATCATCTATACATTGAAGAAATAATTGAATACTTTTCCCCTTCAAGCAGTTCAGATGAAGCAAATGATCCAATCAAAGAACTCCTAGAGAAGAATGGCTCTCTGCAAGAAGTAAGAAAGATAAAAAGAGAATAAGAAGTTCAATCAGTAAGGTTATGTGAAGTCTTGACATAGAGGAACGAAATCAAAGAAGAAATGGATGGAAGGAACAATGAGATCTAGAACCAATCCCTTCAGCATGTAGACCTTATGGATCAAATCTCCAATGCAAATGAGGAAATCATGAGCCAAAGATAGATCAATGAAAGATTGAGGAATGATATAAATTTAGAAAGAAAAATCAATGAAAGAATAAGAAATGAGCTGAGATCTAAAAAAAAATCAATGACAGATTAAAAAATGACCTTAGAAACACTAAGAAGTAAATCAATGAAAGAATGATGAAATCTCAAGCAGACATGGTTCAACTAAATGAGCAAAACCTCTATAGGCAAAAAGGAAAAGTAAGAATTGGATACAAAGAAGAAGGTGAATCCTTCAAACAAGGTGCTCAAAGGAACCACAGACCTAAATGCAATTACTATGGTAAGATAGGTCATACTTCAAAAAAATGTTGGAGTAATGGAAAAGCAAAGTTCAATGGAAAATGCCCCAATTGTAATCAGTATGGTCACAAGGCTAATGAATGCAAAGAGAAACCTAAATTTGAAGGAAACTATCATAAATGCAAGAAACATGGACACAAGGCATCAAAATGCAAAACAAAGACATTGAATTCTATAGAACAAATTGTGAAGGCAATATTTGGCTAGGATTATAATACCTAGTGTAGATGTCATTACTGTGGAGAATATGGACACATTGGTATGAATTGTGTTAAACATCATATGAGAAAAAGGGATACCACTATAAGATGTTATATTTGTACGAAACTTGTCCATATTGCCAAAAATTGTATGAATATTGAAAAAATTGAAGATGAAAAGAAGGTAAACACTAATAACATTCGAAAGCATATGAGAAAACAATGGATTCCTAACTCTACTAAGGATACTGGTCTGAGCAATGATGGTCAAGTCACTCAAGAACTGGGTGACTCTACCACTTCTAATTAAGTTCTTAAGGAAGAACTAGAACCAGGCTATCAAAGAAAACATCAAAAATAGTTCCAGTTGAAAGGTGACCAAGATACAAAAGGATCACTGAGCAAGATCTATAACAATCATTACTGAGTAAGGATAGGTCATAGACTCTACCAAGTAAGGTCAGGACTAATGAAGGCACTTATGGTTACCGAGTCATGAAGACTTCACTGAGTGATCAGTACAGAGTAGTGGATGATAGCCTATCAAGCATTATGATAACTCATCTACCTCCATACCAAGCGTTAATAACAAAACTTTGACAAAAGGCATGGAAGAAAATTCATTTTTCACTGTGAATTTTAGAGAGCTATTGCGAAGTGTTATTTTATGTGCGATCAAGTGACTTGAATGAATTTCCTACAAAAAAAAATTTTAAGTCCTCTCAAGCTATTGAGAAAAATCGCATCCAAAAATAGAAGCAAGACAAAGAAATGTTTTGAAATGTTGGTTCAAGGTGTTGAATGGAAGGCACTAGACTTCAAGCTTGTGCTCGTGATTGCAGAAACCCTAGACCCTAGCGGAGCTTTATCACAAATCCCTCCCAAGGTAATTATTGTCAATGACATTAGAACTCACTTTAAATGTATAATTAAATAAATTGGTACTCTTGAGATGGATGATGACCTAACTCAGTTGTGTGTTGATGGAACCCTCAAACTCGAGCATCAACATTTGAAAACTAAAGGTTTAACTCACATTTCCCATATGCCTTAAGAGTTTCAAGTTAAATGGATAAGGTATATTCTTATTCTGGTTCACAATGGTCAATTATGATTGGAGTAGCCAATATTGATAACAAAAATGATGATTCATTGAATCACTGGCCTTCCCATGCTCGCTAAAGCCAAAACCACCAAAACCCTAGGTTGAGCTGAATTAGAAAAGAAAATCCCAGCTGAGTGGGATGGAAAAGACATGAAAATAAATATTGTTATAGATGCATAACTCAAATTTGGTATTCATGTTATAGCCCACATGATATACAATTCAAGTTGTTACAACAGTGTATCGTGTGAAGCTGTGGACTTGGCATACAAAGTGGTGAAAAATAACTTATCTTATGACCTCACCAAGTTGCTACTGAGACAATTCAATAAGAATATGGAAAGCATTAAAAACTCCAAGAATAACCTATGCAAATTCAGTTCTTTGTTAATGTGTTTATTCTTATATGTTCAAAATTTTTTTGCTTCCAAATGCACTATAGTCTAGAGAAATGATGTGTCAGTATTGTACCAAATAAATGAATACATTGCAGAATGAGAGAAAACATGGTAGCATCATGGACAACTACTTTGATGTATTTAAAGACCAAAATGAACAATAGGTTCAGGATACCTAAGAGGTTAGTTGAGGATTACAAAGATGATGTGTGCTTCATGGTTGATTGTGACAAGGTATACATCCAGGCAGTCAAGCCTAGGACTGTGTGGATCAAACCTCTCAAGGTTATGAAGTAAACATTGATGAGACCAAGGATATAATTGAAGCTCTTATCAATGAACTTGTGGATCCTAAGGCCCCTTAATTTGGTACCTATGATGAAGCAAAGGCAAGAATTGAGCTAAAAATAAAGCTACCTCAAGAGATTAACAAAGGAAAGAGGAGGATAGCCAAACTAAAATCTAGTGCACCTCTCATGTTAACTGAGGGTAAAAGTGAAGATGAAGAGCAAGTAGAGGATGAAGAAGAAACAAAATAAGAAGAAGAACCTTTGAAGAAAAAGGGAAAGGTGATCATCACCAAGCCTCCAAAAGTATCCACTGTAGTCTTCACAAGGAGGTCTAGGAAGAAAGGAAGTAACATTGTTCTCAGTAGACCTCCTCCCACCTTTCAAGAAAAGTTAAAGAAAATGGAAGAAGGTGCTAGTATAAAAAAATTTAAATGCTTGAAGTTTGAGACAAGGACAGAGGTAGAGCGGAAACAAGTTGAAGAGTTGATGCTGACCAAAATGGGAAAATGGAAGTATTCACTAGACCAGATCGCCTCTCAAGTCTCTAATGAATTGTTAGAGGAAATAAAGCCAAGATGGGATTTTACAATGCAAATAGTAAAAGACATATATGCACAAACTCTGAGGTAGTTACTATCGAGCATATCAGATGCTAAGGTAAAAGAGTCTTTAAAGAAAAATGAAGAAAAACTGACTCTAAGATTTAATACCTATTTAGTTTTGATTAAGGATATAGAGCATGTTGTGAGAAATGTTATAAACAATTGGAAGAATGTTTCCCATCTTCATAAGCCAAGTGAATATCCAATTGAATTAAAGGATGATGATGAAGAAGAAGGTAAGGATGAAGAAGATGATAAAGGATCAACCCCCTATGTTATTGTTGATTATGAAGAGTATAAGGAGTAAGAAGCCAAAGAAAATAAAGAAGAAGAGGAGCAAGGTGTAGAAGCTACCAAGAAGGATAAGGAAGATGGTGAGGAGATTGACCCAGTAAAGATAGCAGCTGCAGTCATTGCCTCACTTCCTCACTCCCCGAGAAAACCTTTTTCAACATCAAGTATGGAGGCAGTGTCACCAAGTTTGGTAGTGACTATGTCAGATGCATCAAATGACCAATCACTATTTGCACCAACACAGTTCAGCATATCATTGACAGAAGTGATTTCCACTTCATCAACTGAGCTATAGTCTCCCTCTTCATCTACCAAGTTAAGTTCTTTAGTCTTCTCCTCTCCAATTTTGACTTCTTTAGTTTTGATCTCATCCATGGTAAGCACTCTAGTTTTATCTACTTCAGTTTTGGATTCTAAAATTTTGACTTCATTAATTTTGGATTCTTCTAGCATCTCTGTAAGTATTTTTCCAGTCAATGTTATAACACTTTTTACTACAAGCTCAAGTATATCCACTACTATTTCTATTTCAAATACTAAAACATCAAGTGCAAGGACGGTTGAACCTAAGGATCAACTGTGTATAAAATTTTTGAAAAGAAAGGAGATAAAAGAAGATATAGATCTAGATGAGGAAATAGAAATTCCCATATGGAATTTCTACAATTTGTCTATAGACCAAATGCACATAGTTGGTGAAATTTTTCAGAAAAAGGCCAAGCAACAAAGATTAAGAGAAGAAAGAGAGAAAGAATATAAGATATTAGATTTTGCTAAAAATATTTTATTCGAGGCTATTAGAATTGAGGTTGATTCTTCTCAACCCATTTTGTTTTAGATTAAGGAGGTAGTCCAAAATTTTAATGAGGATACAGAAGAACAAGAGAATTTTATTCTTAAGGTAGAAAAAAAATTCAACAATAAAGTGTTGGAGCACATTGCTCAGCAAATTGTTGTTAATCAAGTTGAATTATCAACAATTTTGGTCAATCTTGAGGCATCCTTTTCCAATGTGTCGTCACTTTTTGCAAAGCTATGTGATGTCACCAGGTACACCAAAGAAGTTAAAGAAAAATTATCCAAAATTGATACTAATCTTAAGGTAATTTCTCAACAATTGCAAATTGAACCCAGCTCAAGCTTTGCACATTTTAAGAAGATCATATTTTTAACAGACATGCAAGCAGAGTTGTTAAGAGAAGAAGCAAGGATTTGTTCCACACTAGTTGATATATAAAATATGATCCTTCTAGTCATGGACTCTATGCAGAAACATATTGTTTAGTCAAAAACCTTGATTCATGATAATAGCTTCTCTGTTGCTAACCACATGATTGAACTGTCAGCTGAAGTGCAAATTGCCATTCAGACATGTAAGGTCTTATAGGAAAATTGGAATAAAACATTGGTAATTACTCTCAAGGTACACTCTAAATTCTTATCTCATTGTGATGTCTCTGTGTAAATATGTTGAATAAACCTTTGGCATTACTATTAAAAGGGTGAGCAGAGATAAGATATGGGAGAAATGAGAAGAGATAAGATATGAGAGAAAAGTTGAAGAAGGAGAAGAGCAGAGTTATAGGGGGAGAAATTCATATAAGAGAAAAGTTTCATGTACATAGTAGATCACATAGTATGGGGGAGATATATGCTATGATGCAGATATACTCTGTATATATTTTACAAAGATTAATTTTGAAAAATCTGAAAAAATAGACCGAACTAGTATCACATGATGATGAATACAAGGTATTCAGTTTTGAGCTAATAAGTGTTTTTGTCACTAATTCCAAAGGAGTAGATTGTTGACATATTAGTCAAGTTATTAGTGACACACACTTATTCAAATTTTATACAACCATCGCGAAAATTTAGTTAATGTAAAGTTTAGCAATGCAAACCAAGCAGTTTAGTGTATACCAAGTTTATCAGTGGTTATCAAGTTTGTAATTCTTATAATGTGAAGGCAGTATTGCCTAAGCCACTTCATGGTAACCAAGTGATTTAGTGTTTTCCAAGTTGCACAATATTTACTAAGTCACCAATGGAAACTGAGTTCAAGACTACTTGAAAGTGATTAGTATGGATTGAGCTTCTACATTCAGCAAGAGCATGATGATGCCAAGTAGTGATAGTGGATGTTGAGTATTAGAATCTCACCAAGTCAGTCTTTAGAACTTGAGTATCTTCATATGGGCTAACTTTGTAATATTTGTGTTAACTTGTGTCATGGCCAACTTTTTAATTTTGTAAACTGGATTGGTATATATATGTGATGTATTATATCATATCAAAAGTTGTATGGAATGTAGTGAATGTGTAATGCAAGTGCAAGAATGTGAATGTAAGCAATAGATAAAGATTTATGAAGGTCATATCAACATAAGGAGCAGCAGTGACAAATCTATCACAAAAAGGTGATTAGTACATCAAGGAATCTCTATTAGAAAAATTGGTTGCAAATTAGAGATCAACTACTTCATCTTAATAGGTGAAACAGTTGAAATCCTCTAACAAGGTAGACCTAACAGTCTTTTCTAAATCTCTTTACTGAGTGCATACTTCACTATATGTTTGTAAATCCTCTCGCAAGGTGAACCTAGCAGTCCTATTTGCTCCTAATAGGGTATATCATCAGAAGTGATCAATGTAAGCCATAACCAGCCAACTTTATACTACAATACTAAAGTTTGTGGGTATCATCCCCACCCCAATTTTACTTTCTATTTGGAAGGTTTCTAGGTCACCAAATCATTCTGTTCAAGTGTTGTGAATGATTTTATATTTTGTAGTTTATCATGCATGCAATTAGATCATATGTGATAAATTAAATACTAAATGGTTTATTAGAACAAGAATTGAAATTGGTAGAAGTTTTAGAAGTTACTAATTCACCCTCCCCTCTCAGTAACTTAGTATAATCTTGAATATTTCCAACACGATCTTGCTCAATGCCAAAACTCGTAGTGTGCCTTAGTTCATAGGTGCATCATAATGTAACATTGAAACTACTTATCTTAGCATAAAATTGCCAACAAAATTAGCTCTAGATGGTGGGTGAACCCTAGTGACACCCTTGTTCTTGCCACAGAGAGCCTCAATCATTCGCAGTCACCCCATACCAAAGAGTCTCCAAGGTGCTCTAAGTATGTTTCAAGGTTGATCTTCTGAGGGTCATAACTCAGATCTTGTGGGGCTATTGATGAAATGTCAAATGCTATAGGATAGTCATTTTGAGGCCTAAAATAACCTATCTCATTTTTGAGATATCACATTCTGTTTGGATTTGGCATAGTGATCTCACTTGATGCCAAAACTCATAGTGTGCCTCAGTTCATAAGTGCATCATAGTGTAGCTTTGAAACCGCTAATCTTGGCATCAAATCATCAGCACCACTAGCTCTAAATGGTTAGGTGAACCCTAGTGACACCCTTTTTCTATCCATAAAGAGCCTCCATCTTTGCGGCCACCCTGTACCAAAGAGTCTCCAAGGTGTTAAAAGTGCATTTTGAGGTTGATCTTTCGAGGGTCATAACTTGGAGCTCATGGGGGATATTGATAAAATGTTGAATTATATAGGATGGTCATGTCAAGACCTAAAATAACCTATCTCATTTTCAAGAGATCACATTATTCGATCTCGCTCGATGCCAAAACTCGTAGTGTGCCTCACTTCATAGGTGCATCACAGTGTAACTTTGAAACCGATGATCTTGGCATCAAATCATCAATTCCAATAGCTCCAGATGAGCAAGTAAACCCTAGTAAAATCCTTTTTTCATTCACAAAGAGCCTCCATCATTTGCGGCAACCCCATACTAAAGAGTCTCCAAGGTGCTTTAAGTGTGTTTCGAGGTTGATCTTCTGAGGATCATAACTCGGAGCTCATGGTGGTTATGAATGAAAAATAAAATGCTATAAAATAGTCATGCTAAGGCCTACAATAACCTATCACATTTCCAAGGTGCTCTAAGTGTGTTTGGATGAGTGAACCATAGTGACATCTTAAGGGATTGTAGAGATTATTTCAAATTTAACATATATGATAGTATTTCAAATTAAACATTGCATCAAAATTTAATAATAAAGGTTGTTAAAATGTTATTCACAAATTATTTCATTTGAATCAAATATAAAAAACATGATCAAAATGAATGATATTCCATAAACATGAACAATACACATGATCCACGATAAATTGAACAATACTATACTAAATTAATATGTATATCATTATGCACATAAATGACAAAAGTATATATCAAAATACATGTATCCATAGACAAATTACTCAAATATATATCAAAGTTCATGTATCCATAGACAAATTACACAAATATATACCAAAATACATAGATCCATATACAAATTGTGGCTAATCATGTCATCAGAATGTGTATAATATCAATGTTTCTATATACAATGAGGCATATGCCATCTCAAAATGTCTCATGATGCATCCTATGACAACTATACTATCCTATGCTACTATTGGATGATCAAAATGTAGCCTCTTCACTACAATAGGTGGATTGGATGCCTCCTACATAAACAAAAATGGAAAACCCAAAGTTAGACTACTAAATTTATATGATTCTATGTATCTAACATTGAATTACTCAAATGCATAATATTCCTTTTTTTAATGAATATTTATAGTATTAAACTTTCATTATAAATACCTCTCTCGTCAACCTCCTATGTCAATCAGAAGTCCTCTCATATGTCCTCGACAATGCTTGAACCTTGTTGATTATGGCCTGTGTATGTTCAAGTATGTTTTTCAAATGAATCTATAACTTAAACTATAACATTATAATTTACAGCATGCTAAATTTATAACATATAATCAAGAATTTAAACAACTTACCTTTGTCCACTTCTCCTCTAGATATAATGGTTGCATTAGCAAAGATACAAAACTCTGGCATCCAACCTCCCATGCACTAGGTGTTTCCTATGAGATACAAAATACTAGTTGTTAATATCACAAAAATCAATTTTGAATTTATTTATGAAAATAAGGAAAATAAAAAATAAATGATACTTATACATACAATGGGGCTCTCATTGTGAATGGAAATGCCAGAGGGTCTATGATGTGGAATCTCCCTAGACTCATCACTAGTAGCCACACCCTATACAATAAAGAATGTAATTAAATTTCATTACCATAAACATTTTACAAGAATGCATCAATATTTAATCACTTTAAAAGAACTTAATTACCTTTCCCTTTTCAATGGGTTGTGCCTCATCCCCCACACTCTGGCCCCCACTGACAGGTGATACCTACAAGAGAAAAGAAAGATTAGAAATCATATATGCTCCAATATCAAATAGAAAAAACAATGAGAACACAACATAATATACTGTAGATGTATCAAGGCCAAATGAAATAGCTAAGAGTGTGACATTATCAACCTTTCCAAGTTCCTCCTTAATCATCAACTAAACATGAATGAAGATCACATAGACGTATAAGTTAGCATGGGTTAAAAATTGAAATTACTCTATTATAAATATTAACTTTAAATCACATATGTCGTAACAAAAAAAATGTATACATGGATCGACATAGAAGGATTCCATGCCTTTGCATGCCCCTCCTCTCTCACATTAGGGTGTGTACCCTCTATATGTACATCTGGTGTATCCTCCTCAAATACAAACTGATACTCAAAAAGATCACCTATGAGACCCAGAAAAATATTCTTGCACGTTATGCAAGTATGGGGCACATGAACATATGATGAGCTCACTAATGATGAACTTTTGCTAGTATCATCAACATGGGGAGGCAACACTGGCCTAGCCTAGAATATCAATAGGCTACTCAATCTATAGATGGCTCTAATAGTCTGAGAGCTAGCCACTGCAATGATATTAGGATGTTGCACGAGAGGAGGGGGGGAAACATCAATAGGGGGGACAAAAATGCTAGCTATCTTCTATTGGGCAAAGGGTCTATCCTAAGGAACTCCTCCTCCTACACCAAGGTCAGGCCTCATGCTCCAATAGTTCACCTTGAGGTGCAATACAAATTTTCCATACAATTTTCTAATGAAATAAAATGCCACCTCTAAATTTTTGTGTGGAGGGATGTCAAAAACCATCCACCAACATTCCCAAAAGTTTTCACACATAGAATCATTTGTGCACCATTTAATTGATAGTTTGGGCTTTGTGCATTCTACTTGTTTACCAATTTTTGGGTCCACAACAAGGCTAACTATATTATCTTTAGTTATATTTAGGGCCACAACCTAATCATAGTCCAACCCATCATCAAACATGACATGCATTTGGTCCTGCCAATCAAGAGTAGCATTCTGTTCATTGGTAAGTGTTTCAATAATATCCACTATGGTGTTTAACATGGATAACATGGGAGCCAATGCAAGTATAGTGTTATATGAGGTTTGCAAAACACTCAATTCGGTGAGATTTTCAAATATCAAATCTTCAATTTGAGGAGGGTTTTGAGGGGGTAGGGGATCGTTTGGTGGACTGTTTTGAGGGGATACTAGATCATTTGGTGGAGGGTTATGAGGGACATTGTTTCCTACCTCAATATCATCATTTGGGTCAACCATACCTATTAATTTGCAAAACATAATTTCTATTAAAAATAACCTAAATTTCAACAATTTCTATTGAAAAAACTGAATTTTTAACAAATTCAATTTAAAATAACTAATTTATAATAATATTCATTCAAAACATTTTTTAAAAAATATTAAAAAAACTTACCCTTATCCAATACCCATTTAGAAATATGATACCTGAATGGAGATGAACAATCAAACAAAAGAAAATGCAATGTAAAAAGAGCTCTTGGTTTTTTTTTTTTAAATCTATGTTATAGGTTTCGAGTATCTGCTTTCATATGAGATAACTGATTAACGATCGGATACCTAAAAAGGCTTGGTCTTAACTTTTTAGCCTTGGTATCAGGATGAGTAGAAAAAAGTTAGAGCAGATTTTGAAATGCTTTTATACGTTTTCAAACTCCACTTTTTTCACATCGTCACTTTTTGGCAAAGTATGATCCTGCACATACCTAGTGTTGTTATATATACACAAAAGTGCTTGATAGATGATCTTTGTTGTAAAGGTCTTGCAAGTCACTAAACCACCAGTAAGGAATAGGTGAATTGGACTGGTGCTATTTTTAAATTTTTTGGTGACTATGTCTTTGACAATTGCTTGTTGATCCTTTTTTAGAATTTGTCTAATTTTAAAGCATTCAAAATTATCCAGTAGGTCTAGGCACTTTCCTATTTCAAATCCTACATTTAATGTGGTTGTCATTTTGTTTATTATCCTTCCTTCAATATCACTATGTTTTTCATATGTATCCTTTGTTCTAAATATTTCTTTTGTTTCATTGTTGAAAGTATCTTGTAATATTCGATTGTTGATTTTGTTAACTTCTTTATCAATGTCACCCCATGCAAAAAGAATTTGTAGAAGAATTTAGATTTGTTTCTTCTTATTATATCTTCATGAAAACTACATCCAGAGTCCTAGGTTTTGAAATTTTGTCTGAGATTAGATTCATCCTTTGCAAATGGTATGAAAAGAAGTAGTTACTCTTTGCAGTAGTTTTATAAATCACTATGTCTATTATAGTTAATGAATCGTATGACACTTGGTTTTTGTTTTGGCTTTTTTATATCTCCTCTTATGTTATGCTTTTTGACAAAATTAGCTAAACAGATGTCACGAATATTTTCATCTCTGTTTTTTAGTGGTCTATTATGGAATTTTCTATAACATTTTCTAATTCATCTAGTTCTTGGTTCAATTCTATGTTGGATTTTAGTACAAATATTGTTGGATTGTCTTATTAGAAAGAATGCTTCTGAGAGGGGGGGGGTGAATCAGAAGAACTAGCCTTTTAACTATTTCAAATCCTTAATAACATATTTTTGGAATAAACATGCATGCATATAAATATTAAGCAATCATAAGAAACCAATATGCATCACCACATAACACTGAAGTTTTGGTAACCCAGAAACCCTCCAAAAATAAGAAGGTAAAACTGGGGTGGGGATGATACCCACAAAATCACTGCAGTAATAATGTTTAACCACTTCTGATGGTCTACCCTATTAAAGGTCTACCCTGTCAAAGGCTTTACACTGTATCAATAGTGACCTGGTTAAAGGATTTAGAAACACTTTTACATGAAGTGCCACCTTGTCAAAGGATTTAGTCACCTAGTTAAAGGATCTATAAAATAGCTGCTAAGCTAACCTATCATCATAGGATTTTCTCTCTAATACAATGGTTAAAGAGTATTAGGTATGATAAACCTGATGGCTTACAATCTTTCGATTGTTGAATATAGGCACTTGATCTGTTCTCTCTGATCTTGATCCTCTGTGATCTAATTCTCTTCTCTCTGATATTAGACTTCCTTATACATTTTTCCCTTCTTCTTTTTTATGCTCTCACTGCTCAATCCGATTTTGTCTTCCTTGTAAAGACACTAGAAGACTTAGGGTTAGGTATGGATCTACGATCCATATTTAATATCTAATTTTTGCTTATTCCTTGCACATCTCTTATTGGTTGCATGCCTTCTCCATTTTTCTTATTGGCTTCATGTAGATTGCATAGGAAATATAAATGATTTGATCTTATCACTTAAATCTTCCAAGATTTGTCTTATGTCGGCTATGAAAATGGTTTACATCTGATTTTTTCAAGTTTCAAACTCATATGTTGATTCTGAGTTACTCGGCACTTACTGCTTCCTGATGCTCGACATCTATTGTCACTCAGCTTCTGTATATGCTCCTATCTTGCTAGGCATCCTTTAAGACTCAGCACCTAAATAATTCTCGGTACTTAGATCATTCTTAGCACCTATACTTACTCAGCACCTGATCTTCACTCAACACCTGAAGACTATTCAGCACCTGAAGATCATGCTCAGCACTTGTTGAATTTCCTGACTTGGCACATGCTATGGCTCGGCATACATAGTGTACTTAGCTTCAATGTGAAAGGTAGTTAAGTGTGTTGACACTCAAGTGTCAAAACCATTTTTAGACTAACAATCTCCCCCTTTGAAATGAGTGTCAAAAACACTTAACTAAGCAATATTTATCTGATGTTATGAGTACGCTTTCTGATCTGCTTGATATGTATACAGAGGTTTATAAAAAATTGGTAACTTAATCAAAATGTGACTCCCCCTAAGTTGATCATGCCAATGTCTTGTGCCGTTATGCTTAATGTTCTCTTTAATATATCTTCAACATATTATCTCCCCCTTAGAGTATTATCTCACCCTTTTTTATACTTATGTCAAAGGGTCCTAAATAGTAATCCCATGTTTGGCAAAAAATCTCTTGTTTACTTCAAGGAGTATTTGGAGAGCTGCATATCAATTATTTAAGGCAATATCCAATGACTTTTGTTGGATTTCAAGCTCTGTTGCGAGATCAACAAGTCCTTCATGTGTAGAAATATCAGGATCCTTCTTCAAGACTATTTCTGCATACATTTTCTCCTTGTGCAATACTTCTAAGTGAGGAGTAATGGAGGCTTGTATTTGCATCAACTTTTCTTTGATAGTGACCTCTTCTGCTGATAATGCAGCTAATTCCCTCTAAGTGTGTAATGTATGAGCAAATTGCTTTTCACTCTATGCAGGATCTGAGGGTAGTTGCATGTTGGAGAGTTTTAATTTACTCTCAAGGTTCAAAATTTTGTGATTCATTTCATTTGTGAACCTGGAAAAATCACACAATTTGCTGTAAAGGGAAAATATGTTCCCTAATACACTTTTTACATTTACCAATTTCTTGGCTAGGTCAACCTATCCAAAAATTATGTTATTAGCTATTTTTTGGTTGACTTTACCTAAAAACTTCTTTTCTGACCATTCCAATAGTTTTTCATTAGTATCATGGTGTTCATTATTTACTTGGTCAACTATATCAGATAATTGCTCAAGTATTGGCCTATTTGCATCTGGAGGTTGAAGACTAAAAGCATCCATGAATATATCTTTTATTTCATTCAGTGCCTACTTGTATTTGTAGTCTTTTCTCATTGCCTCTTGTCTCCTCCTCTTATCCAATGCACTATGTATTTCATTCATCTTTTCCTCATTTAGAGTGCTTGAATCATAATAGGGTATTTTGATTTCTTCATTAAGCTCAGGAATACCATAATGTATGGTCTTGGCTACCCTTGTAGAACTTGAACTTGGTGTACTAGCATATAAAATTATCTTTTCAGGACTCTTCTCATGACTGGGTTTTGTGGGAGTTGTTGTTTTTGGTAATTCAACCAAAGTTTGTATTGTAGACTCCTCTTTATTTTGGGTTTCTTCCTTCTCCTCTTCTTCTTGCTTGTCTTCTTCTTGTTGTGTTACTACTGCTAGAGGTGTACTCACTATCTGAGTTGTTGTCCCTATGATTACCTCTGCTGTTGCACTCGGCTCCTGATGAGTTTGAGTGACTAGTCTTGGTGGTGACGAAGGTGGTAGAAATGTAAGCCCAGTAGTTTGAATGGTCTGAGGTGGTTGTTGTGATGGTACCTTGACCTCTTTGAGTTTTTCTACTAACTTTTGAAGATTATCCACACTAACCAATATGGGATTTGTACATAATTGTGCTTGCAGATTTGTTTGGTCAAGGATCTTAGTAAGATCTACTGCAGTTAATGGATTGATGTTTTGACATGTAGTATCAACAACATCCTTAATCTTTATGATTTCTACAGGTGTGGTAGGTGAGTGAGGAGAGCTAGGAGGTGAGAGATGTGTGCTTTGCACATTTTTCTGTTCATCAATTTCTTTGTCTTCATCTTTTCTTTCCTCCTCTCTTTCTTTCTTATTTTCCTCTTCTTCAACCTTCTTCTCTTCTTCAGTTTTCTCTTCTCTCCTCTTCCTTCTTTCTTCAGGTTTGGCAGCAGCTTCTTCTTTGTATATTTCTTCAAGAACATCTTCAAATTTTTTGTACAAGTTTTTCCATACTCTTGTTGTTTTCTGCACAACTTCTTTAATTTTGTTTTGCAGGATGGAGAATGCCCTATATTTGGGTGTAAACCTTTTGTTATGCTATTTGACTGCTTGAGTTACTTGTTCTTTTGTCAAATCAGGTAGTAAGTTTGCTAGGGTTGATTCCCTCATCTCTTTCTCCATCGTTAGATAGAAATGCCATTTGTCTTCTATAATTTTAGACAATTGCTTTGGCAATTGTCCATCTAGTTCAAGAGGTGTATACTTGAATTGTACCATAAATGCATAGACTGATTCTTCTATGATATTTTGTTCCTCTTTATTGAACTTATTGTAATCAATCTTTTTCATTTAATTTATGTCTCCATTCCTAATATTCTTACATAATATATCAATTGAAGATTTAGGAGGACTTACCTCTTCAACCTGATCTTCTTCATCAATATTAGGTTGGGCCACATATCTTTTCCTTTTCTTTGGCTCTTCCTGTGCCTTTTTGTTTTTCTTCTTTGTGGCTTCCCCTTTAGCCTTCTGGATAGATGCCCTTGTTGTAGCTCTGGTTGTTGGCTTCTTTTGCATTTGCATGGGAGCTTTCTTTGGTGGGGTTTGAGAAGCAAGAGAGGTCTTTGTTTTCCTTTTAATGACTCTGCCTCTAATGGGTGCTTCCTTGGTTTTTGTTTCCTTGACACTCTCATCTTTTTATTCTCCTTGTCTTAGAGGCAGTTCAAGTGGCTCTTGTTTTGGCTCACCTTCTTCTTCTCCTTCACTAATCTCTTCTTCTTCACCTACTGCACTTGATTCTTTAACACCAAATTTCTTCTTTATCTATTTTACGAACTTGTTCTTTTTCTTTACTGCTGAGGCTATCTTGAGTTCTGTAAGAACTCTTGATTTTACAGTGTCATATGTCCCAAATGCCTTGGTAGATTTGTCCATTTCCTCTGCAAGTAAAGCTATGATGGTTGTAGAAGCTTGCTCAACATCAAGCTCATATCCTAATGGTCTAAGCCATCTTTTCCTTGGAAGGACCGCTTGAATGTAGGTGTAATTAATATCAACAAGAGAACATATGTCATTTATATGCTTTTCTACCAGTGAGATTGGTATCCTCATTCTAGTGTTCTTCATTGCATTTTTGGAATCTTCAAAATAGATAGACCTTTGATCGTCAAAGATATCTCCCATGTGTACAATGAAATCATTAATTTGATCAACAATGGTTTTATTTTGACTCTAGTTGACTTTGCCAAATGAAGGAAATTCCTTCATTACATAGAAGAACATACAAACCAAAACTGAACCAAATTTACACTGTGCTCCCTTGGATTTTCTAATAGCTCCAAGATTTTCATTAATCTATTGCAACAAGAGCTCTGCAAGATCATAAGTGTGATCTTTCTTTACAAGTTTATGTGCCACATCTACTGCTATGCAGGGTACACTATTTAACCTGCTGGATTGGTAAAACTTATGTGATATGATCCTTATAGAAAAATCTAAAAGGGGATCAGTTATGGTGTCTATAGTCATGCCTCTATTGTTTCACTTTGCTCTTGAGTCCTTCTCAATTGTTTCCTTCTTTTCGCTTCTCAAGGTTTTTGGCCGATCTAGGGTTGGAAAGCTAGTAACCCTATGAACCATCTTCTTGGTAATCTTGACTTGCCCTTGTTCTAACTAGAATGATACATCATGGATTCTACTGAGTATAATGCATATCCACTCATTTTTGAATACTATTGGAAAGACTAGGGCTTTGGTTAAACCCTTCTTTTCTATGACAGAAAACTCATCTTTTAGAATACCATTATCACAGAGTTTGTCATAGGCATTAAAGATTTCCAAATCTCCTATGGCCCCTATTTTACAATTATAGCATTTTTGCACATCCTAAACCATAAAAACTTTCTTAGGGATGGCGGATAGGGCACCAGCGGGATTGTTTTTGTATGCAACCTCTGGTATTGGTCTAAACTCAGGTTGCTTTACTTCGTTTTCGACAAGTTGAATTTCATGACTCATTTTCTCTTGGGTCATTTTTGAGCTTGTCGCCATTTATATTCTAACTAGGGTTTTAACAATTTAAAGTAAAAACTTTTCAAACTATAAAACTCAGCACTTGAAGGAAATACATGGATAGATACTTTGATCACTTGGGTAGATGTTGAATTGCTGCAAATCACTGGTTGAAAGCTAGAAAATTGCTCAGATGTGCTCAAAATAATCGCTCTTCATTTGAATGGCTCAAGAATGAATCAATTTTTACTTTTAAACAACAAAAGAAATTTTTGCATTTAATGCATTTTGGTACCTACACCTTTCACTTGGCTTCCAAATGTTTTTCAACTCGACATCTATTCGACAGCTATGCTTACTCGACATCTACTAACTTTTCTAATTAACTCGGCATCCAAAGCAATTTTACTCGGCATTCAAAGATGACTCAGCATCATTGTTTTAATTTTAGTCTTAGCATCTTATCTTATGCTTAATTCTTCTTTTCAGTGCTTCTTTGTCTTGGGACTGATGTATGATATATCTTTGTATATCAGTCCCATATATCTCCCTTATGCTTAGTTTAATGAAGTGTGATCACTTGACCCATTAGGTGAAATGATCCCTTTGCTTGATGTACTGCACTCATCTTTCTTCTTCCAAGTCTTATTCATTTGTCCTCTTATGACATCAATATTTTCTTTTCCTTTGTTGGCTTCAGTGTTTGGTGCTTTGGACCTTGTAGGACAGTTCTTGCTAGTATGACCAGTTTTCAAGCAACTGAAACATGTAATTTGGCTCAATCATCTTTTATAGTTTCCTTTGACATGTGTTCTTATGCAATTCTAGGGTGTATGTCCATATTCCTAACAATAGTGACAACTGTACCAAGTGTTATAATCCCAATGGTAGTGGCTTTCATTCCCTTTTGCTGGTTGATTTGATGTCCACATGGGCTTTGATCTACATTCAAATGCCCTATGTCCATATTTATTGTAGTTATGACAATGTCCATCAAATCTTTGTGTTCTTGGGGTTTTGGATTTACAGTATTGTGTCATATGTCCTTGCATTTTGCACTTGTGACAGTAACTCTTGCTTTTATTTGGCTGATTGATTCTTCTACTCCTGCAAATATTAGCAGGTTGTCCCCTTTTATTACAATAATGACAAGTGGGTTTAGAATCCTTACCTTTGTCACTTCTTTGCTCAACACTCTTTGATGATTCACCAACTTCAGTGCTGTTGTATCCAAGTCCTGATGTATCATGGGTTGATCTTGGGCATTTTAGCAACTGTTCAAAGTACTTTATGGCTTCGCTTGACTTGTTGAGATTTTTTGCTATCTCCTTTTCTCTATCCAGTTCATTCTTTAATTGTTCATTTTGCATCTTCAGAGTAGAGATCTCGATATTTTTCATATTAAGTTCATGATGAAGGTTCATCATTTGAGCAAGTGTATCCATCTGCATGTTTGAAATCCTTGTTAATTCAGTACTCTTTTCTTCCAGTCTGTTTGCAAGATTTCTTTTGTCATCTTCCATCATGACTCTGTCCTCAACTGCTCTTTTCTTTTGTTCAGTGATTTCACATAACATTATTGCTTGTGATTCATGTTCCATCTTGAGAGATCTTATCTCATTTTCTTGAGCTTCATTTTTCTCCATCAATTCTATTATTGTTGCATCAAATTCTTTAGTGTCTCCATTGGCAAACACTTGTGTGGTGTCAATCTCCTTGTAGTGTATGTCATTTTCAGCTATGGCTATCTCCTTTCCTTTTCTTAAAAATTTTCTTAATTCCACTCTAGCTTCCTCTATCTTTTGTAAAGTGAGATGCACATCTATCACCTAGTTTTCAATGATCTTTCCAAGTTTTAAAACTTCCATCCTTAGATCTTTTCCTCTAAGATGTTAGGCTTCTCTTTAAGAGAAACTGTGCTTTGATACCAATTATTAGATTGTCTTATTGGAAAGAATGCTTCTGAGAGGGGGGGGGGGGGGGGGTGAATCAGAAGAACTAGCCTTTTAACTGTTTCAAATCCTTAATAACATATTTTTGGAATAAACATGCATGCATATAAATATTAAGCAATCATAAGAAACCAATATGCATCACCACATAACACTTAAGTTTTGGTAACCCAGAAACCCTCCAGAAATAAGAAGGTAAAACTAGGGTGGGGATGATACCCACAAAATCACTGCAGTAATAATGTTTAACCACTTTTGATGGTCTGCCCTGTTAAAGGCCTGCCCTGTCAAAGGCTTGACACTGTATCAATAGTGACCTGGTTAAAGGATTTACAAACACTTTTACATGAAGTGTCACCCTGTCAAAGGATTTAGTCACCTAGTTAAAGGATCTATAAAATAGCTGCTAAGCTAACCTATCATCATAGGATTTTCTCTCTAATACAATGGTTAAAGAGTATTAGGTATGATAAACCTGATGGCTTACAATCCTTTGATTGTTGAATATAGGCACTTGATCTATTCTCTCTGATCTTGATCCTCTGTGATCTAATTCTCTTCTCTCTGATATTAGACTTCCTTATACATTTTTTCCCTTCTTTTTTTAATGCTCTCACTACTCAATCTAATTTCATCTTCCTTATAAAGATGCTCGAAGACTTAGGGTTAGGTATGGATCTACGATCCATATTTAATCTCTATTTTTTGCTTATTCCTTGCACATCTCTTATTGGTTGCATGCCTTCTCCATTTTTCTTATTGGCAACATGTAGATTGCATAGGAAATATAAATGATTTGATCTTATCACTTAAATCTTTCGAGATTTTTTTTATGTCGGCTATGAAAATGGTTTACATCTGAGTTTGTGAAGTTTCAAACTCATATGTTGATTCTGAGTTACTCGAAACTTACTGCTTCCTGATGCTCGGCATCTACTGTCACTCGACTTCTATATATTCTCTTATCTTGCTCGGCACCCTTTAAGACTCGGCACTTGAATAATGCTCGGTACTTAGATCATGCTCAGCACCTATACTTACTCGGCACTTGATCTTCACTCGGCACCTAAAGATTGTTTGAAACCTAAAGATCATGCTCGGCACTTGTTGAATTTCTTGACTCGGTACATGTTGTGGCTCGGAATACACAGTGTACTCAGCTTCAATGTGAAAGGTGGTTAAGTGTGTTGACACTCAAGTGTCAAAACTATTTTTAGACTAACAAATATGCAATCATTTTCTACTCTTGTATCAATAAAAATACATCTTTGTGAACTTTGATTGAGGGGAAGTGATAGGACTAAATAAGAGGCTTGTCATGTTGACATTTGTTGCAAATTTAGTAAATTGTTTTTGAAATATAAAGCAACCAAAACAAGGGGGTTGGCCCTTACAAAAAAAGTTGGTAACTAGCACACTACCAACAAACACCTATAGAAGTAACAAGGGGCAACCCAACTACATAAACTATGTCATCCAAAAAGCTCCAGCAAGATGAAAGAAAATCTAGCAAAAGTCTAAAACAATCTAACCAACTAATGTTCAAGATTGCATAACCAATAAAAATAACCAAAAACTACAGTACTAAACAAACTATAAAGTTTCGAATAAAAAAACTATTAGCTCAAATAGGCCAACCCAGGTCTTAGTAACAGTTGTGAACCAGCAACTAAGTAGTAGCAGAAAATAAAATAAACTAGGATCATTAAATCCCTTATAAATAGTCAAATTATTTCTCATCTTTTTCTTTTCCTTTCTTGGCCAGAAGAACCTAGGCCTAGTCATTAGCAAGAAACTTGTAAAGGAGCTTATTATCTTCCATGTCCATCCCTAAATCATCATTCTTCTGTGCCAGCAACTGGAGGGTGGTAGTCGCTACATGAGTGACCTTCAGTGCAAATTTAGAGAAAGTATGGAATCCCTCCTCCAAGATTTTGACTCTTGTTTCCAGTGGTGTAGTCTTTTCATTTCATTCCTCCTCTTTTTCCTTTCCATCTTTATCATCCTTTCCAAATCCCTCACTAGTCTTTTTTAATTTATTTTCATCTTGCAAAACTTGAGGGTTAGTAAAAACATTACATTTTTGCTTAACCAGGGAGGAAATTGCAATGGTGAAAGTGTCCACTTTGTTACTATCTTCACAAAAAGTAATGGGCTGGACGGTGAAGCTGGCCGACACATGAGTCTCAATGGTTAATGTCTTTACTAGCTAATGTAAAGGTATTACCAATAGATGCTTGGGTATTATCCACCAAGTTTTCACTTTTATCTTTTTTCCCTTCCTCATTATCTCTCTTGGAGTTAGAGAAATTTTCCTCCTCCAACTCCCTTTCCTTGCTCTCAGAACTCTCCTCTTCCTCCTCTTCCACCCTATATCTTTTGGACTTTTTCTTATATCTAGCCTAGGATTTAGCAAGCCTTCTCAACCTTCTCCTACCCTTACCCCCTCCCTCCTCTTTTGACTCCTCAACTTCCACCTCCACAAGTTTTTCAATCTTAATTTTTTTGCAACCATTTTTTTGCCAACTCTCATGTTTTCTTTTTCTTATCATCTCCACTGGGGGAGGGGCGCAAGGTGTAGATTTTGGTACCTATGCTACTACTCGGGGGGAATTCTGATGTTGGCACAGATTATCAACCACTATAACCCTAGGGGGACAAAGGGAAAGATATAATTGATATAGCCTAAAGATCAAGCCTTGGTGGATAATGGTAAAATTTAGACCCTTACTCCTTTTTTCCCTAACATCATTAACCATATCCTCTAGAGAATGTAAGAGGAAAAATGAAATAGAAATGAAATCCCTTTTTCTAAAATAATTAAGTAGTGGAAAATGATAGTAGTAGTAAAATCCAAACCTACCTTCAAGAATAAGGTATTTCATAATCACCATGTAGACGTTGTTCCATGGAGCCAGAAGCTTGTCCCTTCTGAATCCTCCCCTAGACTACACTAGTTCTTCATTTTCCTCAAAAAAACTGATCATACTGGCCTTGTCTACAATTTTTGTGACTTTCCACCATTTTTTCCCCATCATGGACAGCCCAATAGCCATTTCAATCACTTCCTCATTAACTTGGAATGTAATGCCATTTATTGTGACCATGCACTCATTCCAATTGTTCACAAATTGGAGTGCACAATTTTTGTCATATCCTGCCATCGCCTACATATAGGGAAGAAATCTCCCTCCTTTAACACAAACCAAGTTGCCATTCTATCTTTAAAATTTTCAATCTTCAATGGTTCCAATCTATTCAAATCTCCACCCATCTCCTCCTCACTAATTTCTAACACTCCAACCTTAGTAATTCGCATTTGAATTTCCTTACTGTCAGGGTTCTTGTAAATTTTAATCACCAATATAACAACAATTATACGAATAACACCAATAGAGGTTTTAATCGTCTCCCAAACTAGTTTTTGGGGTGCTTCAAAATCCCAATCAAAATTATGATGGGATTCACACATACTTAGCATTATTATTCTCACATCCCTGAATGTATTGATAGCCTTGGTACTGAAAGTTTTCGTACTTTCGAAAAGGAAGCAATGTAAATTTTTCCTTGTGTTACCATAATGGTGAAATAGCTGCCACCTCAAATCACCTCCATTTATTATCCAATCAATACAGTGCTACCTTATTAGCTTCCCCTTAAACTTTCTATTAAATTTAGCACATTTCGTCTTCCTAGGTATAATGTTGCTAAAATTGGCACTGACCTTTATTTGCCAAATCATGCTTAACTTTTGCTCCCCTCCTTTTCCTTACTGATCAAGGCCTTGATTTCCTCCTTTAGACTTTCTACTTTTTTCCAACATGTCAATTTCCTTAATTTGAATCCCATGACGGTAGTAGCATCAACCACCATATTTCCTTCCCTCTAAATATGCTACAATTTGACTTTCTCCATCCCATCAACAATATATCTTATATCCATGATAACATTTAGATATTCTAGCCTAGTTTAGAAACTCTCTTCACCAAATCAATGATTAATTTAGAGTTCCGTTCTATGGTTATTTCCTTTATCTACATTTCCCTTATCAATTGCAAGCCCTAGAGCAAAGCCATTGCTTTAGCCAAATTATTATTTCCTCCTCTCACATTCCCAGAATAGACTAGCAACACATCTCTATTTCTATCTCTTAGCACTCCACCCACTACTCCTATACCCCCTTTTGCAGCACCATCATAACTTAGCTTAAGCTATGTTAAGGTTGGTGGTTTCCATCGTGTTTTCTATCTCTTTAAGACCTTGGAGTTATCAAAATGATTGAAACCCTCCTAGATACCCCATCTCTCTGCTATTTGTGTTTCTTTTCCACCTGGTTCTTCCTTTGGTAGCTTGCATTTAGCAATCATCATATTTTCCTTCAGCAATTTATGTATAATTCCCATGACAACCTCCTCTAGTTTTTCCTCCTCCTAAAAGATTATATTGTTTCTTTCTTTCCAGTAATGCCAGAAATATATGGTGGAACACTTTTCCATAGAAGTATTAGTTTAGGGTGATAGAAGGGACAGTCTCAGTTTTCCACAAATTGACTTTAAGTTATCCTTCAACATCCAACATAATCCCAATTTCTCCCAAACAAACTCCCATATCTTTAAAGTATATGGACATTTAAGAAATAGGTGGGAGATATTCTCCTCTTCTTCTTTGCAAAGATAGCATCTATTCGGTATAATAAAACCCTTTTTTTCAGATTGTTCAATGTTAGAATTTTGCCATGTTGAATAGTCCACCAAAAAAAAAAAAATTTTGGGAAGGAGATTACTTATCCAAAATTTATGCCAAATTAGGGAGTACAAATCTTTACTTCATAGATGTTTGTAAGCTAAATTGATTGTAAAGTTGCCAATACGAGTTAAGTCCCATACCACTTTATCCTCTTGAATTAGAATTGGAATTCTTTGTGCTTCCATCAATCCTTCTAGTTCTTTAAGAAGTTGAATATCCTCCTAAGAGTAGGTATCATTTTGTAATTTATTCCACCTTCTTCCCAGGTCAATATAATCCACCACTCGTTGTCCTATCACCTCTTTCAATTTCTCCATTAGTCTTTTAAATTTGTTGTAAACCAACGGTTTCCCTCCCATCTAATTATCTTCCTAGAACTTGATTTTATGCCCATTTCCCAAGATCCATCTTACTTCTTCACTTAGCAGTCCCCTGCTCCTAATAATATTTATCCAAATTTTGGAACCTCCCAGGAGATCATTATTAAATAGATTATGGGAGAATAGGGAGTTTGAGAGATATTTAGCTTTCATGATATTGCTCCAATCAGTATTTTCTTCTCCCAATATCCATCAAACTTTTGCAAGGAGAGCCTTATTCAAGTCTCAAATTCTTTTAACTCCCAATCCCCCCTTTTCCTTTGGTTTACAAACCTCCTCCTAGTTGACCAGGTTTACTTTGTTATTATCTTTTGTTCCTGACCAAAGAAAGTTCCTTTGTATTTTCTCTAATTTTCAACCATATTCTGATTAATCTTAAAAAGGGACAAAAAATAAATTGGAATTCCCTGGAGGGCTGCAAAGAGTAACTATAATTTACCAACATTACTTAAAATCTTCCCTTTCCATCCTGCCAACTTCCTTAGGGTTCTTTCAACAATAGTGTTCCAAAATTCATTGGTCACCTCCCTAGTGGTTAATAGTAGTCCAAGATATGTGTTCGAGAGGTTGGCTGACTGACAACCTAATATGTTCCTTATCCTCCTCTACATAATAACCTTAGTATTAAAAAAATAAAGCTTACTCTTAGAGTAATTTATTTGCTACCCTGAGCTTTCTTCATAATTTCTAAGTATGCTTTTCCATACCTCAGCTTCCATAATAGAGGATTCACCAAATAGAAAAGTGTCATCCACAAATTGTTGCAATACCTTAGTATCAGTAGTAGTTGTAGGTTTTATTCCTTTCACACATCCTGTATTAACCAATTTAGAAAATGATCTTCCCAACACATCTGCCACCATAATAAAAAGATAAGAAGATAGCGGATCACCCTGTCTTATTCCTCTTTTTGCAAAAAAATTACCCCAAGTAGAGCCATTTAGAAGGCTAGCATATTGAACCATCCCTACCATCATCTTAATAAGGTTTATGACTCTATCATTAAACCCCACTCTTCCAAGCACATCATAAAGGAAGTCCCATTTTACCTTATCATATGCCTTAGATATATCCAACTTGAAAGTCATACTAGGTTTTTTATTCTTTTCCATAGAATGTATGATTTCATGAGTAGCTATCACTATGTCTAGTATTTTTCTATCTGGCACAAACCCCTTATATGGTGTTCCTATAATCCTTTCTAAGAAAGGCTTAATTCTACTCACTAACACTTTTTCAAACATCTTATACACTATGTTACAAAGGCTTATACGTCTAAAATCTAGCAAACTCACAGGTGTCAGGGTCTTGGGGACCAAGGCAATAAAGGTTGTATTTATCCTTTTTAGCATCTTCCTTGTTTTGATAAAATCTCTGGTAGCCCATATTAGTTCACTTTCAACGATCTCCCAAAATTGCTAGAAAAATGTTGGGGGGAAGCCGTTAGGTCCTAGGGCCTTATAGACTTTCATGGAAAACACAGCCCTTTTCACTTCTCTTCCATAATGTTACCTAAAATGCAATTATTTTCCACATCACCAAGCACCTATGGGTTGTATTTATCAAACTTCTTCTGATAACCTGATTTCCTATACTATTATCCTTCTTATAGGCCTTGCAGAAATATTCTACCATGTGTCTCCCCATCTCCTCTTGATCCTTATATTCTCTTCCCCCTTCTCCTTCCAACCTATTAATTGTGTTTCTTCTTTTATGATTGGAAGTTGACCTATGGAAGAAAGTAATGTTCTTGTCTCCCTCAATTAACCATTGAACCCTCAATCTTTGCTTCCAATAAATTTCCTCCCTTAAAATGATGTCCTTCCTTTTTTTTCTATATTCTTCCGCATCCAAATTATTACCCTTCATAATCTCTTTTTGTAGCTTTTTAAGTTTTTCCTCCACTTCCCCTTTAATCTTGAACAAATCTCCAAAGGAACTTTTAGCCCAACCCTTAACATTCCTCCTTATAGTATCTAACTTCTGCATTAGTTTGTACATAGTAGTACCATTTATTTTTATATTCCACTATTCTTGGATATGATCTTTGAATTTTGGGTGGGGTTACCACATAATTTCATATTTGAAGGGTTTTCATCCTCTTCCTAAACCATCCTCCCAATGAAATATTAAAGGGGAGTGATCAGAGGCAGTTCTTGTAAGATTCTCTAAAAGGGAATTACCCAACTGGTCTGAATTCCCTAACACCATTAATCTATCTAGCTTTACTTGGATGAGATCTCTTCCTTTTCTATTATTAGTCCACATGAATGGGTTTCCTCTTAAATCAACATCAATAAAATCCATTCTACCCATAAAATCATGAAGATCTTGCAAACTTTTAGGGTTGTCTCTATTTCCCCCTAATTTTTCTAAGTGATAGAGGGGGGTATTAAAATCTCCCATACACATTAACTACTCATCCTTCAAGGTATCTATAATCCTTTCTAGCTTTCCATAAGTTTCCTTCCTCCCTACCTTGTTGTTAGAAGCATAAATGTTAATAAGCCCCCATTTTTTATTACTAGTTTGGAACTAAGTTATTATAAAAAAATTGTCCTTCCATATCTCAGCCCCAGTCATAGAGCACAAGTTCCACATGGTTGCAATACCCCCTGAGGCTCCATCAGCATCCATATGTATGAAGGTAGCCCCCGGCCAAACATGACTTACTAGTCTAATAGAATTAGCACTAGACATTTTTGTTTCTTGAATTTTAATACACAATCAACCTTTTCTTGAAATATACACTGCTTTAGAGCATATTGCTTCTGGGGGTTATTTAACCCCCTTAGATTCTGTTAGAAAGGTTAATCTTTCCTTGGATATATATTTTAATTGGGATATTCCAAGGGTCCCTACATGTAGTTTGTCCACTTGTACACATGTGGAGGACATGTCATTGTTTGTCCTTTATTCCACATGTAAGGACAACTCTTGTTTATTTCTTTATTTAATTTATCCTCCTTAAGAGGATTGTGACACTTTGCACACACCTATTATGAATGTGGCATTCATAGAAATTGGAGTTACAAATGCAACTCCTCTCTCATCTCTATATAAGAGATGCTCCTCCTTCTTTCTTCAACAACAACACTCTTAGCACTTGATGTTATTGTATTGAGCTACTTTTGCTCCAACACTCTCTCTCTCTCTTCTCTAGGCATTTTCCTTCATTCATGATACTCACAAGGGGTTTTCTTTGCTTTCCCCTTATAAATCCTTGTCTCCATTGTTGAACCATCTTGGTGTATGCTCTTGGAGTTGCTTATCTTATGGTAACATTGTTTCACACATAACTTACTTGGATTGTTTCTCGTTCCTTGCTCAACATTATCATTTCTTACATGGTATCAGAGCTTGGTTATCTAATCCTTGTTTTAAGTTTTGTGGTGAAGTTTTCCATTCATTGGAGCACACCTTATTTGGAGACGTTATTGAGAGAAGAAGTTTGTGTTGTGATTTTAGCTCTTTTTAACAAATCTTGTGTATGCAGGTTTATATTTTTTTTACTAACCCTCTTTGGAAGGCTTGCCGCCAAAGGGTTTTCTTGTAAAGTTTCATATTTTTTACTAACCCTCTTTGGAAGGCTTTCCGCCAAAGGGTTTTCTTGTAAAGCTTCATATTTTTTTACTAACCCTCTTTGGAAGGCTTGCCGCCAAAGGGTTTTTTTGGTAAATTTTAATTTTTTTTGTTTTGAATGGCATGCCGCCAAAACAAAAAGTATTCCATTAGTAAAGTTTTATATAACTCTCTAATTATTTCTTACTTCATTTATTAAAAAAAAAATTTTAAAAAAAAATTTACTCTTTAAAAAAAAATAATAATAATATTCCAATATATTGTGTTTTTTGTTGTATGCTCTTGAAAATTTTTAACATACAACATAGACATTATATTTGCCCATTATATTTGTCTTTTCATGCAAGATTCTTTTTCTTTTTTTAGTTCTTGACAAAGGCATCTTTTGCTTTTATCCTTGCCTTTTGTCAACCTATTCTTGGCATGTAATCAGTCATTGTCAAACAAGTGCAATATTCTATTTTAAATCTCTCTTACACATTACAAGCTTTTATTCAAACATTTTTAAGAAAAGTTTCTTAACTCTTTTTAGTATATTCTTATCTGCCAGATCTGACCTCTATTATTAATTACTAAGTTTTTTTTAGTTATATCTTTCTTAATGTTTTAATTCAAAAAAAAATTCTTTTTGAATCACTTCCAATCTTGAAGGCATAGTATGAGAAAAATGGGGAGATCTTTTTGCCCCATGACTTTATGTTCTTATTACTTTGAGGTTATATTTTTGAACCAAGGTAAATATTGTGACTTGTTATAAATTGTGACTTTCCAAAATATTAAGTATGGAAAGGTGATTATTTTCTTTAACCAATCTCTTTTCGTATATTTATTCAAGTATATATGGGTGCACACATATATACCAAGATAAATATACAAGCTATTATAATTTTCATACCCATGTTTACCCTTAATGGAGTTTTATACCTGATATCTATATTTAGTTGATCTTCCTTACATCATTTTATTTTATTGGATTATGAGTAATCTTACACTATTGCCTTCATTATTTAATGATTTGATTGATCTATCTGCACATGGTTGCAGTTTTATGCTTTTATAGCATTGTTCTATGCCCATGTTGGCACCTTATGGTGTTATACCATTGATATACATGATTTATATGATATTTGTTTTGAGTTGCATAGGGAGCCAATTTTTTCAAGGATAACTATGTAGGTCCCCTCAGTATAACTGATACATAGTTTCCTTATATTTGTTATTATAAAAAATTGTAGGGCCCATTTGCCGTTGCACCATTTGCCATTGTTCTTCGCCGCCAACGCTCCGCTCTTCATTCATATCTCCGCCCAACCTTTTTTAAAATAAGAAAAATCTTGTTTTATTTATTAAAACAAAACTTTTATAACATTTTTTTTATCACATTTTTTTTCTTCTTTATTTTTTTTAAACAAATAAAAATATTAATTCAAACAAAAAAATATATATATATTCTTAATCTTATATAAAACAAAAAAAATTAAAAACACCAAATTTTTTTTCAATTAATAAAATAAAAAAAAATTTCTCATTTAACAATTTTTTTAATTAATCTAATTTTCAAATTAAGGAATTTTTACAAAAAAAAGAACAATTTTTTTTCTTCATCATGTCAACATTAATTCCAGAAATCAAACTTAATTATTCTAATTATCATTCTTGGAAAACTCATATCTCATTTATTTTTCGTTTTAAACATCTCTTCGAAATAGCCACTGACCCTTCTCTTGAACCCGGTTCAGCGGCTACTCAAGACGAGAAAGATACTTGGAAAGCTAAAAATGAAGAAGCTTTAGGGTTAATTGGTATTTCCATTATTCCAGATTTATATGTCTTAATTGCTCACTATTCTAAAGTTCATGATGCATGGTCCATCTTGAAAACCAAGTATGACAGTGGTGATGAATACCGCAAAATACAATTGCAAGATCAACTCGATGATCTCAGGTATGCAAATTTTAAAAGTATGGATGAATTCCTCTTAAAATTTGATTCTCTTAAAAGTCAAATTATGGCTTTAGGTGTTCAATTAGAGGACATTCGTTTAATTCATCTTATTCTTAAAAAATGTCTTCCTAGACAGTTTCAACAGTTTATAACTAATATTCATGCACAGCTTGCTATTCCTACTTTAACTTCTCAGTTAACTTATGTTATTTTTCAAACTTTATTAAGACAGGAAGAAGCTAAGCTAATTCAGTTTGGTACCCTCAAATCAACTGAACATGCATTTGTGTCCAGAAATTCAACTAATAATTTGCGTTCCAATAATAATAATTACAAACAATCTAATTCTAATTCAAATAACTCCAACAATAAATTTCATGCCAAATATAATAATAATACCAATCATCCTAATAATACTCGTAATAATAATAATCAAATGAACCATTCCAGTTCCAAACCTCATTGTTCTTATTGTGGCAAAGATGGTCATCTTGTCAATAACTGTTTTAAAAAGCAAAATGATAAAAAACCTATGAATCATAGTAACAATCATCAAACCTCAAACCATAAAAAAGGTAATTTGACTAGTTCTAATCCTTGTCATGCTTTTACTTGTAGCTTTAATCTTTGTAGACCTTTAGAATGGATTGTTGACAGTGGTGCATCACAAAATGTCACTTCTCATAAAGAAATTTTTGATTCTTTACAATCTGATATTGCTAACATTCCTATTCAGTTCGCTAATAATCAGACTTGTAAAGTTGAAGGACTGGGTGATGTTACTATTCCTAATGGTAAATTGCATGATGTTTTATATGTACCTGACTTGAAAACTAATCTTCTTTCTGTTTCATAGTTATGTCAGAACTATAAAGTTGAATTCTACAAAGATACATGTTATATCATAGATCCTCAAACTCTCAAAGTGATTGCTCATGCTAAAATGGATAATGACAATTTGTTTAAATTCCATGAATTTGCTAGTTCACGATATTCTTTACATACTTCTATTGATTTCAATATATGGCATGAAAGACTTGGTCATTTAAATTCTGATTATATTACTTTCATGCAAAAGCATAATATGGTTGATGGCTTGCCTCACATTATTCCTTCCAAGATTGCCTGTACAGGTTGTATGAGTGGTAAGATGCATAGGGTGCCCTTTCCAAGTGGAAAATCATGGCGAGCAACTCATAAGTTGCATCTTGTCCATAGTGATCTTTTGGGCCCCATGGAGAATACCTCCATCCAAGGTTCTTGGTATGCACTTACCTTTGTTGATAATTTTTCTAGATGAACTTGGATCTATTTTTTGCATAGCAAGGATCAAGTTCTTGATATATTTATTGAATTTCAGTTATATGTTGAAAGGCAATCTGGGTATAAATTTAAAATTCTTAGAACTGATAATGGGAAGGAATATGTGAATAATGCTTTTCATTCTTATTTGAAATCATGTGGAATTAAGCACGAGCTTACTATTTCTTATACACCACAACAAAATGGTGTGGCGGAAAGAAAGCATCGGACCATTGTTGAAATGGCTAGAAGCATGTTGCATGCTAAGAATCTGCATTATAAATTTTGGGCTGAAGCCATGTTTTGTGCAACTTATATTCTTAATCGGACTCCTACCAAAGCTCTCAAGGCTATCACTCCAGAAAAGGCTTGGTCTGGTAGGAAACCGAATTTACATCATTTACGGATATTTGGTTCTATTGCTTATGTTCATACGCCTAAATAGAAAAGGCATAAATTAGATGCTAAGTCATCTCCTTATATGTTTGTTGGCTATGATGAAAACACTAAGGGTTATCATGTTTATGATTCCACTACTAAAAAAGTTCAAATTGCTAGAGATGTTTGTATTGCAGAAAATGGAGTTCATGATTGCTCTACTACACAGGATGAAGAATTCAATGGCACTAAAATTGTGCTGGTGGAGGACCAACCACCTTCTCTTAACCCTACTCTTTCTCTTAATCCTTCAAATCAAGTACCACCGATTATTTCTCCTCCTACATCTCATGATACTCAAGTAGATACTAATGATACTTTTATTACTCATGATTCTTCCTCTAGTGATAATTCCATTACAACTAAACGTAAACCTAAATGGGCTCAAAACCTAATCAATGAAGCTGATGATTATATTTCTAAATCTGGTGGAATTAAACATAGAAGGATTAATTATTGTAATTATTCTTTGATGACTACTATTATGAATTCTAACGATCCTAAGTCTTTTGATCAAGCTAACTCTCAACCTCATTGGCAGAAAGCCATGCAAGAAGAATATGATTCTTTACTTGCTAATCAAACTTGGGACTTAGTTAAATTACCTCCTGGCAAGAATCTAGTTTCATGCAAATGGTTATACAAAACAAAATTGAATACTAATAATGAAATTAGTAAATTTAAGGCTAGACTAGTTGCTAGAGGTTTTTCCCAAATTGAAGGCTTAGACTATAATGAAACTTTTGCTCCTGTTGCTAAAATGCCTACTATCAAATTAGTTCTTGCTTTAGCATCTAAAATGAATTGGCCCATTCATCAAATGGATGTTAAAAGTGCCTTCTTAAATGGTGATTTACATGAAGAAATCTATATGGCTCAACCTCTTGGATTTGTTCAGAAAGGCAGTGAAAATCTGGTTTGCAAATTGAACAAATCTATTTATGGTCTTAAACAATCACCTAGAGAATGGTATTCTAAAATTAATTCTTTCTTTATTTCTCAAGGTTTTACTAGAAGTAAAAATGATCCTAATTTGTATATTAAACATACTAACGATGATATTATCATTGGTATTGTTTATGTAGATGATCTAATACTCACTTCTAGTTCAGACGCTTTGATTTCTGACATCAAATTCCAACTTAAACAGAAATTTCAAATGACAGATTTAGGTATCTTACATTATTTCTTAGGTATGCAAATTTTTCAAACTCCTAAAGGTATCTTTGTTTCTCAAAGCAAGTATGCTTATGATCTTTTAGAAAAATTTAAGATGAATGAATCTAACCATGTTTCAATTCCATGTGAATTGGGAACTAAATTAATGAATGATATGAATACTCCTTTTGTTGATGAAACTTTGTATAGACAGTTGGTAGGAAGTTTAAATTATTTAACTCTTACTAGACCTGATATTGCTTATAGTGTTGGTTTAGTTTCTCGATTTATGTCTAAACCTCAACAAACTCATTTTAAAGTTGCTTAATGCATCTTAAGGTACATTAAAGGAACTATTAATATGGGATTATTTTATGATGCAAACTCTGAATTTATTTTACATGGCTATACTGATTCCGATCTAAGTGGAGATCCCAATGATGGGAAATCCACTTGTGGTTATTTTTTCTTTCTTGCTTCAGGTCCAATTTCTTGGAAAAGCAAAAAAGAACACTCTATTTCCCTATGCTCAACTGAAGCTGAATACAAAGGTTGTACCAATGCTGCTAAGGAAGCTTCGTGGATTCAAAGACTTCTTGACGATTTGGGTCTACCTCAACAATCACCTACACCTATACATTGTGACAATCAAAGTTTTATTGCCTTGGCAAAGAATCTAGTTTATCATGCACGCACCAAACATATTTCACTTCAACATCACTTCATTCGAGAACAAGTTGAAGACAATCAAATTATTCTTCTTTATTGTAAAGGAGAAGATCAAGTGGCTGACATTTTAACCAAACCACTTTCTAAAGAGAGATTTCAGTTCCATTGTAAAAATTTGTGTCTCCAACCCGTTGAAGTAAACTCCCCAAGTAAAGATTAAGGGGGGGTGTTAGAAAGGTTAATCTTTCCTTGGATATATATTTTAATTGGGATATTCCACGGGTCCCTACATGTAGTTTGTCCACTTGTACACATGTGGAGGACATGTCATTGTTTGTCCTTTATTCCACATGTAAGGACAACTCTTGTTTATTTCTTTATTTAGTTTATCCTCCTTAAGAGAATTGTGACACTTTGCACACACCTATTATGAATGTGGCATTCATAGAAATGGGAGTTACAAATGCAACTCCTCTCTCATCTCTATATAAGAGATGCTCCTCCTTCTTTCTTCAACAACAACACTCTTAGCACTTGATGTTATTGTATTGAGCTACTTTTGCTCCAACACTCTCTCTCTCTCTCTTCTCTAGGCATTTGCCTTCATTCATAATACTCACAAGGGGTTTTCTTTTCTTTCCCCTTATAAATCCTTGTCTCCATTGTTGAACCATCTTGGTGTATGCTCTTGGAGTTGCTTATCTTATGGTAACATTGTTTCACACTTAACTTACTTGGATTGTTTCTCGTTCCTTCCTCAACATTATCATTTCTTACATGGTATCAGAGCCTGGTTTTGGCTTGGTCATGGGTTCAAATCTCCCTGGTGCCTTCCCGACCCGCGTAAGCACCTGGTATGCACGTCGAGGGGGAGATTGTTGGGTGATGCAACGCGCTCCCCTGCCGACAGGTGGTTAATTATGTGGTGTTCCATGTTCACTAAAAGTCATGGCTTTTGGTGCAACAGCAAATGGGCCCTACAATTTTTTTTCAATTAATAAAATTTTTAAAAAAATTCTCATTTAACAATTTTTTTAATTAATCTAATTTTCAAATTAAGGAATTTTTTCAAAAAAAAGAACAATTTTTTTTTTCTTCATCATGTCAACATTAATTCCAGAAATCAAACTTAATTATTCTAATTATCATTCTTGGAAAACTCATATCTCATTTATTTTTCGTTTTAAACATCTCTTCGAAATAGCCACTGACCCTTCTCTTGAACCTGGTTCAGCGGCTACTCAAGACGAGAAAGATACTTGGAAAGCTAAAAACGAAGAAACTTTAGTGTTAATTGGTATTTCCATTATTCCAGATTTATATGTCTTAATTGCTCACTGTTCTAAAGCTCATGATGCATGGTCCATCTTGAAAACCAAGTATGACAGTGGCGATGAATACCGCAAAATACAATTGCAAGATCAACTCGAAGATCTCAGGTATGTAGATTTTAAAAGTATGGATGAATTCCTCTTAAAATTTGATTCTCTTAAAATTCAAATTATGGCTTTAGGTGTTCAATTAGAGGACATTCATTTAATTCATCTTATTCTTAAAAAATGTCTTCCTAGACAGTTTCAACAGTTTATAACTAATATTCATGCACAGCTTGCTATTCCTACTTTAACTTCTTAGTTAACTTATGTTATTTTTCAAACTTTATTAAGACAGGAAGAAGCTAAGCTAATTCAGTTTGGTACCCTCAAATCAACTGAACATGCATTTGTGTCTAGAAATTCAACTAATAATTTTCATTCCAATAATAATAATTACAAATAATCTAATTCTAATTCAAATAACTCCAACAATAAATTTCATGCCAAATATAACAATAATACCAATCATCCTAATAATACTCGTAATACTAATAATCAAAGGAACCATTCCAGTTCCAAACCTCATTGTTCTTATTGTGGCAAAGATAGTCATCTTATCAATAACTGTTTTAAAAAGCAAAATGATAAAAAACCTATGAATCATAATAACAATCATCAAACCTCAAACCATAAAAAAGGTAATTTGACTAGTTCTAATCCTCGTCATGCTTTTACTTGTAGCTTTAATCTTTGTAGACCTTTAGAATGGATTGTTGACAGTGGTGCATCACAACATGTCACTTCTCGTAAAGAAATTTTTGATTCTTTACAACCTGATATTGCTAACATTCCTATTCAGTTCGCTAATAATCAGACTTGTAAAGTTGAAGGACTAGGTGATGTTACTATTCCTAATGGTAAATTGCATGATGTTTTATATGTACCTGACTTGAAAACTAATCTTCTTTCTGTTTCACAGTTATGTCAGAACTATAAAGTTGAATTCTACAAAGATACATGTTATATCATAGATCCTCAAACTCTCAAAGTGATTGCTCATGCTAAAATGGATAATGAAAATTTGTTTAAATTCCATGAATTTTCTAGTTCATGATATTCTTTACATGCTTCTATTGATTTCAATATATGGCATGAAAGACTTGGTCATTTAAATTCTGATTATATTACTTTCATGCAAAAGCATAATATGGTTGATGGCTTGCCTCACATTATTCCTTCCAAGATTGCTTGTACAGGTTGTATGAGTGGTAAGATGCATAGGGAGCCCTTTCCAAGTGGAAAATCATGGCAAGCAACTCATAAGTTGCATCTTGTCCATAGTGATCTTTTGGGCCCCATGGAGAATACCTCCATCCAAGGTTCTCGGTATGCACTTACCTTTGTTGATGATTTTTCTAGACAAACTTGGATCTATTTTTTGCATAGCAAGGATCAAGTTCTTGATATATTTATTGAATTTCAGTTATATGTTGAAAGGCAATCTGGGTATAAATTTAAAATTCTTAGAACTGATAATGGGAAGGAATATGTGAATAATGCTTTTCATTCTTATTTGAAATCATGTGGAATTAAGCACGAGCTTACTATTTCTTATACACCACAACAAAATGGTGTGGCGGAAAGAAAGCATCGGACCATTGTTGAAATGGCTAGAAGCATGTTGCATGCTAAGAATCTGCATTATAAATTTTGGGCTGAAGCCATGTTTTGTGCAACTTATATTCTTAATCGGACTCCTACCAAAGCTCTCAAGGCTATCACTCCAGAAGAGGCTTGGTCTGGTAGGAAACTGAATTTACATCATGTACAGATATTTGGTTCTATTGCTTATGTTCATACGCCTAAATAGAAAAGGCATAAATTAGATGCTAAGTCATCTCCTTATATGTTTGCTGGCTATCATGAAAACACTAAGGGTTATCATGTTTATGATTCCACTACTAACAAAGTTCAAATTGCTAGAGATGTTTGTATTGCAGAAAATGGAGTTCATGATTGCTCTACTACACAGGATGAAGAATTCAGTGGCACTAAAATTGTGTTGGTGGAGGACCAACCACCTTCTCTTAACCCTACTCTTTCTCTTAATCCTTCAAATCAAGTACCAACGATTATTTCTCCTCCTACATCTCATGATACTCAAGTAGATACTAATGATACTTTTATTACTCATGATTCTTCCTCTAGTGATAATTCCATTACAACTAAATGTAAACCTAAATGGGCTCAAAACCTAATCAATGAAGCTGATGATTATATTTCTAAATCTGGTGGAATTAAACATAGAAGGATTAATTATTGTAATTATGCTTTGATGACTACTATTATGAATTCTAACGATCCTAACTCTTTTGATCAAGCTAACTCTCAACCTCATTGGCAGAAAGCCATGCAAGAAGAATATGATTCTTTACTTGCTAATCAAACTTGGGACTTAGTTAAATTACCTCCTAGCAAGAATCTAGTTTCATGCAAATGGTTATACAAAACAAAACTGAATACTAATAATGAAATTAGTAAATTTAAGGCTAGACTAGTTGCTAGAGGTTTTTCCCAAATTTAAGGCTTAGACTATAATGAAACTTTTGCTCCTGTTGCTAAAATGCCTACTATCAAATTAGTTCTTTCTTTAGCATCTAAAATGAATTGGCCCATTCATCAAATGGATGTTAAAAGTGCCTTCTTAAATGGTGATTTACATGAAGAAATCTATATGGCTCAACCTCCTGGATTTGTTCAGAAAGGCAGTGAAAATCTGGTTTGCAAATTGAACAAATCTATTTATGGTCTTAAACAATCACCTAGAGAATGGTATTCTAAAATTAATTCTTTCTTTATTTCTCAAGGTTTTACTAGAAGTAAAAATGATCCTAATTTGTATATTAAACATACTAACGATGATATTATCATTGTTATTGTTTATGTAGATGATCTAATACTCACTTCTAGTTCAGACGCTTTGATTTCTGATATCAAATTCCAACTTAAACAGAAATTTCAAATGACAGATTTAGGTATCTTACATTATTTCTTAGGTATGCAAATTTTTCAAACTCCTAAAGGTATCTTTGTTTCTCAAAGCAAGTATGCTTATGATCTTTTAGAAAAATTTAAGATGAATGAATCTAACCATGTTTCAATTCCATGTGAATTAGGAACTAAATTAATGAATGATATGAATACTCCTTTTGTTGATGAAACTTTGTATAGACAGTTGGTAGGAAGTTTAAATTATTTAACTCTTACTAGACCTGATATTGCTTATAGTTTTGGTTTAGTTTCTTGATTTATGTCTAAACTTCAACAAACTCATTTTAAAGTTGCTAAACGCATCTTAAGGTACATTAAAGGAACTATTAATATGGGATTATTTTATGATGCAAACTCTGAATTTATTTTACATGGCTATACTGATTCCGATCTAGGTGGAGATCCCAATGATGGGAAATCCACTTGTGGTTATTTTTTCTTTCTTGCTTCAGGTCCAATTTCTTGGAAAAGCAAAAAAGAACACTCTATTTCCCTATGCTCAACTGAAGCTGAATACAAAGGTTGTACCAATGCTGCTAAGGAAGCTTTGTGGATTCGAAGACTTCTTGATGATTTGGGTCTACCTCAACAATCACCTACACCTATACATTGTGACAATCAAAGTGCTATTGCCTTGGCAAAGAATCTAGTTTATCATGCACGCACCAAACATATTTCACTTCAACATCACTTCATTCGAGAACAAGTTGAAGACAATCAAATTATTCTTCTTTATTGTAAAGGAGAAGATCAAGTGGCTGACATTTTAACCAAACCACTTTCTAAAGAGAGATTTCAGTTCCATTATAAAACTTTGGGTTTACAACCCGTTGAAGTAAACTCCCCAAGTAAAGATTAAGGGGGGGTGTTAGAAAGGTTAATCTTTCCTTGGATATATATTTTAATTGGGATATTTCAAGGGTCCCTACATGTAGTTTGTCCACTTGTACACATGTGGAGGACATGTCATTGTTTGTCCTTTATTCCACATGTAAGGACAACTCTTGTTTATTTCTTTATTTAATTTATCCTCCTTAAGAGGATTGTGACACTTTGCACACACCTATTATGAATGTGGCATTCATAGAAATGGGAGTTACAAATGCAACTCCTCTCTCATCTCTATATAAGAGATGCTCCTCCTTCTTTCTTCAACAACAACACTCTTAGCACTTGATGTTATTTTATTGAGCTACTTTTGCTCCAACACTCTCTCTCTCTCTTCTCTAGGCATTTGGCTTCATTCATAATACTCACAAGGGGTTTTCTTTGCTTTCCCCTTATAAATCCTTTTCTCCATTGTTGAACCATCTTGGTGTATGCTCTTGGAGTTGCTTATCTTATGGTAACATTATTTCACACTTAACTTACTTGGATTGTTTCTCGTTCCTTGCTCAACATTATCATTTCTTACAGATTCCAAGAGAGGAATTTCATTTCTTACCTCTTGTTATAGTCTCCAGTGTAAGTTTCTTATCCCTTGCTGCTTGTTTTGTCTTGGTTGCTCTACTTGTTAGTCTTCCTGTTGTCCCACAAGTTCCTACATCTAGTTTCTTCCCCCCCTTTTCTTCCTTTTTTGCACTTCCCATTCTCCATTATCACCCTCTTGCAGTGAGATGGGACTTAATTTCTTTTCAACTTTCTCCATACTTTCCATCACCTTTGTAGCAATCTCTATTAGGGAGGCCTTTATCACTCTTAGAGGAGTGCACATACCATAGTCTACCTCAATATGTTCTGCAAGCACATGTCACCCAAACTTTCCAAAAAACTAGGAGGGGAGTGGTGTGCTAATATTTCACCCTCCTACATTGTTTCTCCTTCCTTAAGACCCCCCAGGGGTGACTTATTAATTCATCTATCTCTTGTCTGAATGGGTATTCTTCCATTTTCCTATTCTCCTCTAGAGCTTCCCTTACTTTAGGTACACTCTGCCCCTTGACTTTCTTAGTTGGATTATCTTAATTCATGTTATCCTCCATATTTTGAACATCAAAAACCCCCTCCTCAAATCTTGGGGCATCTGAGGTTTCCCTAGAAATCTCTTTTACTATTTCGAGGGGTCTTTCTTTTTCTTTCTCTTTCTGCATTTGGGCTTTACAGCCAACAATAAGATGTCCAAATTGCCCACATTTTTGACAGAAAAGCCCAGCATTTTCATACTCTATGGGTTGGTATTTCTCTCCCCATTTAGTTTTTAGAGTAACCATAGTCAAGAGAGCCTAATTTAATGCCACATTTACATAGAATCTGGCATACACCAGTCTATATTTTTGCATTGTCACCTTGTTCATAGTCACAAAGTGACCAAAGGAATTTCCTATCCACCTTAGTATCTTCTCATCCCAAAATTCAAGTGGTAATCTAGGTAACCTTACCCAGATAGGAGCTAGCTTGTTGAGTTATACACTAGCATCAAATCTCAGGTGCCACCTTGTTAATGCAAGAGAATGCTTCCCATAGTACCATGTTCCCAAGAGTATAAAATTGAAATCCTCCTCCATAGAGAATTTAAAATAGAATAGGCCACTTGATATAATAGAGATATCAACACTACCCTTTATCTTCCATTTTTGGCTAACCCACTTACGCACCATCTCTATCATGAGTCTGAAGGCCACAAATCTCCCTACCACACAAAATTTTAAACCAGAAGTAGCACACTCTACCCAATCATCTGGGAGGGAGATCACTGGCCCATTAGCATTGTGAGCTATCTTGGGTTCCTCCTTAGAAACATTAACCACCTAGGATCCCACAAGAGCATTCTTCCAACCTCCCAGGGTCCCATTTGTCATCTTCTGACCACACACCACCAAGTAGCTAGCCGATACCCCATTTTCCAAAAGAGTAGGGTCAGAAAGATTCTTCCCCACATCCTCCACAGTCCCACACCCATCTATCATGACCTCCAAATTTCTATGCAAGGTCAACACCATTTGTAGATTAGGGTAGGGTGGAGGGTCTAGAGGCTTAGCGCCTGCCCTGGAAAAATTAAAGTTCAAACTTCAAAATACTGACAACTTGCAGAGCAATGTTAGTAAAGTGTTTCCTAGTTTACTTATCATTCTTATTGCATCTATGTTTTCAATTTGGTGATCATTTCATATTATTTTGAATGCATGTGTCATAGACTTGTCAACCTTTGTGATATATGAGCTACAATACATGGTTGTAGCATATGCATTCAAGATAAATTGGGTGTCAGTGTTTGCTCTCCATAGTTCTGGCATTTGTTTGCAGAAATTATTGTTACATATTTGCGAGGGTTTCCTTTCAAGGAATAGAGTTGGCTTTTGTATTGTTGATCATAGTGCAATAATGTAGTTAGTCTCTGTTATCTACAAATCATCTAGGAACATTTAAATGTAAAAGATTTGTATTGTTTTTTTTCCAATAGTAAACAAATTTAGATGTAGTTGTCATAAATGTGGCCTCATCATCAGACAAGGGGCTCAAAATCATTGTATATGGAAGTGGAGGAATTGGGAAATTATATCTACAATTTTTTTTCAAATTTTTCTTGTATTGTCTAGTGTGGTGATGTCTATGTAGATTATCCATATCTAATTTTAAGTGCTCAATATTGCATGTTATGTGTATGTTGACAAACTTTACAATTTCCTCATTACTTTCTTTGTCATATATTGGTGTGTTTTCAACCTAAATTAGCAAGTGGTCATGTTTATTTCCCCTATTTTGAAATTCTATAATTGAGAAATAATCTATCACATGTCCAAAAAAATTACTTTCAACAAATATTAGTTTTCTCATGGCATTAATCTTATGTCGATAATATTGTGCACATATAATAGGGTCTTTCCACTGAGTAATAATTTGTCAATGTCATTGTATTCAAATGTTTCTTCTTTATGCATTCTTTGTTGCCTCAATTTATGTAAATATTGAAGAATTGACATGAGAGCATCCTAGTTCTCTTCGACACTTGTAAAAGTGAGGAAAAATGTAGATGGGACAAGTTTTCATATCATAGAAAATATATTTTTCTTTAATTGACTCATATAATCAGGAGATATTTAGATTCTTTTGAAATCTATGTATCCAATATTAGATTTTAATATTTTTTCCAAATTTGGCTTATGCTTGACATCTCTTACAAGTAACTTTCTTCCTTTTAATTGTCCTTTTCTTATGTGTACCCACATTATCGATAGTACTTGTTGTATAAGTATTTTTATTGCTTTAAAGAACATATTTGTCATATGTAGTACAAAATCTTGATGAAAATGAAGTAGTTCCCATTGTGCCAATTTCTAATAAGTCAAGATTTCATTTCTCTCTGAAGAAAAGTGTTCAAAAGTTCATCTCTTCTGCATATTTGTCCTTGAAAATTCTAATAGGGTAACAGTCCTTAGTAAGAGCAATTTCTATGATTTTGTCCTCCATATTACAAATACACCTTGAGTCTATGTATCTGTGTATTAGAAAACCATTCACAATGTCTAGTTTTACATTGCTTTCAAAATCTAAATCAGAAGAGTTGTTGTTTCCAAAATTGTCATCATCATCCTTCATTTCTAATGTTTGTATCCAATTTTCATGAATTTTAACATTATGCATTTTATAAAGAGTTGTATTGTTGAGTTCAAGTAAAGCTTGCATTATAATGTTTGGATGCACTATTCCTCTTTAGAAAGCATTTTTCTATTGCAATTATTTTTTTAGAGACATAGAAATTATTACAGTGTTTGATAGTAAAAGTGGTAAGGCATTTTGAATATTGTTTATTTTTACTAGAACATTTGTGAAGGAACCTCGTAGGCCAAGCTAAGATTTCTTGTAACCCAATTCCCAAATTTTTCCAAAGGCAATTCTTAAGGACATTAAACATTCCTCAAGTTGTGTGAGTATTTGTATTGTGCTTATTGGCTTATTTTTATGTATATTTTGAGGAACAGCATATTTTGGTAGTTTGTTTTTATTCAGATAAACTTCACATATTTTACATATATTAGCATTACATAATGAAAAGAGAGATTTTGTCAAATTGTATGCAACTTTGTGTCTCTCTTTAATTTGTTTTATATCTTTCTTGAAATTGAGAAGTTGACAAATTGAGCAAGGATATTTGGGCATATCCTTTATTGCAATTAAGTATTTCTCAATTGGTGTGATATTTTTTTATTGACTTTCTCTTATGTATAATTGATTGAGTTTGTTGTGTTTGCACTATATTTTTTTTAATTCCATATTTTTGAAATTTTGACTAGATTGATTTGTAATTGTTTTCTGGTCCTTATTTTTATGTTGTGTCCTAATAAGTTTCTTCATTATGTGCAAGTTTATATTGTGTTGACTTTTAGTAATATTGAGTGCTACATTTGTACATAAAGTATCACTTGTTGGATTATTTCCCCTTTTTTTCCTAATCAAATGTGTAGTGGTATTGTCTCTAAGCATCCTATTCAAAGTGTGCAAGGGCATGTTTTGTTTTTTTTGCATACTCATTGCAATTGTTACTAATGGCTCAAAATGTCCACACAAAGGGTTTGCATCATGAAATAGGATATTGTATGGGATTGAATCATTTGTCTGGTTGAAGTATAGATATTGTTTCCCTAAAGTTATAGACCAAACATAGACATGAATTATAAGCCACTTTGATAGCTAATGAATGCAAAATATATCTCCCCATAGTCCTTTTTCTTAATCTTTGTTAGTTGGTTATGTAGGTAGGCACATTCTTCATAAGTAAGTTGTAGTGTCTTCTAGATCGTGGAGCTCTTTCAAAATTTTAGGATGTAATTCATGGTTGTAGGAAATGATTGCTTCCTCATCTCTATTTTGTAGGTTGTTGACAAAGAAATCTATTGTTCCTTCATGAATTTCAATAGATGTATACTAGAATTTGAATAAATATTCAAATGCATCAAACAAAAAATCACCGACATTGTACTTGAAGTCATGAACCCGATATAATCTGTGTTCTTCAAGAGTTTTGTTAATGTTAGATGTCTATGAACTATATTTTCATTTTTTATCATTGATTTCCATTTCTTGTAGAGATCTAGACTAACAATTTTTAGATATTGATTATATTATTGATTACAATTTATAGAGTTGGTGGTTTGGTGGATTGCAATTTGTACTTCATTTTTTGATAAAGTTTGACTATGTAGATAGTTGTGTCTGAGGATTTAATTAGACAACTAAAGTTAGACCTTATGCAATAGTAAGATATACTTATGCAATCTAATTACTTAGAAACCTACACTGATAAGAAAATAATGTCTTATTAGTTATTCATTCATATCAATGCAATCTGTGTTAGACAAGCTAAAGTTTTTAGACATCAAATTTGTCCTTCAAAAGAATTGAGATGGTAAACTTGTCAAATGAATATGCAAACCTACTATAGTAGAATGTTGTCTAATGTGTCAGGTACTAGTGCATTTACACGATTTCATTTATACCTGAATTACTATACCATTCCAATTAGTTCAAGTTAGAAGAGTTTACGCACATGAAAGATAATATTCTAAGTAATTGATATTGAGGAAGACTTTAATTACTTTGAGAGTCATATGATTTACTATGCACCATATTTGAATACGATATAGATGATATTTTATCATACTATAAATCCTGTTGAATATGTATAGTTCAACAATTTTCATCGATTATGTAGCAATTTTTTTTTAGTAATTTATCATAGATACTACATTTTTCTTGATTTAGATTATACATCTTATATTCAAACTCTGGTACCTTCTATGGTAGATATGAAGCTACAAAGATAGCTTCTACTAAATCTACCATTTCATGTCATACAATTATCTTATACTCAAACTTTGCTACCTTTTATGGTAGATATGAAGCTACAAAGATAGCTTCTACTAAATCTACCATTTCATGTCATACAATTACACACACACACACACACACACACACACACACACACACACACATATATATATATATATAAACAAATAATTCATAGGTGTTGCATAGATCTCGGTACATCATTCAACAGTGTGTTTTCAATATTATTCACCACCTCCTCAATTTTAGAAAGCTTGCACTTTAAAATATCAATTTTGAAAATTATCTTCTCATGGAGCGAGAAGTATTTCTTATCAACATTATCTATAGATAGGAAATTTCCATACTTTAACGACCTTATATTTGTTTCACAAGTGTTGGCATAATTTCTTTAATAGTTGTTTGTTTGTTTCACATTGCACAAAGTAACATCATAATTATTTGGATGAGATCATATGCGCAGACTTTTTAGTTTCCATGGAAGAAGTGCTTTTCTACTCAACTTGTTGATGCTATCATTTCCTATATTGCAATGTGAAATGATATAATTAGATATTTTTCAAATTGAAAAGTTTATTTTGACATTACATTTGTGTACAGTGGTGTAATTACTTGACTACAATGTGCTTACATATCCATTCACTATAATTAGAAAAGCTAATACAAATGGTAAATAGAGATACCATTGTCTCCATCTGCTTCTATAGAGTGCAAGTTTTCAAATTTTAGTATTCCCACAGTGGTTTGGTGAACATTTGAATCTTCAACATTGCACTTGCATGTTGAGGGTGGATTTGTTTGGAAGCTTGAATGAATATCTAAAGTATTGTATAAGTCATAGATAGGTTCTTTGGTATAATTTGCATATGGGTATTGGGTAACTATATTGTCTAGTAATCCTAATGGTGATCGACTATATGACGAAATAAAATTGGTTTCATAGTGAATTGGAAATATTGTAGAGGATTCAGAATGTTTGTTATACTAGGCTACAAATTGGTTTCCCATTATAGACGTCATTACACATTGTGCATATGGTACCACTTTGTCAGCAAATGGGATATCATCTAGGGATGGAGTTTTTGAAAGTATGCCATTAGGGAATTTTGGCGATATTCCATAGTGAGGGCTTCTATTCTTCTCCTCATCCATAGGTGTCTTATTAATGGAATTTTTCATCATGAGTGATTTGGTGTTGACAAATGTTTCATTATTGCCTCCCAAAAGTTTAGCGTAATAGTCCATGCACTCTGTTATTCCTTCCATGGAGAGTGCTACTTTTTTGTATGCATGTGTAGATTCCTCTAAAGTTTCAAATGTTCCAAGCTATTGTTGATGTTTTGTTTCTAGGTTCCTTATTTCTACAGCATAGTAACCCTAGGGTCACTTCCTAACACCCTTGTATTTTCTATGCTTGGAACATTTAGCTCATTTGTTAGAGAGAACCTTGATTTTCTTACAAGTGGACATATCTTCATTCTCCAAATAAATAATTGTTCTCGATGTGAAACTAGTCATGGTTATAATTGTCTCTGTAAAGAGAGTTAACAACTTAGATACAAAATACGAAATGATTGCATGAAATGAACAAGGTAAATATTTTGAATTATTTCTACCAAACTTATATGTTGAAGAATTCAAAACATGGATTATGATTGGCTAATTTGTATTTAATAAAAATTGCTACAATATAAAAATATGCTTAAAATTGTGTTACATATGAATAATAAAATAGAGCATGGCTCATCATAAAGTAGCATTCAAAGTAGTAGCAAGATTCACATTTGAAAATTCTCTACAAAAGTATTGTTATCTTGGTATTTCTCATAATAGCATCAAAGTGTAATGAATTTAAGAATTGAAATATATAGGGCTCTTTCCTATGTATCTATTCAACCTCTTGCAAACTACATATATATCTCTATTATGTACGAAATTAGAATAGTAGAAAGAGAATGGTAAACTCTATTGACATGACTAATTTAGGTAAATACATGGTTCTCTCATAAATGACCAGAAAGATTTGTGGTGATGACATTCTTTGTATGTGCAAGCATCAGCTTTATGTAGCATGATTACATCTTTAAAGCATGTCCACCCTGTCACACAAATATTTAATCAGCATGATCATAAGATATCCTAATAAGTGACCAATTAAAAGGATTTCCAAATCACATTGAATTACCAATTGTTGCATTTGTCAACTTTCTTGCAAATTGAAATATGTCTACATGCAAGGCTACCATAGTTATAGTGGACATCTACGACAGATGTTGCCGCAAATATGACTGATTGGAGGACTATTCTACTTTACTTGTGCAACCATTACAAGTGACCATTTCAAAGTAGACACATCTTACATATAGTCCCAGAAAATGGAAGCTTCACATCGATCACATGATTTTTACAAAGTGTGATTTGAGTCAAGATGACATATGCATGTGCACAAATATTTGCTTCTTACAAACTTTTAATATTGCAGTTGCTCTTTTCTCCAACATAATGGAACAATGAGCAAACAAAACATAGTCTACTGGAGACCTCTACTAAGAGGTGATCATTATTTCCATTAGACAAGGAATAAGATAATCTAGTTCATGAGATAAAATATTGGATCATATATTCATATATAAAAGTAGTATAGAAAAATGGGAAACAAAGTGTTATTTGAAACCCTTGTAGATGAGGCCATAGATATAGTAGAGAAAACCATTTCAAAGTCAATTACAACTTTTATAGTTTACAATGATTTCCCTATTGTAAGGGTTATAGATTTCAAATATATTAATTGAGATTTGAGAATTATTATTATTAGTAGTATTACCATATTGAATGGTCACCTTCTCTCAATTATTTGAAGTAAAGGTCATGGTATTGAAGGATGTAGTAGTATGGTTGTTAATTTTGTATGGAAATTTATTTTCTTCTTATTGACTACTATGTTTATCATATCGTGTAAAATTTTCATTTTCCTTTGTCATAGTTTGCATGGTCCATAATAGGTTTCTACTTACTACTTATAGAAATTTTAAGGGAGTAGTAAACACAAGTAGTAACATTACATGAACTTAGATATTGAAGGGAGAACAAGAAAACTAGAAGGCCACTACTCATCTCTATCACATATGCATTAATGTAAGCATTGTAGTCTTTGGCAGGTTTGAAGCAATGTTTCACATACACATTTGCCAATTGCTTTACAATTTCTAAATTTTCTTAAAGAACCATGCAATTCATGAGGAATTTACAAACAATGTCTAGTTAAATAATTTACCAAGATTTATTTTCCAAAAATTCTTGCCCAAGTACAATACGCAATGTTCTCTCAATATTTTGGAATTTTATGACAAATACATGCTCCAAAATCACACTTTTAATTGAACCAAATATTGGAGGAATTTGAAAAAGTTGTGTAAATAAAACTATTATTTCATATAAGTTGAAAGAACTAATTGAGAACTTATGTATATTAATATGCAAGAGTAGGTGTGGACAAGATTATGTCTCTATCTACAAGGGAAATTTACATGCTTTTACTTTAATTAGAACAAGACTCTATTGCTACTATATTAATTTAGCAAATTACAATTAGATTTATCACAATTGTAACTATAATAGTTGACCTTTTCAATGCATTTATAATTTCCATGTGATCATCATAGCTAAGTAATGGAATAGATAGTACATTATTTGTAAACTATGAGATTTTTACAGAAAAAAATTATGTATTGAAAAAAGATCGCAGGCTACCAAACTTGCAAGATTACTAGCCTTCCATGTCAAATGAAATTGATGAAATTGCTACTATTTTGCATTTGTAAAAGACATAGTTAGCTAAACTGAGATATGTATACATTTTATTCATATGCAAATGAGTAGATACATATTGTTCTAAAAAAATTCAACTAATGAAAAATGGAGTCTAATTTTATACATCATCAGTATTTACTTGTGGTCATTGTCATGTTGTAACAATTAATTCATCCATTTAGAATGTTCCATCTTCTAATATCTGCTACAAGATGAATTCTAGGTGACATGTCACTATTTGCAAATTCAAACAAATAATAGTATGAATAAAGGTGCTTTATGGTTTTAGCTACTAGGGCTCATGTGTCGTCATCATACCATTGTCCTACAAGCTCTATATTGTCATGTCGTATAATCCATTCAAGTGAAAGATTTGGATATGATATGAGAAGGTTTATTATGCATACGAATGTGTCACCTTCAATAGTAGCCCTAAATGGTGATAGCTAACAAAACAATGTTTTGCATGTTGGATTGAAAATGGAAATTAATTCTTTTGCAGTGTGATTTATGTGAGGGAATGAACTATAATATCTTGACAACGAATTATGATACTAGCTTCCCTATTTACCCACACCAAATATTTTAGGTAAATCAATTCTCCATTTTTCATGAATGGAGATATAGCATGAATCTGATTGCTCTCTAGTATCAGCTGAATGTTTCCCCGTCCATCATATTGAAACATTGCAACATGGTTTTCATAAAAACAACTTTCCAATATATTTTTTTGGCATGCACTTGGAAGTTGTAGGATTTTTTCAATGACACTAGATTGTGGACTTTCAAAGAAATCATCTTTTGGCTGATTTCTTATTGTGAATGCATTTAAAGTATTCATATTCATTCAATGTGGAGAGAGAAAACTTATTGACAATGAGCAATATTTCTTAGATTTTGGTAAGCATCATTGAATTCTAAGACATATCACTACTTCAATGTTATTCATTTTTTGTAGAAATATTCTTGGTGGGAAAGTAATATGTATCTAACTTATGTGTATGGATGTATACATAAATGGCACAAATATTTAAAAATGTAGAATAAAGACTAAGCTGATACAACAAGAAGTTGTGCATTGTTCCTATTTACATACATTTAGTGCTAGAATGCATTGCACTCTAAAATGTGATGGGTACATATTATGAAACTTCAGTGGAAAACATATGCATTTGGAGGAATATCAATGCATTGCAAACATTTGAGAATCCACAAGGTATAAATGCATTTGAGTTCTATCACAATGTTATGAAATAGCAAGACTACCTTATTTTAAATTAACCATAAAGGAACAAGAATATTCTCTAGAACATTATAATTACTAATTTATAAGGAATATAATAATACATAGTACTTGGATAATATTGCATACATCAAAGTATAATTATAATAGTTGACCTATTCAATGCATCCATAATTTCCATATGGTTTTCATAGCTAGGTAATGCAATAGACAGTGCATTATTTGTAAACTATGACATTTTTATAGAATAAATATATGTGTTGAATAAAAATCACAGTATGGTCTCATATCATTGGATTAACATATGAGACATGATGTATTCTACATTACTAGTTGTTGTGTACCATTTTGACAACATACAGTGGACATGGACAATATGAAGATGTCTACTAAGAGTTTGAACAACTATTTGTTCATGATTTTTGCTAGTCATGTAAATTGGAATGTATCCAAAAATGTTGACATCATATTGCTTATGACAGTCTTCATAATGTCTAACATTGATTATTTTGAATTTCTTTAGAACTTAATTATTTTCTAAAGCCTAATGATGTTGATCAGTTACCTCAAAAAGATTTTATATATTTTCCATGTGAGAATAATTATTTTGAATAGATTTACCGTAAACAAACAGCATAATAGTATGACCTAAATTTGTATCTAAGGTGATATTATTCACAATGTTGTAAACTAATCAATCTTAATGTGCTTTGTCAATGTCAAATTGTTCGTCATTGCTAACAAGTACAATAGTTTGGATACCTAAACTTTTGTTTTTATCCAAACAACTAGAGTTTCTATTTCTTATTTCTTTAGCCACTATATTTGGTAGGGTCTAAACAATGAAAAATATAATCCTAAAATTCATTATATATCTCATAAATGATATAAACATCCATTGAACATAAATTTAGAAGACAAGATAAAAGATTGGAAAACATAAATGTGGGAAAAAATCATAATAGTACAATTTAAACATAGGTTTCTTTTTAAGATGTAGTAATCACTACTTTATCAGTATCCTTAGAGAAAATAATTTGAATTTGTGTTTGGAAAAATTGGTATGGAAACATACTTGATTGTTGCAATTGATGCTATTATATCTATTGAAAAATTAAAGTACTCCTAAAACACTGAAATTCAAAACATAGAATATGATGAGCCATGTAAGGTTTCTATAGTTTGAATAAATGATTTAATTAATTTGTTTCTTATATCGAATAAGAAATTGTTTTAAAAATTTAGTACAAGATACGATGATACATAGAAATCATTGAAGTGTGATATTATAAGCATAAAAATGTAAATATCAACGTAATTAGACATCGTCTATTAAAAAATAGAACCATTCATTAATGTCTTCCTTTCTTATTTCCAAGTTTTAAAATGGTTTGCACTTATTATTGTCAAATTATTATTTCTTCCAAGGAATAAGCCTATGTTTAAATTCATATGTGAAATTTTGTACTGTCATTTACTATAATTATGTATGAAGATAGATTGATGTAAACTATACTAAATTAAAATGTTGACATTGTTAGAAGAATATGACAATACATAGATTTAATATCATTACATTTGTTTACAAGTTTTTGGTCACTACATAACTCATTCGCTATGTAGATTTATCTATGAAATGTTTGTTGATAACAAGCAAATTTTTGATAACATTTAAAAGCTCAAAACTCCTATGTAGTATGTGTCAATGGCATAGAACTAAAGGCTACTTGATTAGATTGAACAATAGGAGGAGACATGCATTTGTAGGAATATCATTGTATCACAAAAATTTGCAATCCTCAATGCATCTTGCTCAAAAAATAGGGAATGATGAGCATGCAATGTATGATTGACAATAAATTTGCACTTGGTTTTGATAGAAATTTTCAAGGAACTATACACACAAGTCATAAAAGCACAGGAGCTTGATGTTTCAAGGGAGAACAAGCCACCTATGAGTGCATTACTCATCTCTAATACATATGCATTAATATATGCACTGTAGTCTTTAGTAGGTCTAAAGTAGTTTTTCACATATCCATTTGCTAATTGATTTACAATTTCCTCATTTTTGAAAAGGTCCATGCAATTGGTACGGAATTTGAAACAATGTATGACTAATGTATTGTTCCATATTTATTTTCTCGAAAACCTTCGCCAAGAACAATACGCAATGATTTCTCAACATTTGGGAATTCTATAACAAATACATTTTCCAAATGTGTTGATTCAATTGCACCAATCAGGGGACAGTCCCAGTCACCACCTGGACTTGGAATATATACACGATCATACATTGTCAGTACCCAAAATATGCCACAGTTGACTTCAAAATAGATAGGGAATTCTAGTATCCAATCTATTTTAGCTAGTTAAATATTTCAAAATGGACATTGTTGTTATCGTTCCACAATCAAATGTCAAATGACATCAGCACATATACAATTTCCAATCACTATTTCATGTAGCGAACAAGCTAAGTGTACATGGAATGTTCAATTTGCTTATTTGGGACTCATAATCATAAATGTTTTGCAGAATTTTAATTAGATGTTTTTAATTTTTAATGTAAACAAAAAATAACACTAATGTAGGATAATATAAGGTACCTAAAAAAAGTCCAACTAACAAGCTTCTTTGTATTATTGGATTCTATGACTTTTTAATAGAATAATATTATGCCCCAACAACTACAAATATATACATACATACATATATATACATGTGTGTGTGTGTGTGTATATACATATATATATATATATATATATATATATGTATATATATATATATATATATGTATATATATATATGTATATATATATGTATGTATGTATATGTATATATATATGTATGTATGTATATATATATATATATGTATATATATACATATATGTGTACATATATGTATGTATATGTACATATGTATAGGCATATATATATATATACATATATATATATATGTACGTATATACATATATACATATATATATATATGTACGTATATACATATATACATATATATATATATATATATATATATATATATATATATGTACGTATATACATATATACATATATATATGCCTATACATATGTACATATATACATACATATATGTACACATATATGTATATACATACATACATACATACATACATATATATATATATATATATGTATGTATGTATGTATGTATGTATGTATGTATGTATGTATGTATATACGTGTGTGTGTGTGTGTTACAAATAGTTCAATACTATGATGTACTATGATGTTTGATATTCTTATTGGTCTACAATTTCATGACATTTGCATATTTAATAAAACCCCCTACTCAAAAATTATTTTCTACTGACATTTTGAATAATTCTTCCATAATTATACAATATTAAAATTAGTAGTAAAACTCACAATTTTCTACTAATAATTGAGCTAGATTGTTTTAGTATTAGTTTTTTTGTAGTATGACATTGAACATATTAGATATTGTCAAAAATGCAATAAGGATTTTCAGAAATAACAAAAGTTTACAATAATTAGAAATGAAAGCTATTTTTATTTCAAAGTTATAAATAAATAAGCAACAAGAACACTAATAATAATAAACATGCATTGGATATTAATAACAGTTGTTAGTGCTAGCATATTCAATTCTGGAAATTTTCACTCTATACATCTTGGTGATGGATCAAAGTGCAATATCAATCCACAAACATTCAAGTCAATTTCAAATTAAGAAATTTTTAGTTTTACATTTTTTTCATAATAATCTAACAAAAAATAATGACTAATATATTTTCAACTAGTTTTTGCTCAAAGCATTATTTTAGAGAAAGAAATTTCTTGAAATGTTGATGAAATATTAAATTAAAACACACACCAATAAAAAAGCAAACATAACAATAACAATTAAAAGGTCTTATGAAAAAACAAAGATGAAAAAGTTGAAACATTAAAAATAAAGATTATATAACACATACACTTCAAATATGGTGTTTGCACTATTGTACTATAAATCCCATATCACACACACTTGACATGAATGCATAACTGTCAGACATCATTATTACTCCTAATTCTCTATTAGCTTGAGAGAGTGATTCATAATTCTCTAATAACTTTACAAATGACTCTCTTCGTTGTCCTCATAAACAATGAGGAATTGATGGGGAATGATTTTTGGCCAAAACAAATTTGGTAAAATGAACTCTTCATAGTTAAAAAAGGGTAACTAGGGAATACACGTGTCAAAAGAAATGCATTTTGTCCCTTATGTCACATTGATTTCTGCTTTGCTAAATAAAGATTGATTAACTTGCATCTATATTATACATTTATATGATTCGATCCCATGCAAAATTATCAGCTCGCATCCACATGTGTGATGATTGTCATCATTAAACAATTTTGCTCATTTAGATGAAAAATCCACCACCCCAGTACTAGATTTTTATACATTGTGATTTTTAAAGTTCTAAAATTATGTGAGACCTCGCCCCGACCCATCCTAGCATCGATGATACATTATTATTTTGATACTCATGACTCGATATGTCAGAACATTGTTTGATGCACTGAACATTATTATGTTATTTATGATGTGTGATGCTTTACTTTCAGATGGTTGATTTTGTCATTTAATGCTTTATGAATATATGCGATGATTAAGTAAATGAATGCAAAAATAACATTTTGATTATGCAATTTTAATAGTCAAAAATATGAGTAGAATTAGATAAATGATTGATCATAAAAAAAAAATGGATGTTCTAATTTATATGATTTTTTCTGATATGTAAATTTCATAATGCATGTGATTTCTTGAACCTACGGATGGGTGCAATGAGTGTGCAGGAAGTTTAGTCAGGAAATCCAATGGAAAGCCAAAGTTGAACCCCTTGTCTATTTTGTGCTATCTTTGCATTGTCTATTTTTAGAAGGTTGTTATTTGATTTTATTATTCTCCTAGCTTTTAATTGTTCCTATTAAGTCTTTAAGGCTTAAGATCATTAAATTTAAGTGCCCTAGGGGTAAGGGTATGGGTGGGGAGTACTTTCCACCCCCTTAGCCTCTTAGTTTGACTTTTAGGGTCACTCAAAAGCCCTACTTTTGATGGATTGCGAAAATGGATTGTCATCTACTTGAGTTGTACTCAAAACTCCATCTTGAGTTTGCTTGAAGTCCAGTTGAGTTAAGGATCATACTTAGAGGATTTTGGAGGAGTTTTGGGGTGGTTACCCAATCTCTAGTTTTAGAGAAAGTTGGAAGATTGAAGGAAGAAAAGGGAAAGGCTCTTCTCAACTTACCATTTTGCCATAACATTTTGTGAAGGTAGGAGTTCTTCACTCTTTGGTTTTGTTCTTCATATTTTTCATGCTTGAATCTTGTATAAAGTATTGTGTTGTTCTTTTTTTTGCTTGCTTGTGTGTTGGGATGGATTTGGAGGGATTTTTGGTTGTTCTTGATGCATTCTTATGTTTGTCTTGAGGATTTGTTTTGAGGGGATTTCATGGGGATTGTTTTGGCATTACTCACCCTTGGATAGGGAAGAAGTGGCCATGTACGAGGGTAGGGCCTTAGTTGGACCTCAATGGTGTAGAGTCTCCTCTCATGGTGAGAGGAGGGAAAGAGGGTAGGGTGTATGGGTCCCTACTTGTCATCACATGCCTTGTTTGATATTGTGGATTCTTGAATATGGAAAGGAATGAAAATCCTTGTGGTATTAGCCTCAAAAGGGCCTTGTAGAAGAACGGAAGTTCTTGAAGTTTTAGCCTCAAAAGGGATATGTTATGGCATGGTGATTGACATCTCCCATTGGAAAAATCCACCTCCCCCCTAGTCAGGTTCTATGTTTGGACCTATTGTGCAAAACTGAGTTTGGGTGTATGCTTGAATTGCTCTTGATGTTGTGATGTTTCACCCCGAGTTAGCTCTTGTCTTCTCCTTGTTTTCCTTTTATAATTGAAGACATGGAAGAAAACACTTGTGAAGGTTCTAGAAGATATTTCTTTTGAATTGTAATACTATGTAAAATGCATTTGAATTTATGTAAAATGTATTTGAATTTTGGTGTAGTGACAAACACATTGGGTTTTCTTGTTGGTTCTTTCTTGATAGAGCCTTGAACCAGGATGAATAATAGAGAAAAAAAAAAAGATTATGAAAACCTCCTTGCATTGCTCTCATGGGATTTCAAATTTTGTATATGTATGTGAGAAAATAGATTGATGGATTATGTCTTCAAAGTATGAATTCTCAAGTTTCAATTATGTAATGGAAAGTAATTTGATATGATGAAGTTCCAATTCAAGGTTTATGTATCAAGAGGAAATTTTAAAAAAAATCCTACATTAAGGACACAAAGTTTACTCTCTCCTTGTAAAATTTTATTATTGACAAGATCAAATTTGAATAGGAATTATGCATCTCCTTGATTTCTAAAAGAAAGGTTTAGATACCTTTGACATATGATGAATTATAAAACATTAATTATAGAAAAAGAACAAATATATTATCACTTAGACACAATTGGCTTCAAAACAAAGAAAATGTGCACTCCCAGGAGTAAAACACCTCTCTAGAAAATGTATGGGGAAAATTTCCCCCTAATTCATAGAGAATATTCCTTCAATATGCTAATTGATATTAATGGATTTTGTCCCACCTTCCTTCTTTAGGTGATAGCATGGTCAGAGAGTCAGATTTGATGTTGTAAACCAAATCCACTAATTTAATGTAGTCAGGGCTCATGCACCCACTTGCAATTCATAGCCCAATGGTCAGTGGTCATATCAATTTGGGGGAGCAAGGGAAGATGTTATTAATATAGTCCTTTAAACTTTAAACTTACCTTATTAACCTTACTCCACCCATCTCTTCTCCCATGTGTTGTATTTGTTTGACCTCCACTCATGCAAGGCAAGGGAGGGGACAGGTTTGTAGTGCGCAAACCCTGCAACACTCTCTCCTTTGGATAGTACATGCCACTTGGCCTAGGTGGGCATTGAGTATGGTTTATTTGGGAATGAGGTTGGGGGGGCAAAATTTCCATTTAATGTTTCCAACATATATTCCCCTTCTCCCCAAGCGCTCCTCTCATTGGTCGGGATCTCCCTTATGCAAGGGCAAGGAACAGTCTACAATGCGCAGACTTGGGTCGTGCGCTCCCTTTGGGAGTTGACAAGCCTATGTAGGTATTAGGTTAGTGGAAGGGGGAGGTGCGGGGGGGGGGTGGCGGTGGTGGGGGTCTTAGGTTAGCGGGATGGGGTTAGAATGTATGTTGAGTAGTATAGTTAGTATGTTAGTTGTTTAGTTAGTGTTCCATGTTTAGTTAGTAGGTTATATTGTTAAAGTAGCATGTGGGTAGTGTATGTTAGTGGTGGTGTTAGGATAGTGTTAAGTTTAAGTTATTAAAATTAGTTAGTTATTTTCTTCTTGTTTTGATTTAAGTTAGCTTAGATTAAGATTGTTTTAGAGTTTAGTAATTAATGGCTTTTAGATCTAGTTTTAGTATTAAATTAGTATTTGATTATGTAATGGTAAGTTAGTAATATAATTCTTTTTGTGGTGTAGTTTGATAGTAATTAGTATGTAGTTAGGTTAGTTTAGGGAATGTTTAGTTGTATTTAGTTTGAGTTAGTGTCTCTTTAGAGTGTGTTTAAATGATGATAGTATATTATGTTTTAAGTTAGTAAGTTTAGTTTGGATTAAAGATTGTTAGTTTAGTTAGTATTATGATCATTTTAAATTTAGGGTAGTTATATTTAGTTGTAAATTAGATTAGTAAAAGTTTAAGCTTTAAAATATGATAAATATTAGAATTAAGATAGTTCTTAATTAGTTAGTCTTTTTATTTTTAGCATCATTTGTTATAGTTGTATTTTATTTTATGTTATTAATTAGTTTTATAGATTGCGAGAAGAGTTAGATGGAACCCTATATTGGCATTTAAAAGTTGAACCTAAAATTATAGTAGTTTTAAATAATGTTTAGTTTGACTTATAGATCTATTTGAATTAACCTTAATCTTCGATTTTAATTGCAATGATAGATTAATATAAATTAGATTCTTATAAGTATGTTGGAGTTAATTTTTAATAAAAATGTTAGATTGGTAAGTTATGGAAGCTTGTTTTTATTTTATTATCTAATCGTAGTTATATTAATTATATTGTTATTACCTTTAGAAATGTTTTATTTCTAATAAATTTAGGTTTAGAATTAAGTGGTTGGCAAAGGTTTAAATAGTGTAACTCTAGTGCTCATTGGTAAGGAAAGTTAATGGTTACGTTTTAAATATTAATTGTCATAGTATGTTTTAGTTTAGATTTCTTTTATTCAATTTTAGTTATGTAATTAATGTTATTATCATTCTAGAATGATTCTTAAACTTTAAATGATTTAGTTTTAGAATAAAGTTTAATTATAGTTGGGATTATTATATTACATGATATAGTAGAAATTAGTTCTTAAATTTCTATGCTATGTAACAATTAGACTTATACTCCACCCGATCAATCTTAGAATTAATACTATATATCGTTCATTAACATTTTGCTCAATAATGTTTTAAATAGTTAATCTTCATATGTCCCTAATTAGATTTGGTTAATTTTTAAGTTAGTAGAAATTGGAGGTAGTTTAGTATAATGGTAGATTAGTTATTTAAAATAAGTTTAAAAAAAAATTGTGTGTGTGTTTTGCCCTAGTTTTTGGGCATGACAAATTCGGACTACACATCAATGAAACATATTTATTAATGTTCCATGTGAAGACACTATCCTATTGAGAAACATAATTATATTATTGTTTAAATATTAAAAAAATAATTATTCAACATAAATAATTATTAAATTTAATCTATTGATTTCATTCACCTTGTCAAGAAAGAGATCTTTTATGGAAATGCAAAGTACTACTTCGCAGTTTGTATAACATTTAAGGCCAATCTGCTCAAGTACAATAATTCATATAATATCCCAAGGCTTTATGGCCAAAAATAAATAAATTAATAACCTTCATTGCAAAGTATTGTCTTTTATGGCAGATGTATGAAATATTCAATGTGAGGCAACATTTCCAATTTTGCAAAATAAAAAATGCTTCTTTCAGTTTTTAGAATGTTACCAAATTCAGCATTGGTTTTTAAATAATTTTCTTGAATTTTAGTTGACATTGTTGTCATGCAGCGGCTTAGATATTTGGATAGATATGTAGCGGTGATAAAATTGGGGATGAGGACCCAAGCTTACTATGCTCTACACAGATCAAAAACATTAAGTAAGAAGTTCAACTTTTTAATATTCTATAAGATTTTCCATTTGTAAGCAATGATATCAAGGGAATTTGTAAGGTGGCAACCAAAACCACTCACATATGGACTAAAAGGCTTTGTATTCATAGTTTGCACTTTCAATTGACACGAGGATTGATGTATGTCATGATACCAATATCATGTTCAAATCGATAACTTTGACAGATGTTATTATACATGCCTAAAGAATAAAGGCCAAAACAAATATACATAAGAGCTCAAGTTTCTCTTTGAAGGTAAGGTAAGAACAAAAGGTTCAAAAGAAGAAATATTTAAAAAGAGAGCAGTTGGGATTGCAGGAAAAAATATCAATCTTTATATTAAAGGAAATATTTTAAAGTTCACATATGTTCGTTAAGGTATTGTTTAGATTACCAAAAAATTTCTTTGATCATGATGAGAATGACTTCATATAGAGCATACTATAACTATTGGTCAAGTATGTGTGTCTGAAATATTCTCTAATTACGTAATGGAATTAGAATTGCAAGAAGCCAAAGACAAAGGACTAGGTAATGCAAGGTGTCTCCCAATGATAGAGGAAAATATTGAGATATTAGGAGTAAGGTAAAGAGCCTCCTAATGGTAGTGGACAATGCTAAACTGTTAGGGAAAATTACTAAGTCATCTTCAGCTCAAATTCCACAGAGTACCTTTGAAACCCTACAATTGAACCATTTTGAAAGGAAAGGTAAAAGAATGATATTAAACAACCATATTAATTTATTGTTCCTAATGAATAAGGTGTATGATTTCTAATCAGCCGATTGTGGGTTTGAATCCCACCAGGCGTGTAAAATATTTTATCTTCCATTGTTAGCTTCCTAGCGATGAAATCAACTCATGTTCATTTGATGATATGTTGAAATTTGGGCCAATAATTATAGCTTTCTCTTTAGTCCTTCAATTATTTCTCTGTATTGTTGTTTTTATCAGATTAGAAAACTTTAATATTCTTATTCTAATTGTCCATATATATAGACAGTTGGAGACATTACGTGAGTCACATGCTATCAAGAACTAATTCAAAATCATAATTATGTTAATGGTTTGTGACATTAGATAGATTGTAAGAAAAAATAAATTATTTCCTAGTGGTACTGAAGTTAAAAATGAGCAATCTGTGCAGCTAATAAGTGGATGAAAAATGTAAAAAAATTCACTCTTCTATATGTTAAGGAGAGTGGGAGAGTTCAACTCAAACACTCTAGGCAAATATGGATTTGATGGGAAATGTCAACCATGGATTTTATGACATCAACTAATTTTATAAGTTGAAACCCAAATTTTACCAACAACTAGTTTTGCAAATTGAATGCCAAATGCACTTGGAAGTGAATGTTACATATTGTGCCCCCCGCCAAATAATTGAATTTTAAATACGACCCGCCCAACGGTCACTTCCCGATTTAATATTATTTTAAACATTCCTAGGAATATCAAAAAAATGAAATGATGAAACCTTAAGATATTCCTTATTTCCTGAGTTTATTCTTGCAGGCTCGCAGCTTCCTCGTTGTTAGATCAAGTGATATCTACAGTTGGCGCTATCTCGCTATGGAAAGTTGCACGGTCCTTTGCCATAGCGACATAGTGCCTTTCGGCCATGTGTCAGGTGGGTCCTCCCTTTCCTTGTTGTTTCTTCGGTGTTGAGTTTTGACAAATCCACGGTGGGCGCTATGGCGCTATCAAAAAATTTGTATTCCTCACCCTTAGCGACATAGCGCCCAGATGGAAAATGATACATCAGTGACATCAAAAGGAAGGTGGGTCCCAAGTATGCCCCATCTGATATCAGTAACGAGGATTTTTTAGATAGGTTGGCACATGGCCAGGTTCTATTGGTTGGTATACTGATAGGTCAGATCCATCTTGCTCACCATCAGATCGAGAAAGATCAACGGTTGGCACTATCTCACTATGGAAAGCTCGAGGATATTAACCATAGTGACATAGCACCTTGAAAACATGTGGCACAGGTGACATAATGGGCCCACCCTTCTCCAAAGAAATATTACGGCTCATCCTCAATGGCAGTTTTTAGGTGGGTCATAGTACAATGGTGGTTTTTCATTGGTCCACTCAGCCAACTCGATGTGCAGTTGTACAAATTTGTTGATCACCGTAGATCTAAGGAAATCAACAATAAGTGCTATCTCGCTATGGGAAGTTGCAAGGATATTACCCATAGCGACATAGTGCCATTATGCCACATGGATCAGTGGGACCAGGACTCACCAAGATGAGGATGCCAGGTTGTGCCAAGTGGTTGCCAAGTGGATTCATAGACCAAAAACTTTATGGAGGCAAGCACAGTATTATGAGGATCTTCCACGATCGTTGATCTTGTAGAGATCAACGGTAGGCACTATCTCGCTATGGAAAGTTGTGAGAATATTACCCATAGTGGCATAGCACCTCAGCAACACGTAGCAAGGTGGGGCTGAGTGTTATGAAATTGCAAGGATGGTACCAATTCGGGCTAAGTTAGATGCTAGGTGTGCTGAGGTGTTTGAGTGCCCAGAAGTTTTAAGGGGCAAAGCGCAATGATACAGTGAGTCTTCACGATCATTAGATCAATTCAAATCTATGGTGGGTACTATCTTGCTATGGGAAATTGCTTAGAGGATATGCATAGTGACATAGCACCTCGATGACACGTGTCTTAGTGGGTCCAATAAAGGCAGTAACGGTTAGATGCAGCTGGTAGTTAATGTGACCATCGCGGTCAGGGTTTGCAAGATGGTGCAGTTAGTTAAAAGACATGGTCAACTAGGGGAGACTTTATAGGGTGGCAAAAAGATAAAAGATTGTTGGTCCATGTGGCTCATCCCGGTGCCAAGATAGGTTGATTTCTTGACCTTGCTAATTCATGAGACAGAAACAGGGGAAGTTAAGGGTTTTGCATGAATCTAATCTTCATGATCAATTTCAACCACCCTGAGTAAATGTGAAACAAAGAAGAACACTCTACCACCTCGATCTATCTATCTACCTGGTTAGAGCATAGTTATGGCACCATTTCCATCTTCTCAAGGCCCTGTTCCAACCAAGATCAGATATCATTGCGTCTATATCTGTATCCAGATCAAATTTTCTCCATGATTGTTATCTACAGGACTTAATGGGAAGTTGTTGTGAAGTAATTATTGTTGGAGGACATCATAATTATGCCTAAGCTATAAAGGCAAAATTTTATGAATTTTGTAGGGTCAATCATTCTTTGTTGTTCTCTGTTGTTGCTCTACAATTCTAGTGTAAAATTCCCTTTGCCTCTGAACTGCATGATCTCTACCTTATCTCTTTCAGCCATTGGTGTGAAGTGCAAGAACTCTTTGCCTCCACTAGTGTTTTGTAGAGATCTATGGTCTACATGACTGTATCTCCTTGCCCTATGAATGATAATATAAGAGAATCTCTCTTTCCTTGTGTCATTCATCTTGGTCTTTTGATCTGCATGTGATTATTAGATTAAAGCAAGTCTGAATGTGTATATCCTTAGTTTCATTTTGATTCAATAGTGCATATATGGGCAGAGATTTGTTTGAACACTCTATTTTGTTGCATCACCTCTTTAGATTAGATTAGGTTGATTTGCTTTCATGCTCTCCTTCTCCCTTTTACTCTCCAAGAGTAGTTAGGTGCATCCTAATAGTAAGAGGAAGCCGGCCTTCTCCAGAGACTCAACCTCACAGTTCAAGTGTCATAGCTTGGAGGTTGTTTCCATGTTTCACTAGGTTGTCCTCATGCATAGGCTTTGGACAAGGGTGTAAACCTAAGTGACAATAGTTTTATGCATGCCTGGGTGGGACTATTTTTTAAAAAATTTCAAAGCCTACTAGTGTCAAAAGGGAAGATTTCAAGATCAATACCGAGGGGATAGTACTGGCTTCGATGTTTAAGCCTTCAAGAGGCTCATTCTTCAAAGTACTTGGTGACTCTGAGCTTCAAATACATATCTGGTTCCAGACCAAAGTTGCAGTGATTCATGCCCAAAGCTGAAACAAGGGCATCTTCTAGAGGTAAGTTTCAATATCAAGAGCTTTCATTTTCAAACCCTAGAAGAAGGAAGACTAGAATATCTTTATCACCAGTTAGGAGTGTAATAGTAACAAATACACCTATGAGATCTATCTCTACTCCTCCTACTGTTAGATCTCAGCCTAGACTGCCATCAATACATATCAATAGATCACTTGTCTATATGGTGTTTCCTAGAGCTCATACTTTTGCCACCTTTAATGGCGGGAGCCCTCTCTTATTAGCCCAAAGACATGACATACCAGTAGCTGCCCTCAAAAGTATACTAGAGTTTACTGGTAAAAATTCTATCTCTCCCTCAAAACACATTCAAGAGGTTGCAAATGTCTATAATATCCATGGTATTATAGAGGAAGATGTTGCAATTAGGCTCCTAGCCTCATCCTTGAAAGGAAAAGCACTACAATGGTATAGAGGTTTAGCTCATGGTTCTATAAAAGATTGGGATGGATTAGCAGTAGGATTGTGCAAACATTTTGAGGACAAAAGTGACTATTTGTCACTTTTAGAGCAGTTGACTACTATAAAAAGAGCCCCCCATGAATGTATGACTGATTTTAATTATAGATTTCAAAAGACATGGGATAGAATACCTACTTCAGTGAAGTCTACCCCTGGTAATGCCTTCTTGCATTACCTTAGAACTTTTAATAGTGATATTGCCACTACAATCCAAACTATGGGAGGAGATACCTTGCCTAATGCTTATGAAATAGCAATAAAATCAGAGAACATCCTAATACAAGGAGGTAAGCTAGCTCTAAGGCCTCCTATGTCTTTCTTCCCTAATGTTCCAAATTATCAACTAGCAATGGCTCCCCTTCCCACAACTTCTACATCAGAATCCCTTGTCCCAGTCCCTCAAGCTTCCATATCTTCAAATGGGATACATGAAATCAAAGAGATGATGCAATATCTGATGTAGAACATGGATAAAAGAGAAAAGATTGCAAGATCATGGGAAGAAGCTAGAGGATAACTCCTCTATGATGTAGAAAGTAAGCAACAAGGTGGTGACTTTAGAAAGATAGCAAGCTCAAGGTAGTAAACCTCATCAATTGCAATATCAAACTCCAAGCAGTGGTAGGCCTCCAAATCCTAATCATTGGAACAATTCTTTTGATCCAAGTGGGCAGGGTGGCCATGCTTCAACCTCAAATGTAAACCAAAGTAGGGCCATAGTCCCTCAAAACAATATGGCTCAAGATCAAGATTTTTGTCCCCCCTATAACTACTCCTATGCCTATTGTATGTGTCAGAAGGCTAAATCTTTTATGGCTTTGATAGTCCAATAACCTGCAGCAAAACAATCATACAAAGAGGACCAATTTAAAGATGCCTCAAATGTACAAAGACAGGGTGATTGCTCTTTTATGAATCATCAGATGAAGGAGCATTGTAATGTAAACTAGGATTCCATTGCTCATAACACTAGAAGCAAAAGAAGAGCTATGGAAGATGTTGTCCCTCCTCCTCCCGATCAGGCCTCAACTTCAAATGCAATATCTCATGAGCAAGCAGTAAATAATCAATCAAGTACCTTTCAGCAACAAAGGCAAAATCATGGTAGAAAGGATGCAAGTGATCCTCAGGTTATTCCATCTCAACCTCATACAACTGCAGCTCCCAAAGCTTCTACCAAAGCACCTGTTATGTCATTCAGTGTGGTAGAGAAAATGAAGAAGACAAATGTGAATATCTCTATATGGGATGTTGTTGCTACTATACCCATGCAAAAGAGGTTGCTACAGCAAGAATTGGAAAGAATTGAACCAAAGGATCAGACACTCAGTATGGAAAGTGCCACAAGCCTAGTACAACCATCAAGGGAGGTAGAAACAAGTAAAAAGGTTAGACCTCCTCCATTCTATGTTTCTCTAATTATAGGGGGCAAAGTAGTCCATAATTGCATGATTGATTCAAGGGCTAGTAGTTCAGTGATGCCTAGGTGTGTTGATGATGCTTTGGGAATGAAATATGAGCCCATTGTTAAGGATGTATTATAGTTGGATGGTAGTACCATCAAGACTATAGGGATCCTTAGGAATGTGGAGATGGCCTTACATGCATGCCCTAGTTGTACTATAACCCAAGATATCTTCGTTGCTGAGGTCAAGCCATATTTTTCCATCTGTCTATCAAGAGACTTCACTACCCAAATAGGTGGTTTCATATCTTTTGATTGGTCATATATGTCTTTCAAAATGAGATATGGAGCCAATGCTTCAATCAGAGCAGAGCCTCAATCCCTCCATCATATTGAATCTTACACCCCTAATTCCATCAACATGAATTTCCCTATTCTAGAGATGGATGAGAATGACATAGTGAATGAGCCCACCACTTCCCTAGCAGAGATACCTAATTTTTTCTAGGATGAGTGGGCTAATGCATATCAATTTGATCCTATGCCAAAAACCCTTGAGACAGGTCTTAGTACATATTGTATATTGGAGAAAGATGCTCTAGTTCCCAATCTTGTGGAGACTAAAGAAGATATGAGTGGGATATGGAGTATGTACTTTGATGGATCAAGAAATAAGATTGGATTAGGGGCTGGTGTGATGTTAATTTCTCCTGCACAAGTAAGGTACTACTTCTCCTTTAGGCTCGAATTCAGTTGCACTAATAATGTAGCCAAGTATGAATCCTTGATTCAAGGTCTCCTACTTGCTCAAAAAAGATGAATTCAAGCCTTAAGGGTGTATGGAGATAGTGATTTGGTGGTTAATCAAGTGAGAAATTAGAATACCACCAAGAATGGTTTGCTCAAGTATTATAAAAATAGGGTATGGGATTTGCTTGAAGGGTTCAATGCATTTAATATTGAAAGCATCCCTAGAAAGGAAAATAGATATGTTGATAGACTTGCAGCAATAGGTGCATCTTATGATGTGCCAAGGAATCTTGAGGAGGAGATGAAGCAACAAATCAGAGTGGTAGTAAGGCCTGCCATCCCTGATAACAACATCCATTGGCAAGTGTTTGAGTTTGATGAGCAAATTGTGAGCTTCTTGCAGAATGAGGTAGAATTTTTAGAGAGAAATCAGTCAAGACTACAGGATCAATATGGTGACCAAATCATTAACCTTAGCTCCAACAAGTTGCCTAAGGATCTCATTACCTTAGAGAGTGTTTTTAATCCTAATGACCAAGCAAGAGGCAAGGCCATGAACCTAGCTACTGATGAGGATGATCACATTCCAGTCATGATTGCCAATGAAAAATCCTTGAACATGGGTAAGGTATGTTCTGAAATTGAGCAAGAGAATTTTATTCATCTATGTCAGGAATTTAATGATGTATTTTCTTGGACATATGATGACTTAAAGGGCTTTTACCCAAGGTTGTTTCAGCATACCATAGATTTAATTAATGATGTAAAACCAGTAAGACAAAAAAAAAGACCAATGAATCCCAAGATTGAACCCTTAATGAGAAAGGAGCTATCCAAATTGATTGAGGCCCACATAATTTTCCCTATCAAACACTCATCATGGGTAGCAAACCTTATCCCTGTTAGGAAGAAGAACAGAGAAATTAGATTGTGTTTGGACTTTAGGGACCTTAACCAAACTTCCCTTGAAGATCGCCATCCTCTCCCTTCTATGGAGCAGATTTTGTCCAAGGTCAGTGGTTCAAAGAGATTTTCATTTCTTGATGGATTTTCTGGTTACAATCAAGTGCTGGTTAAAGAGTCTGATAGGTACAAGACTGCATTTACAACTAAATGGGGTACCTATGCTTATTGTAAGATGCCATTTGCGCTAACCAATGCAGGTGCTACATTTCAGAAGGAAATGGAGATGGCCTTCAAAGGATTGATTGACAAATTTTTCTTAGTTTACCTTGATGATATCATAGTGTATTCTAAGAATGCAGAGGATCATTTTGATCATCTAAGACAGGTATTCTTAAGATGCAGAGAGTTTGGGGTTTCCCTTAACCCAAGCAAGTGTATCTTTGCTACTAACCAAGGAAAATTATTAGGACATATTGTATCTAAGGATAGCTTAACCATTGATCCAGAGAGAACAAAAGCAATACTTGCCCTTCCTCTTCCTAAACACAAGAAAGGGCTGCAAAGTTTCCTAGGCAGGATAAATTTTGTGAGAAGATGTATCCCTAATCTTGCTACCATGGTGAAACCTCTTACAGCTATGCTCAAGAAAGGTATGGTCTTTGCATGGACCAAGGAAGGGAAGGAAAGTTTTGAAGAGATCAAGATAGCCATAGCCTTAGCCCCTACTCTCATGAATCCAAATTTTGAGAAAGATTTCATCCTTTATACCCTAGGTGGTGAGTCAAGCATTTATGCTATCCTGACTCAAAGAAATGATAAAGGTGACAAGCAGCCCATAGCTTTCTTTAGTGAAGGGCTTAAAGAATATGAAGATAAATACAGCTATGTAGAGAAGAAAACCCTTGCAGTCATCAGAGCCTTAAAGAAATTTAGACACCTCCTGTCTCATAATGAGATTCATTTGTTAGTACCCCATGCTAGTGTGAAGGATTTCCTTTTGAGCAGAGATATTAGTGAGAAAAGAGCTAGCTGGATTACTAAAGTGAAGGAATATGATATTGACATTTAGATTACCAAGTTGGTAAGAGGGAGGGGGTTGTGTAAACAGATGTTATCATCTCAGGAACCTGATGAGGAAGCTGCTATGATACTAACAGAGCAACAAGAGGTGAGAAATGGTGACCCAAGGAATTGGATAGATGACATGAAGAGTTTCTTATTAGGGAATGGATACCCTCAAGGATTAGATAGAACTAAAAGGAGACAGTATAGATTATAGTCAATTCCTTATGTCATAATTGACGGTATCCTTTTTCAAGAAATATTTTAATGGAGCCCTATTAAGATGCCTTGATACAGACCAAGCTAAAAGAATGATCAAAGGACTTCATGATGGTCCTGATGGTGGCCACTTCTCAGTAAGGACAACTACAATAAAGATCATGAGGGCTGGTTATTACTAGCCATCTCTATTTCATGATTGTCATAAGTATGTGAGGAAGTGTGAAAAATGTGCCTTCTTCTCTAGAAAACAAAGACTTGCAGCTCTTCCCCTTAATCCTATTTAGGTGGACCAACCTTTTGCTTGGTGGGGATTAGATTTCATAGGTCCTATCAATCCTCCTTCTAATTCAGGTCACAAATGGATTTTAGCTGCTACAGATTACTTCAACAGATGGACAGAGGCAGTTGCATTGAAGGATGCCACTAAATCTTTAGTTGTTGAGTTCTTTGATGGAATTATGACCAAGTTTGGTGCCCCTTCAACCATTATTTCAAATAATGCAAAGTCTTTTGTTGGAGCTTAGATTTGTGCATGGGCAGGGGACCATAATATCTATTTGAGCACATCCTCAAATTATTACCCCCAAGGTAATGGTTTGGTTGAGTCCTCCAATAAGAACTTGATCAGGATCATGAAAAGGACAATATAAGATAACCAGAGGTGTTGGCATAAAAAATTGAAGACTGCACTATGGGATGATAGAATAATGCCTAAAAGGTCAATAGGGAATTCACCATTTGTGTTAGTCTATGGCAGAGAAGCAAGGCTTCCAATTTCATTAGAGTTCCCATCCCTAGAGCTAGCTCATCAGCTAGAGTTGATTGAAGATAATGCCATGACAGTAAGAATTACAGAGCTGATGGAGATGGAAGAGAAGAGAAGTAAAGCCGTGCAGACCCTAGAGATACATCAGTAGCAAGTAAAAAAGAGTTTTGACAGGAAGGCTAGGGTCAGGATCTTCAGGGAGGGAGATTTGGTTCTGAAATGGGATGCAGATAGGGAAAAACTAGGAAGATACTCAAAGTTTGATGCATTGTGGAGTGGCCCCTATCTAATTATCAGTTGCAAACAAGCCAATTCTTTTCAGTTAAGCAAGCCTAGTGGTGAAATTTTGCCATCCCAGTTAATGGGCTCTAACTCAAGCCATGTTTCTGAGGGTTTTAGATTCTATGTACATAGTTAGCTTAGTTTCATTTCTAGTTTGTTCCATACTTTTCCAAGAAGTGCACAAGCATAGGATTGTCTCCATGAGATAGCCATTTTTCTCAAAGTTTTGAAGGTTATAGAAAGAATTTTTGGTCTCTAGTTCTAGTTACAAAGACAGGGGTTTTAGGGTTTTCCTCTCAGAGGTAAGGTTAGGGTTTTAGAGTGCTCAGAATCTACATATTTTTTATGACTCTGTAGCCCAATGGATGCTTCAAGTCACTGGTCTTATGCATAGCAGGCTAGCATTCCCTGTGAGTTGCTAGAAATGTTACATATTGTGCCACCCGCCAAATATTTGAATTTTAAATACTGCCCGCTCAACGGTCACTTTCTGATTTAATATTATTTTAAACATTCCTAGGAATATTAAAAAAATTAAATGATGAAACCTTAAGATGGTCCTTATTTCTTAATTTTTTTCATGCAGGCTCACAGCTTCCTCATTGTTAGATCAAGTGATATCTACGGTTGGCGCTATCTCACTATGAAAAGTTGCACAATCCTTTGCCATAGTGACATAGCGCCTTTCGGTCGCATGTCAGGTGGGTCCTCCCTTTCCTTGTTGTTTCTCTGGTGTCGAGTTTTGAAAAATCCATAGTGGGCGCTATGGTGCTATCGAAAAATCTATATTCCTCATCGTTAGCGATATAGTGCCCAGACAGAAAATGATACATCAATGACATCAAAAAGAAAGTGGGTCCCAGGTATGCCCCATTAGATATCAGTAATGAAGATTTGTCAGATAGGTTGGCACGTGACCAAGTTCTATTATTTGGTATACTGATAGGTCAGATCCATCTTTCTCGCTATCAGATTGAGAAAGATCAATGGTTGGCGCTATCTCACTATGGAAAGCTACGAGGATATTAACCATAGCAACATAGCGCCTCAGTGACACATGGCACAGATGAGATAATGGGCCCGCCCTTCTCTAAAGAAATATTATGGCTCGTCCTTGGTGGCAATTGTTAGGTGGGTCATAGTACAATGGTGATTTTTCATTGGTCCACTCAGCCAACTCGATGCACAATTGTACAAATTTGTTGATCACCGTAGATCTAAGGAAATCAATGGTAGGCACTATCTCGCTATGGGAAGTTGCAAGGATATTACCCATAGCGACATAGCGCCATTATGCCATGTGGATCAGTGGGACCATGACTCGCCAAGATGAGGACGCCAGGTTATGCCAGGTGGTTGCCAAGTGGATTCATAGACCAAAAACTTTATGGAGGCAAGCGTAGTATTATGAGGATCTTCCACGATCGTTGATCTCGTAGAGATCAACGGTGGGCACTATCTCGCTATGGAAAGCTATGAGAATATTACCCATAGCGACATAGCACCTCAACGACATGTAGCAGGGTGGGGCCGAGTGTTATGAAACTGCAGAGATGGTACCAATTCAGGCCGAGTCGGATGCCAAGTGTGCTGAGGTGTTTCGTGTGCCCAAAAGTTTTAAGGGGCAAAGCGCAGTAATACGGTGAGTCTTCATGATCATCAGATCAGTTCAAATCTACGGTGGGCACTATCTCACTATGGGAAATTGCTTGGAGGATACACATACTGACATAACACCTCAGTGACATGTGTCTCAATGGGTTCGGTGGAGCCAATAATGATTAGATGTAGCTGGCAGTTAATGTGACCGTTGCGGTCAAGGTTTGCAAGATGGTGTGGCTAGTTGAAAGACATGGTCAACTTAGGGAGACTTTGCAAGGTGGCGAAAAGATAAAAGACTGTTGGTCCACGTGGCTCATCCCAGTGCCAAGATAGGTTGATTTTCTGACCTTGCTAATTCATGAGATAGAAACAGGGGAAGTCAAGGGTTTTGCATGAATCTAATCTTCATGATCGATTTCAACCACCCTAGAGTAAATGCAAAACAAAGAAGAACACTCTACCACCCCGATCTATCTATCTACCTGGTCAGAGCACAGTTATGGCATCATTTCCATCTTCTCAGGGCCCTGTTCCAACCAAGATCAAATATCATTGCGTTTGGATCTATATCCAAATTAGATTTTCTCCATGATTGTTCTGTGTAGGACTTAATGGTAGGTTGTTGTGAAGTAATTACTATTGGAGGACATCCCAGTTATGCCTGAGCTATAAAGGCAAAACTTTATGAATTTTGTAGGGTCGATCATTCTCTGTTGTTCTTTGTTGTTGCTCTGCGATTCCAATGTAAAATTCCCTTTGCCTTTGAACTACATGATCTCTGCCTTATCTCTTTTAGCCATTGGTGTGAAGTGCAAGAACTCTTTGCCTCCACTAGTGTTTTGTAGAGATCTATGATTTGCATGATTGTATCTACTTCGCCTATGAATGATAATATAAGTAAATCTCTCTTTCCTTGTGTCATTCATCTTGGTCTTCTGATCTGCATGTGATTATTAGATTAAAGTAAGTATAAATGTGTATATCCTTAGTTTCATTCTGATTCAATAGTGCATATATGGGCAGAGATTGGTCTGAACACTCTATTTTGGTGCATCACCTCTTTATATTAGATTAGGTAGATTTTCTTTCATGCTCTCCTTCTCCCTTTTCCTCTCCAAGAGTAGTTAGGTGCATCCTAATAGTAAGAGGAAGCCGGCCTTCTCCAGAGACTCAACCTCATAGTTCAAGTCCCACAGCTTGGAGGTTGTTTCCATGTTTCACTAGGTTGTCCTCATGCATAGGCTTTGGACAAGGGTGCAAACCTAAGTGACAACAGTGAATATTATCTCTTTTTTTCAAGGCTTGAATAAGTCCCTAATTATGCATCTTTCTCCTAGATATTACAACATTGACAATAAAAAACCAAAAATTCTCATTTCATATAGAAAGTGCTTCCAATCCAATTTTGGAGTGGAATTTAATTTTTGTAAAATTAGTTGGGTAAAAGTAAAAATTTGTGTCACCTTTCAGGTTGACTTATCAGAATGACTGAATTTGAGTATTTATATCTAAAATTCAATTTCTGTTTAACCATGTCATCTAGATAAATTCATTCTAGCTAAGTTATATATGGTCACACACTTTTCCAATTAGAAATGTCCATTAAATGCATGTTTTATACTAGTTTGTATCCAAATTCCTAAAGAAATAAAATTATTTAAGAAAAGTGGTGTTTGAATAACTCTTACTATTTTTTATGATATTTTTTAATAACATATAAATACCATTTTATAGAGCTCAAAGTCAAGAATATTCTCATGTAGACTTTATAGTGTTTTAATTAGATATAGTATATTATAATTTAAAAATTTCACAACCACGAATTTTGACACTTGAAAAGTTGTCGGTTTTGAGAAAGAAAAAAATATTAAATCATATCAAAAAAATCTATAAATTATATGACATTTTAGAGGAGAGAGTCCTCTTCTAGAATGTATATTTTTTCTCCTAGTTAGAATATATTTGTTTTGAAAAATGTGGTTGGAGATGAAAACTATTGATTTTAGGTGAGTTGAAATTTCAATCCGTATAAAAGAGAAAATATAGGTCCAAAGCCAATTTTATTTTTTATTGTTCTAGATATACATGGTATCTATAACATAGTCTAAGATCAAAGTGAAATAAGTTTATTTTCATATAGTTTTATGGTGGGAACTAGACCCCTAATTTTTAGCATTTTTCAGCACCTAAAAAATAATCTATAAAAATTAGGAAAATATATCAATTTTTATTTCAAATAATTATTAAAAATCATAATCCTAAAATTCATCCATTTCTACACATTTCATTAGTTTACTTTATTTCCAAATTCAAAATAATAATACCAATTTTATGTCATTGAAGGTGAAAAATTATACTTTTCTTAGCCTTTTCCTTTACAAAAGGGAGACATAGGTTTGTGCTTTTTCCTAGTTCAGCATTTAAACTATGGAGCTCTTTTCAAGAGAAAATTAAATTAAATGTAGATGATTTGTAGTTTTCTTTAACATAAATTTCTCTATTCAATGGGAGTAATTTACTCAATAAAAATTTAAAAATAGTGTAAATTGGTCTTGTAACATCTCTTTTTGGACATAAAACTAAAGAGATAAAGAGAAAGAAAATGTAATTACAATAGAGAACATAAAAAGCAAAAGGTTTGCCAAAAACAAGAACACAATGATCTATTACCTAACCAGTGTAAATCAATTCTTCAATTCCTCCCTCCAACAATTCACTATATATAAGGGGAAAAATACACAAACAGTTAGTAAACTAAACATACCAGATAGCCAAGAAGCTCATAAAAATGTTAACTGAAAATAATACAATACCTGAAGATTGTAAAACCTCAGAGGAAATATGCTAAATGCAAATATGACTCCACTAAAATGCCACAATAAAGACTGGATTTTTACCATTGCTACCAAAAGGAAGAATGAATAAATAGAATTTGTAGATGATAGAAATTCAACAGACAAATTGAATGTTGTTAGCCTGACAACGATAAACATTGTCCAAGATAATAAGTAAAAGACATGCAAATGAATGGAAACCACATTTTTCCCAAAGCTTATTCTTGTCCAACAAGAAAATAGTAAAACTTGTAAATGTGGTCCACATTATGAAAGATCTTACAAAGATTTACTTTTGAAATTTTTATTCAACTTCTGAATCTGACAAGACAATTGAGAAAAAATCAAACAAAGCATTAAGTTCTAGCAAATCATAAGGCCAATTATTGTACGGAAAACTACTATACAAATAGAGGAAATTGTACCATAATATAGTCTTCAAAATAAATACAAAAAGTAAAACCCACAGTTATTAATATGCACACAAAATTGTGCTCCATAAATTATAAAGTGGACTGATACATGGGAACTCTATTGTGGAAATTGTACCATAATATAGTCTCTGAAAGAAATACAAAAACTGAAACCCACATCTTTTAATATGCATGCAAAACTATGCTCCATAAATTATAAAGTGAACTGATAGATGGGAACTCTATTGTATGAAGTACCAAATAGGATGTCAATATGCACCCTAAATTATACAGGATAATTATAAAATTTACTTAAACATGAGATCCCTACTGTATGATATATGAACCAATTAAAATCGATGAAAAATGAAATATCAAAAATACTATACAAATATTTAAAGAGAAAACAATACAAAATACATTGCCATCTAAAAAATTAAGTTACCACATTGGTTAAAAGCAAAATGAGAAAAAGCATCCTGGTGGGTGTTATAGTATCCTACCATTCGGTAGGAACTAATAAATATACTAAATATAGAAAACTAAGTATATTGTGGTTGCTTGATTTGAGAGACCAAAAAACATGCAAAAATACTAATTGCATGTTTATTTTAATTTTACAAAAATATAATATATATATATTTTTTTTTTTAAATTAAAAAGATTTTTATGATTAATTATTATATTAATTTAAAAATGTTATTTTTTTAATCGGTAAATGGTTGAAGCCTAGATTTATTATTATTATTATTTGTTGAAATTAATTATTATTATTATATGTTAAGCATAGGTAGATTCGAACCCATGACCTCCCACATTAGAGGCTCGCAAGTTACCATTGTGTTGTAGGCTTTTACCTATTAAAAAATGTTATTTATTTATTTTGAAAATTAAATAAATAAATACTACTTATTTTCTTATAAGTGGGTTTTTAATATTAATTATTTTTAAAAACTCTGAGTGGGTTATAGCTTGTTATATATTTATTAATGCAAGTGAAATTATAAGTTAATAAATATATGTTTGTGACGTAGCTATGTTTTAAGAAGAGTGATAGTTGAGTTAACTATATAATCATCTAGCTATGAATATTTAAATATTATGAAAGAAATTATAAATGGTTTAATTATAATTATAATTTCAAGTTTGAGTTATCTCGAGTTGAATTATGAATTAAAAGAAAAGTAAATATTAATATTAGACTTAAATAGAAGTTTAATATTTTAGAAATGAAATTGATATTAAGATTTAATCTAATAATATACATTCATGTTATTAATTAAATAATTCATGATTCAAGATTATTTAAATTAATAACATGATAATATTGCATGATTGATAATCGTTATCCAACTATGAAATGATTATGAAATGAAAACTTGAATTTGACACAAATCATTTTTTATGGAATTATATTTAAAAAACAAAATGACTAAATAACTACACTTGTTTTAAATGTATGTCGAAATGTCATGTTTTATCTTGTGATGGTTTTTTTGGGGAAACCTAGTAGTTTGGCCAAATAGGATTATTTACTAGAGGCTTGGGAAGTGATGGTTTTAAGATTCTGCTATGTGATGTTGTTTTGTCACTATTATTTCATTCCCAACCAATGTGTTATATTCATGTATTTTTGTGATAAGATCGAGTTCTTTTGTGTAAGCTCATGTATTGTGATTTTCTTGGTGTAACCTATGAGGTTCTCAATCAGTTGTCTATTAGTGCTTTTTAGTTGCTTTTATAGGACTAAGGTGAATATTGTGATTTTGTTGGTATAACCTATGAGGTTTCAATCAGTTATTTATTGGTGCTTTCTAGTTTCTTGTATAGGACTGAGGTGAATATTGTAATTTTATGAGATATACTTTTTATGAGCTTAGGGTAGGTTATCAATGTGTAAGTTGGGAAGTGGCTTGTAATGGAGGTTGGAGTCCTAATGAGGTTGCCTACATAACCCATTGTAAGATGTATTAATAAATGCTATCATTTTATTAATGGGGTTCAAATGAATTAACAAGAGTTAGTGTATTACCTCGTCCATGCCTCGAGTGCTAGTACATGCTAGGATGGGAGTAGAGAGGATGCTTGGTTCCAACCTTGCCTCGTTAGTATGCCTTGTATGTAAGAAAGGATATTGATGTTGCATAGAGTCACTAGGGGGTCAGAGTCTAGAGAGACTACGAGCGTAACCTTAGAGTTGACTCATGGGATGACACTTACCCACATGCATATTAGGTTTCCTACGTGTCTTTTTTGCCTTTGCGATTAGATGTTACTTATGTACTTGGTACCTTTTGGATAGATTGCTATTAGGATTCCTTGACCTAGATTCTTGTTATGACTTTGGATTGTTATCCATTTGGGACTTGGATTATTTCCTTGGCACAGTGGGAGTGGGCCATTTAGGTTCCACAAGGTTGAGTGGTAATGTTTCTTATACCATTGAGATCTGACAACTAGATGTCGATGTTGGATGTACCTTATTATATTCTTCTTGTCTTGTGATAATGTTCTATGGTCATATTATGGTATTGCTAGTGAACATATTGTCTTCTAAAGAAACAAATACAAATTAACTCTAAATTCCCAAATAGAAAGATTGAATCAGCACTAACAGTTGGATAGGTTATCATTGGATTGATAACTTTCCTCTAAATTTTATTGGGTACAGCTCCCCACACATAATTTAAAATGAATTTAAATATGGATGCTTTTAACCAGAAAGAACAAAAGGTTCACAAACATCTATTCATAAACACGAAATAGATGGAAAAACTAAGTGACTAAAAAGAAAAGAACAGCAAATAACACAAAGTCTATTTGCCTAGATGTTTCATTACAAAGTGAAAATGAAGAATGTATCTTCCATCCTCTTGAGAAAATGAAAAATTAGAGCATTTAAAGATATCTTGAAATGATAACATAATTAGAAAATAGTGACATTAAAATATATTTTAGAGATAACTGAAAACAATACAAAGATCGTGATCAGTGGAAAGAAACTACCTCATAATCAAATTTTTGATGCAATTATCCTCTAGTCTCCCTTCTCTAAAGTTTAAAGACAATAAAGATCCTCTTACACATTTACAGTCAAAGTCACTATCTAAAGAAAATTGAAACTCTTCCCTTGCATTACATAAAACAAATCAAAATTTATCCTTTCCTCTAACACATAGTTTAGAAACAAGCTTTGATTTCCCTCCCTCACAAGAAATGAAAAAAATCTGGAACAATTCTTTTCCCTCTTGTTGTAGCACATAGTCTGCAGTCTCGAGAAGAAAAAGTGGAACCCCTAGTGCTTTGAAAATACCTTCATAAATAGCCAGTTGATGTGTATTTTCAGTTTGCATAACTGATTCTTGGAATCACATAACTCTTATTTGACTACCCCCTTTTCTCTTCTTATGTTCTCTCATTTATATTTTGATAACGTTATAAAACATTGATGTAAAATTTTTATAAAAATAATTTGACATATTAAATGAGACTTGGACAAGTGGCACATTACTATATTATTCCAAAAAATATTCTTGATGTTGGGCAAAATTAAAATAACTCTAACAGAAAAAATAGGTCTTAGTATGGGAGGCATAACTAATTATTCCTCCATTGGATCTTACTAAATTTTGGATATGTTGTCAGAATCCTAGTTTTCCATATCCTCATTGAAGTGATTTTGAAAATAATGTCTGAGTCAAAAGTTATAGGTCACTGTTTGAGGGTCTATATGATTGTCAAAAAATCCAATTTGCTGAAGTAAAATAGCATTAGAGGTTAAGAACCTTGTTGAACATTTGATTTGCAATCAATGAGAGGTGAGTATTATGATATTTCACTATAAAATCTATAAATGAAGTTGGACTTTTGTTCCAACTAATGCTTATGCTCATTTTTCCATTCAAAATATACTTCTATTTATGATTCCATGGTAGTAAGAACATCAACAAAATTATCTTGCTCACCTCCATCATTTTCAAATGAAGTCGGATCATCTTGAGCTTGTATCTTCCTTGCCAAATACAACTTGTCCTCCATTTTCATACATGAAACCAAAACACTTCCTCTTTTATGTTTTCCTCGTGACATATGATAATGATCTTACCATTATGAATACCATAACATTTATTCACTTTATCAAAGCATCTTTTTGATTACTTTGGGCTGACATATTTGAAAATGAACTATGAGTTATCACATTTGTATATTTGTGAACTTATTTGAAATAAACCAAATGTAATATAAGCTTCCTTGAACCATTTGAACCAATATGTACTCGCATGTACCTAGAGGCATCTTCACAAACTAATTTGAATCATATGTTTTGAGCCAGAGAGTCTGCATTCAACCTATTCTTTGAATATGAATGTCCTGATCTGATATGTGAGTTTCTTGAATTTGCATGCTTCTAAATTTTGAATCATACAAATTATTAAACCTCTAAAATCTAGCTTGCACCTCTGAATGATCTGTACCTATAGGGTGTACTGCCTCAAACCAAAAGAAGCAAGACAAATCAAAATGAACCATTTAAACCTACTTCAACAAATTGAACCACTTAAAACTACTTTGAACCTTAGTTCGAAGTAGTTCAAGACTCCACACTGAAAGTTTTAATACTAGGTCCATATGGGTACCAATAGGTATATTGTACTTTTCTTATTTGAGATCCTATGGGATGTTGTATCTTATCATGATGTATATTCTGTTAACATCTCATACCTTGTGATGTGTGCAAAGGATGAGTGTGCATTCTGGTTATGCCATGTGGCATCTTATGTACTTGCATATTCTTTCATGTGATTCTATACATATGGTTATTCTATGACATGAACTTTTTTTGCTTATAAGATTTAATCTTATCAAAACTTATGTGTGTGATTATACATTATGGAACCCTTAAGAGATGTAACTATTATTGTATTTCTTATGTATGTATATGAGTTATTATTTTGGATTAAGGTAAAAATGGGTTTTGAAGGGACTCAAAACCCTCTAACAAAAGAAAAAGATCAACATTAAGGACTACCAAGTTTTATAAGGACCTGAAACCTGGAGTAAAGCCAAAAAAAAAAATCTAAGTTTTACAAGGACTTGAAACCACAAGTTTAAACCAAACACGCCTAGATTTTATAAAGACCTGAAACCTACAATTTAAATAAAAGCTAGAAAATTAAAAACAAAACTAGCAAAACCACATGGACTAGCAATAAGCATGCCAGTAACCATGACCAACACCTACAGCAACTCCTTAATGCTCTTCTCCACCTCCTTGCCTACTTATGCAATTCTCTAGATAATATCAATCGTGGCAGAAATGAGAACCTCTGGAGCATTAGCAAACTTTTTCCTCATACTCTACCTCATTCTCTTGCTAGGCCTTCCTGGACTCCTCACCCCAACAGTGTCTGGAGACATGATCTCCTTTCTTTTCTTGCCCAAACTGGCCATCACAGTGCACAAACTAGAAGTAGCCTACTCCATTATTTTCTCATTGTTGGAAATAGAGATGGAGTAACTGAGAGGGGAGGGGTGAATCAGTTACCACAAAAATAAATCCACAGAGCCTTGGATGTCTTAAAATATAGTTGTTTCTGATACTCGGTAACCACACAAATAAATGTTGAAACTTGATAGATGTTCTGTTTAACTTATTAAGCATTTAAAGTGATTAACATGCATGCATAAAAAAATAACATGAACACAAGAGACACCAGATTTAACGTGGAAACCCAATTTGGGAAAAACCACCAAGTAACTAGTTACCAATTTTCACTCTTCTGAAGTGAGCCCTGTTAGGAGCCAACCCTATTAAAAGTTACAAAACACACTGTTAGGTGTGACCCTATTAGAGGATTTAATCACCCTGTTAGAAGTGGCCTTGTCAGAGGTCTTTAGAACAATTCAACTGAATTGTCACCTTGTTAGAGGATTTACAAAATGGTTGTTAAACCAGCTCTGTTAAGAGATTTTGAATCACTGTTACAATGATTAGAAAGCAACAATGAAGTGATCTGAAATATATGCAACTTATCTTTGATGAATACAGATCTTCATTAGATCCTCACTGATCGAATACAACTTTGCAGCTCCATAAGCATATCTAATCCTTCTTCAACATTCTCTCATATATTCAATATTCGCTCATTCCATATCCATATATTCGCACTCTTATGCATCCAAACTCTTACTTCTTATGAATTCATAACTTGACCTTTCATATATACCTTACAGATTGTCAAGTCGGCTCAATTACAAGTTACAACAACTAAAAAACATTAAATCAGTCGATTGCAAACATTGCATAAAACAATTAAACTTGATTCTTTAGAACCATAAAGTTCTTCGCTGCCCGACCCAGCTCGGTGACCACTGCTCCAGAATAGTTTCCCCAGTGTTAACCAAGTGAGGCTCGGTAAACACTGCAAACCTTGCAACTTCCTTCTGAGACCGAGTTAACTCGGTAAACACTGACCTTCCTTTGCTTACCAAGTGAGCTCGGTAAAAGCTAACTTTCTCTTCGATGACCAAGTGAACTCGATAGTTACTTACTTTCCCTTTGTTAATCTTGGGAACTCGGTTAACATTAACTTTCTGCTACAAAATTCATTGATGCTCGAGTGAGCTCGGTAAGAGCTAACTTTCTATGTAATGTTCAGGAACACTCAGTAGTCACTATAAATTGCTTTGCTAACCGTCTGAGCTCAGTAGACTCTATCTGATGGATGATATGAAATTTGTGTAACATCAAAGACAATACACAATTAACAATTGTATCCAACAATCTCCCTCTTTGGCATTGATGGCAACACAACATGTCATAGCAAAATGAAATTTGAAAACAAGTCTTTCTCATAACAATTCTCCCTCTAAGATAGAAAACTCTCCCTCTTACAGTAATCTCTCTGTGAAGGAATTACATGGCAAACTCTTTATTTTAAACAAATTTCAAAGAGATATGACAGTAAAAACTCTCCCTCTTTGACAACACATGCCAAAGACAACTCAACTCAAATAAATTTCAGTGTACCTTTAGTACTGATTCATATGCAATATTTCCTATTTATGCTGCATCAACTGATAGATCTTCAACCTGGTATAAGTTGATGCATCACTAAAACTTTATTTTAGTGAACTTCAGATAGGGGAGTGACCCCTAATTTACCTCTTAGATAAAGGAATGCATCCTTAGGTAATGGTTTTGTGAATATGTCAGCAATTTGTTCCTTTGTATGAACATATTCCAATCTGATCTCCTCAGCTTGCACCAATTCTCTGACAAAATGATATTTTATTGCAATGTGCTTGGTTTTGGAATGCATCATTGGATTCTTAGATATGTTGATTGCACTTGTATTATCACAGAACATAACAACTGGTTCTTTGATTTCCATTTTCATGCCTTCCAACAACTGTTTAAACCAAACAATATTAAAACAATTTATTGCTGCAACAACATACTCTGCCTCTGTTTTAGATTTAGATGTACAATTTTGCTTTTTTCTTATCCAAGAAACCAACCTCTTTCTAAGAAAGAATGCACCTCCACTTGTACTTTTTTTGTCATCAAGGTTTCCTGCCCAATCAGCATCAGTAAACACTTTCAAATCCAAATTACCTCCAAACTTATACCATAAACCATACTCTTCAGTTCCTTTCAAATATCTCATTATTCTTTTGATTGCCATAATGTGATTTTCTCTTGGTTTTTCTGAAAATCTTGCTACAATACCAACTACAAGGGCAATATCTAGCCTAGTATGAACTATATACTGCAATTTTCCAATCATAGATCTATACAATGTTTGATCTACTTCTTTTGATTCATCTTCCTTGGTAAGTTTTAATCCGGTACACATAGGAGTCCCAACTAGTTTACAATCTTCCATTCCAAACTTTTTCAATATCTCCTTGATGTATTTTGATTGAGTGATGTAGATACCATTTTTATTCTATTGAATTTGAAGACTAACAAAGAATTTGATCTCACCAAACATAGACATTTCAAATTCCTTGTTCATTTGTTCTAAGAATTCTTTGCACAGATCATCATTCCTTGTAAAAACAGTATCATCTACAAATATTTCTACCAAGACAATCTTTCCTTAATATACAAGCTACTGTTATCATTAGTTCTTTGAAAATCAATATGAATAAGATAGTTATGCAATCTTTCATACCATGCTCTAGGAGCTTGTTTCAGACCGTACAATGCCTTGTGTAATTTGCAGACCATGTTCTTCTTATCTGGATCAACAAACCTTCAGGTTGTTCAATGTAAACCTCTTCATCCAGGATACCATTGAGGAATGCTGACTTGACATCCATCTGATAAACTTTGAATCCTTTGTGAGCAGCATATGCTAGTAAGGTTTTGACTCCTTCCAATCTTGCAACAAGAGCAAAAGTTTCTCCATAGTCTATTCCTTCTTCTTGAGCATATCCTTTGCATACTAATCTAGCTTTGTTTCTTGATACCTTACCATCTTCATCCAACTTGTTTCTAAATACCCAATTGGTTCCAATCACATTTTTATCTTTAGGCCTAGGTACAAGAGTCCATGTCTTGTTTTTCTCTATTTGCTCTATTTCTTCATTCATAGCATCAATCCAACTATCATTTTCTAAAGCATCTTTGATATTTCTAAATTCAAAATCAGCAAGTAAACAAGTACCTTTCAACTTGCTTCTTGTCATGGTTCCTTCAAATTTGTCTCCAATGATTTGATCTACTAAATGATGTCTCCTGACATATTTAGCTAATATAGGTTCCTTGCCTTTTGAATGGATTTCATTATTATCCTCTTGCATTTCAACTTCAGGTTATGTCTGTTCTAGCTCAGTACATATTTGTTCGGTAGATGCTGGCTCGGGTCCTTCAGACTCGGTAAACACTTGCTCAGTAGACATTGAATTTAACTCGATTTGTTGTGGCTCGATTTGAACTTCCTGTAAGTCAGTTACAGATGACTCAAGAGTAGAAGATTCCAAATTTTCTGATGTAACTGGTACTATATCAGGTTTAATGAAGACAAACCTTCTATAATCTTCTGGTTGCCTTTTTCTTTCTTCTTCAGTCCTTTCTGCAAACTCATCAACTTTCACATGTGCACTTTCTATGACTTTGTGAGTAGACAAGTTCAAACATCTATATGCCTTACTTTTGCATGAGTATCCAAAGAATATACCTTCATCACCTTTCACATCAAAATTTCCTTTTCTAGATTCTTTCAAAATGTAACATTTACTTCCAAATACTTTAAGGTAACTTACATTAGGTTTATAGTCATACCATAACTCATAGGGGGTTTTGAATGAGTCTTTCTTCAACTGTACTTGGTTCAGGGTATAAACTACAATGCTGATAGCTTCTTTCCGATATTTGATAGCAATGCTCTTTTCAATCATTAAAGTTCTTGCACAATCCATGATGGATCTGTTCCTTCTTTCAGCTATTCCATTTTGTTGAGGTGTTTCAGGGGCTGATACCTGTCTTTTGATTTCTCTTTCAATGCAAAAGTTATTAAACTCATGTGAAATGAATTCTCTACCTCTGTCTAACCTCAAGCATTTTAATCTTTTCCTTGTTTCCTTTTCTACTCTAGCCAAATACCATTTGAACTTTTCAAATGCTTCTGATTTGTTTCTTAGATACATGGCTGTCATCATTCTTGAGTAATCATCAACAAAAAGAATGAAGAACTTTTCTCCAGTATAGCTTTCAATTCCAATGGGTCCACATAAATCAGTATGCACAATTTCTAATATATCTTTAGACTGGTAGTTTTTACTTTTAAAACTAGTCTTTCCCATTTTTCCAATCTAACAATTTTTGCATAGACCGACCTCAGGTTTCTTTATGTTAGGAATGCCTCTTACTTTCTTGAATTTGCTTATCTTTACTAGATTATCAAAGTTCACATCACACAACCTTTTATGCCATAACCAACTTTCTTCTACTTGAGCAATGAAACATGAACATTCACCTAGTTCAAGATAGAACAAGTTACCTTTAGTTTGAGTACCTGATCCAATTAACTTTCCTTTGCCATCTAGCAGTCTTGCTTTACCATGCATGAATTCTACTTTGAATCCATTATTGAGTAGTTGTGCCACACTTAAAAAATTATGCTTTAGTCCTTCTACCCAATAGGTATTATTACATATAAGCTCCTTGGTTAGAGATATTCTTCCTCTTCCTTTTATACAACAAGGTTCATTGTTACCAAATCTTACACTGCCACCATCATAGTCTTCAAAGTATTCAAACTTAGTTTTGTCACCAGTCATGTGATGAGAACAACCACTATCTATGATCCATGTATCATTTTTTCTCATATGAGAAATGAGTGTCATTTCCTCATCATTATCAGATTCATCTTTCACAGCAATGTAGACGATTTCATCTTCTTCTTCATTATTAGAATCATTAGAATCTTTAGCCATAAAACATGTTTTCTTACCTTTATCCTTGAATGATTTGAAATTTTTCTTGCCATTCCATTTTTGATCTTTCTTCTCATCTTTATTCTGCTTGTTTGGACACCTAGCAACAATATGAACAACTTCTTCACATGAAAAACAGATTAGGGGTACTTTACCTTTGTATTTTCCTTTGCCTCTAGAATATTTCCTTGCTAGAAGGGCTTCAATTACTTCAAGATCACTGTCTGAACTTTGGTTTGATTCATCTTCACTTTTTGACTGGGATTTCTTATTGCCTTTCTCCTTGAGTGAAAGTTTGGCTTCAAATGCTAATTCAATGTTCTTGGAAGCTGGAACATAGTTATCAAAATTGTCTAGTTCAAATGCAGTCAATCTTCCAACTATAACCTCTAGATTTATCTTATGATTTGCTTCACATCTTCTTTCTTGAATTGCAGAAACTCTAATTGCATAAATGGGAAGTAGAGTTCTGAAAACTTTACTTATAACTGTCTCTTCCTTGATATCTCCTCCAGATGCTTTGACTGCACTAACACATGCTTTGACTCTTTCAACATATTTTGCAATGTTTTCATCCTCTCTCATCCTCATTTGATCAAATTGTCCTCTCAGACTTTCTGCTTTGGCTCTTCTAACATTATCATCTCCTCCATAGATCTCTTTCAGCTTTTTCCACATTTCAAAAGTAGATTTGCAGTCTTTGATATCATCAAATTCTTCATAACTCAGAGTAGATTCTATATCTATCATCATAATGTTATCGGTCTTCTTTTCAGCAATATCATTGACAGATAGTGTACCAGTTGGTTCTGCATATTTTTCATCAAGGTATTTTAGTCATGTATCTCCAATAGAAGCTAGATGAAGTCTCATCAACCCTTGCCATGCTGAAAAGTTGTCCCTATTAAGTCTTGGAATTTCCCTCTTATAAGACATCCTGATCTTTAGCTTAGATCCTTGAAATCTTATCCTGCAAGCACCAAGAGCTCTGATACCAATTGTTGGAAATAGAGATGGAGTAACTGAGAGGGGAGGGGTGAATCAGTTACCACAAAAATAAATCCATAGATCCTTAGATGTCTTAAAATATAGTTGTTGTTGATACTCAGTAACCACACAAATAAATGCTGAAACTTGATAGATGTTTTGTTTAACTTATTAAGCATTTAAAGTGATTAACATGAATGCATAAAGAAATAACATGAACACAAGAGACACCAGATTTAACGTGGAAACCCAATTTGGAAAAAATCACCAAGTAACTAGTTACCAATTTTCACTCTTATGAAGTGAGCCCTGTTAGGAGCCAACCCTATTAAAGGTTACAAAACACACTGTTAGGTGTGACCCTGTTAGAGGATTTAATCACCCTGTTAGAAGTGGCCTTGTCAGAGGTCTTTAAAACAATTCAACTGAATTGTCACCTTGTTAGAGGATTTACAAAATGGTTGATAAACCAACTCTGTTAAGAGATTTTGAATCATTGTTACAATGATTAGAAAGCAACAATGAAGTGATCTGAAATATATGCAACTTATCTTTGTTGAATACAGATCTCTATTTTGCTTCATTAGATCCTCACTAATCGAATACAACTTTGTAGCTCCATAAGCATATCTAATCCTTCTTCAACATTTTCTCATATATTCAATATTCGCTCATTCCATATCCATATATTCACACTCTTATGCATCCAAACTCTTCTTATGAATTCACAACTTGACCTTTCACATATACTTTACAGATTGTCAAGTCAGCTCAATTACAAGTTACAACAACTGAAAAATATTAAATCAGTCGGCTTCAAACATTGCATAAAATAATTAAACTTGATTCTTTAGAACCATAAAGTTCTTCGTTGCCTAACCCAACTCGGTGACCACTGCTCTAGAATAGTTTCCCCAGTGTTAACCAAGTGAGGCTCGGTAAACACTACAAACCATGCAACTTCCTTCTGAGACCGAGTTAACTCGATAAACACTGACCTTCCTTCGCTTACCAAGTGAGCTCGATAAAAGCTAACTTTCTCTTCGATGACCGAGCGAACTTGGTAGTTATTGACTTTCCCTTTGTTAACCTTGGGAGCTTAGTTAACATTAACTTTCTGCTACAAAATCCTTTGATGCCCGAGTGAGCTCGATAAGAGCTAACTTTCTATGTAATGTTCAAGAACGCTCGATAGTCACTATAAATTGCTTTGCTGACCGTCTGAGCTTGGTAGACTCTATTTGATGGCTGATATGACATTTGTGTAACATCAAAGACAACACACAATTAACAATTGTATCCAACACTCATTATCCTTAATTAGTTAATGGAGTTCCAACTCTTAATCCTTTAGTTTGTCAGGGATGTTACTGACTTGTTTCTCCAGGTGAGCTCTCATAGCACGTTCATAGTCTAGCTCTTTCAAAATAACCCCAACTTTTTTCTTGGGCAACATGATTTTTTTGTATAGCCATGAGTCCAATTATAGGGATGCCTCTACTTTTAGCTTAGTAGTATGAAGGAAATAAAGCTTCACATGGTGAGGGTCATCCCTACTACCTTCTTCATTTCTTATCACAACGTCAATGGTATTATTGACCTAGATGTCAGTGTTAGCAACCTGCTTCTCATTAAGCTTTGCTTCCTTCTTCGTACTCGGACTATGCTCTTTCATATCAAGGAAATTACCCTTGTTATTCTTTTCTGTGTCAATGTCCATTTTCTCCTCACTAGATTTGGTATTGGGAGGAGAAAAGTAAACACTTTGTTTCCCCCCATCATCATTTAAAGCTTCAAACCCTACATTTGATTTAGTTTTTCTATCTTTACTTTCCTCTAGATGGTCCTTATCAATTGAAATGCCCTTGCTCCTAGAATAACCTTCCAAGTTCAAGCTAAGGTCTCCCATTTTGGCTTAATTATCACCCTTCGTAATTTTTTTAGAATTTGTCACTTCCTCAACATTTTTATTTTTTAATCTCTCGTTTGTGACCCTCTCTGGTACTCTTGCTATCACTAGTGCCTTCCTCACTTTTGACCATTTTCTTTGAGTGAGGTTCATTACCAAACACTATCCATTTTTTCTTCAAAATCGAAGAGGGTTTAACAGCCTTGCTTTTATAATACTTATCAATAAGAAAGATTAAGCCCTCATGGAGCACAGGATGAGAATCCTTATTCCTATGTGCTTGGAGGCTTTGTATCAGAGATTACTTCAAGTAAAATGGAAAAGAGATTCTATCTTTATACCTAAAATGATTTAGGAACAAAAAATGAAACTTGTGGACTCTCTTAGCTCTACCATCTAGAATAGAATACTCGTGGACGCATGATAAAACATCCCTCTAGATTACCTTAATTTGGCTTAGCTTGTAAAATCACCATTCTTCTCCAACTTTTTCTCCTCTTCATCAGTTTTAGGGAATTTTTTTAAGGTCACATTCAAGATACTAGTTTCCTTGTTGAATTTAAGACCCTCCATTAGAAGACTCATAACCTTAGTGATGAACTCCTCTAAAAATTTCATAGTGACCCCATGCAGCGTTACCCTATCTTTAATCTAATTTTTGAAGGACTCTATAATGTGTGGCTTATACCCTTGAAGTTTCTCAACATAAGCCTCAACTTTCCCTTTTCTAGTATATCCCAAACATCTTAATTTGCCTTCCATTGTTTGCAATTATTCGGCTCTTGTTTTGTTGGTTCCCCTCTCATCTTGTATTCAGCTCCACACCTACAACTAGACTGATAAATGGTAACCAAAAATAAAATTAAGGTGTTATTGATTTCTAAGAAACCTTTAACCTTGCATGTGTTCCAATTATAATCCATAATTATACAAAAGTACCACCTAGGGATACTCTTGCCACAAACCTATCACTTCCCTTAATAAATTGCTTGATGTTGCGAGATCTTTCATTCATTAGCATGTGTCATATTAAAATCAACAATTGTGATCAGCTCCACTTCCTTGCTTAGGTCATCTTGCCAACTCAACTTTGTTTCCCTATTGACTGCATGATTTACAATCGAGTTAGCAACTTTGTTGCCCTCCCAAAAAATATGAGAGACATAGAAATTATCAAATTTATCCACAATTTATTTTATTTCCATTTACTTCCTTCAATACTCCAAGTAGTCAAACTCTTGTTATTCAATATATTAATAATATTAAGAGAGCCACCTTTTAACCAAAGATTCTAAAAACCAAATTCCACTGCCATCCTCGTAGTGAACAAAGCGGTCATTGCCTTTTCTTTATGGCTAGTAGACTTGCCTATAGGTAATGCAATAGTATCCACAACCCTATTGTAGTGGTCACTCAAAACACCTCCACATCTTGCTTTTACAAGATTCCCTTTAGCAGAGCCTTCAAAATTACATTTAATCTAGCCATAGGTGGAGATCTCCACTTTACATTTTGTCTCTAATCCTTCTATTTTATTATAGTGCCTTTAGCATTCATAGGATTACTTATTTGAATCTCAGCAAACATTTTTCTCTAAGATTTAAAGTTCTCTTTTATAGATTTGATAATATTTGACTAATACCTGTGTGCTAAAATGTTGTCACACTTCTATGAATCATTACATGTAAGAAAACTCAAGAATGAGCCCTCACAAATTGATCCATAGCTCTCTACCCATAGAGTGCAAGGGTTTGCAATGGAGGCCCTCAGTTTGACCTATTTTTGTGCCCATGCAAGTACACCATGAGATGAGAGATTCAAAGAGGAAAAGCAAGAATGCTAGTCTCCATGATCTTCAAATATGCATGAAAATAAGATCTAATCTATGAAAGCAAAATCTAATCTATAAATGCAAGATCTAAGCTAAAAGCCCATGATGGGTGCAAGAGAGAAAAAGACAAGAAAATAGACGTTCTCCACAAAAGCTTTTGTATTCAAACTCCTTCAAAAATTGCTCTTCAAACCTGCAGCATAACGATAGCATAATCATGGGTGTCTAACATGAGGAGAGGGCTCTCCCTTATAAAGGAAATTATGGAGGTGAGAGGCTTCTCACAACCAATATGGGATAATAGAGCTTGATCCATGTGAGACAAAATTCCACCAATGAGAAAACAGGAGTGGTTGAGAAGAAAGTGGAAAGATAAATCCCACTTAGATCACTTTTTTAAGTGTAGAGAAATTAAATAAAAAGAATTTATTTTATTTCATTTTTTCATCAAAAGAGATATTTAAGTGGGATTTTTATTTAATTAAAAGGGAGCAAGTTCTTTTTAATTAAATAGAAGATATTTAATTAAATTAAAAGAGAGGTTTTTCTCTTAATTAATTAAATGTAGATGAACTGTTTAATTAAAAGAGAGGATTTCTTTAAATTAAATGGGGATTTTATTTTATTTAATTAAAAGAGAAGATTTTTTTTTAATTAAATAAGACTTGGAATAAAATGATCAATCTTAGAAATGAAATAAATCAAATTTGATCAAGGAAATTGATTTGAATTGATTTAATAAAATATTACAAACCATTGATTCAAAAAATTTGATAAATTGATAAATTGAATAATGGGGGCCCATAGTCTAGGTGACCATTTTTGGGTGCATACAATACCCAATTAGGAGTCTCCTTATTTCTAAAAATTCTATTATTCCTCTCCTTCCAAATATCCCACCAGAGATGAGGTAGAGAAATATTCCAAATAAAACCTATATCAACATCCTTAGTTGGACATGTCTAGCCCTAAAGACATTGATCAATGTCACTATACTGAACCCAAGCTAAATTCTAGTAGTTAAGAGGATAGCTCCAAACATTTTGGCTAAAACTACAGTTTAAAAAAAGGTGCTTCCTATCTTCAAAGTCAATCTTACAAAGACAACATTTGTTCACCAAGTAGATTCCTCTCTTTTGCAAGTTATCTAGAGTTAAAATTTCATTTCGAAGCAAAGTCCAAAAAAAGACATTGACTTTAGGAGTAAGCCCTTTAATCCATGCTTTAGCCCACATAGTAGTATTTCCTCTATCCTCTAATTTGAAAATGGATGAGACCTTGAAGCATCTTATTGGTTTAATCCCCCAAACCAAAATATCTTTGTTTTGAGGGTAAAGGCTTAAAACATTCAAGGCCAACTAGATGCTAGAAAAATCATTATTTATCATACCAATATTGACCCATTTACTATGAACCCAGTAATTCTCCACAAATTCACCATAATCCTATTTACACCTTTCAACAAAATTCCTATCATCAAAATCCTCAATCGAAGGATGATCCAATAGCCATTCATTATCCCAAAACTTGATCTTGCTCCCATTACCTACTTTCCATTTGCACCCTTTGTTTAAAATATGTTTAGCTCCCTGAACTGCATTCAAGACTATAGAATACGAAGGAACAATAGGGTAGGAAAGAAAATCAGAAAAGGAAGGAGCCTCATAAAGGTACTTATGTTTCCAAATAGAACTCCATTCCTTGTTATCATGATAGACTCTCCAACCTTGTTTAGCTAATAAAGCTTTGTTCATACTTCTAACTTCAATCTTATACCCAATCCCCCTTCCAATTTAGGTTTACAAATATTTTCCCAAGTAATTAAGGTCATTCTCTTCTTCTCCTCTATTCTAGACCAAAGGAAATTCCTTTGAATTCTATCAATTGCATCAACAAATTTTGTTGGGATCCTAAAGAGGCTCAAACCATATGTAGGAATACTCTAAAGATCGGCGTCGAGGAGAGTGACTTTACCATCTTGACTTAGCAAATTACCTTTCCACCCAGCTAGCTTCTTATTTAATTTCTTAATAAGATCCTCCCAAAAACTCTTTGGGGGACTCAACCCCAAGTGTAATCCAAGATAAGTACATGGAAAAGATCCTATAGAGCACCCAAGAATGTGAGCAATATTTCCCTGTCTAGCAACTAGAGTGTTGATAAAAAATAAGGAACTCTTGTTCCAATTAATCAGTTGTCTAGTAGTAGATGAGTAAAGGTTAAAAGGCTTTTTAAGATTCCTTGCCTCTCTAACATCAGCTTTTCCAAGGAAAATGGTATCATCCACAAATTGTTCATGAGACAAGATAAGAGGATGAAATGAGGGTCTTAAACCTTGAATCTCCACTTTAGGAACAATCTTCCCAATATATCTCCCCAAACAGTCAGCCATCATATAATTGGAGATAAGGGGTCACCTTGCCTCAGCCCCAAGAGGGTTTAAAAATTCGGTAGAGCTCCCATTGACCATCATAGCAACCAAAGTTGTAGAAACCATATGCATTATAAGCTTAATCATATTAACACTAAAGCCAAAAGACAATAGGATCTTTTGGAGAAAAGACCATTCAACTCTATCATAAGCTTTGGCTATATTAATTTTCATAATAAAATCCTGATTGTTAGAAAGAGATGAGGAATGGATATTTTCATGCACATAAATAATGGAGTTAAGGATTTGTCTACTATGAATAAAACCATTATGTTGCTCAGAGATCAAGATTGGAAGAGTGTTCAACAATCTCAAAGTGAGGACTTTTGAGATGATTTTGTAAATTGAGTTGCACAGACTAACAGGTCTGAACTGGTCTGAAGAATCAGCTCCAATCTTCTTTGGAATCAAACAAAGGAAGGTAGAATTAATTTTCTTCAGCATTCTTTTAGCCCCATAGAATGCTTTAACAACATCTTATACATCTTTACCAACCAGTTTCCACTCTCTCTGAAAGAAAAGCATAGGGAAACCATTTGGCCTTGGGGATTTGTCTTCTTCAAGTGAACAAATAGTTGTATATGAGTTATTGTTTTTGCTATGTTATCTCTTGTTTGTTTTAATCTTTCAAAAATACATATTTGGCAAACTCAGCGACAATATAGGTTAATTTCTCTTGGGTTCCCTAGTGGGGCATTACATCATGTCTATGTATGTCATTTAAACTATTTCCAATAATGCAAGGCTGAAATATGATTCTTACTACAATAATGCAAGGCCAAAATGAGTCTGAAAGATAGGAACATAATTAAAATTGAGTACAATAGATATCCATCAACTAAGTCTTTCATATAGAACAAAACCTAACATTATTAAAAGGGTACTATATGGAGCATTCTTCACATACATAACCAACACACACAATAATTATAATTAATTAGAAGATAAAGAAAATATTTACTTATTACAAATTTTAATATAAAAAATCAACTTGCTTTCCTACAGTATTAGAGGTACAATTTGTAAACATTTGAACTCACTCATGTAGAGGGTTGCTTTTCATTGATCATTTAGAAATATTTAAGAAAACAAAGCTTTTGATTAATGATATGTAATTGAATTTCATAATGAAATCTTCCTTACAATCACTACTAATAGAGATTCCTATGTGATAAACATATAGAACACTTTAAAGAAATCTAATAGTACTTTTTTAGGAAGAAACTATACAACCCATAGTCAATTATGTTTGGTGAACCAACAAACAAGGGGGAAAAAATCCACTCTGAAGCCAAAATAATTAGACTTCATTGGAACCACCCCTATGAGTCTAGTAACATATATGAGATAGGCAATTTTTTTTTAAATTTATAGCTCTCATCTCTAAAACCCAAGGTAGATTTTGAGTATGATTCTTCATATTCCCTTCAAAAAAACAAAACTATTGCCACATATTAGATGCATATATGTATATATGATTTACTATAGTTGGGCTAGTAAGATCTTAATAAAAAGCGTTCATTTTTAACAACTTGCCAATAACAAGCTAACATGCTAACTCTTGACAGCAAAATAAAATGAACAAAAAAAAAAGAATTTGGTGCCAATAGTCTTAGTAAGAATAATATAAACATTAGGGATGCTTGATCACCACTGACCCAACTAAGAATATCTAGATAACTTTTTATCTTAATCAAATTATTTCATGTCTTTTATAGAATGGAAGCTTCAATGCTATTGATCCATTTAGGCCAAAGGAAAATATAGAACCTATGCCATTTGAGATTATTGTTTGTTGAAATCCTTATTTGTAAGGCACAAGAATAATTTGTTGGAATGTTCAAATGGGAAGAGTAGTAAACATATAAGAAAACATGAAATGAAAGCATGCATCAACACACAACACAAGAAAATTTGGTAACCCAAAAACCCTCTAGGAATAAGAAGGTAAAATTGGGGTGGGGATGACACCCACAAAAATTGTTGTAGCAATATGTTCAACCACTTCTAATGGTCTACCCTATTAAAGGCCTACCCTATTAAAAGCTTTACACTGTGTCAATAGTGACCTGATTATAGGATTTACAAACACTTTACAAGAAGTGTCACCTTGTTAAAGGATTTACAATAGGTCATTGAACCCACCTAATTCAATAGGATTTTCATCACCTTCTCCAAAGGTTTTCCCACCTAACTATTAAGCTAACCTATCAACATAGGATTTTCATCATCTAATACAATGGTAAGAAAGTATTAGAACATTTGACCTGATAGAGTGCAATCTTCAATTTTTGGGTTCAGGTACTAGATCTGCTCTTCCTAGTCTGATCCTTCCTTGATCTGATCTCTATATGTGTCCCTTGTTCTATTCTGATCAACTAGATATGTAATTGTTGCTCCTTTAACTAAGTCCTTGACAACCCTACTAATTGCTATGTTCTACAACAATCTCTTGGCAACTTGATAACTTCAACAACCTCAACATTATGGTGTCCAAGTCTCCTTATAAAGACATTATGGACTTAAGGTTTGCAATGTAATCATGAACTTAAAATTCTCGCTCAAATCCTTGGATTTCACCTATTGGTTGCATGCTATCTCCAATTCTCTAATTGGCTACATGTTGATATCATAGGTGAATGCAAAAGCTTGATTTTATCTTCTTATCCCTTCGTGAGTCATGCAAAAATAGTTTTACATCTTATTTTGTGAAGGCACAAACTATTATGTTTATTCTATGTTACTCGGCACACATTATATTACTAGTGCTCGGCACATGAATGTTCCTATATTGCTCGGCACATGTTACATTTCTAGATTTCTCGGCACCTATTACACTCTATGTTGCTTGGCACATGAATATTCCTGAATCACTCAGCACATACTATGCTCTGTCTTGCTCAGCATGAATTGTGACTCGGAACCTGTTAAGATTCTGACTCGGCAACTACTATAACTCACTCAGCATACATAGTGTACTCGGCATATATGGTGGAATTGGTTAAGTGTGTTGATACTCGAATGTCAAGACCATTCTAAGACCAACAATCTCCCCCTTTGACATGAGTGTCAAAAAAACTTAACTATGCATTAATGAATTGATCTGATTGAGTACATTCTTTATTCTTGATCGGCATACATGCAAAATTTCAAAAATTGTTCAAAATTTTGTGAGCAAAAATATACCTTATGACTCCCCTTGAGTTGATTATGCCTAGTCCATTCTTGAAACTAAAATTCTATGTTGATGTGCCTAATTCTCTCTATCCTTTGTCTTGTTCTTATTCCCTGTGCATGCATACTGTATCTGATCTATATGAGTTCCCTATTTCAGATCTATTTTCCACATGCTTGTCAAAATTTTGCATCTCCCCATCACTTTGTCTTATTTCTTGTCTCCCCCTTTTTGGCTATCTACAGACTTTCCACTTTATTCTCAAAATGAATGAAAGAATGTAATCAAAATTATCAAAAGTTGGTATTCTCCATATATCTTCATATATCTCCATATATCTCCCCATATATACATATCTCTCCCTAATGTATATATCTCCCCCTTTTTGACACTGATGGCAAAGGGTTCTAAGGAGTAATACCATACTTAGCCAAAAATGTACTATTTACCTCCAAGAGTATCTTTAGAGCTACATCCCAATTCTCCAATGCAATGTCCAGTGACTTGTGTTAGATGGCAGTCTTTGTAGCAAGGTGTACAAGTAAATCTAGGGTAGAAAGATTTGGATCTTTCTTTAGGACTATTTCTACGTATGTTTGCTCCTTATGGAGGACCTCTAAGTGTGGGGTTATGGAGGACTAGATTTGCATCAATTTTGCCTTTATGTTTGCCTCCTTTGATGTTAATATAGCTAATTCCCTTTGTGTGTGAAGCATCTATGCAAAATGCTTCTCACTTTGAGCTGGATTTGTTGGAAGTTGCATACTAGAAATCTTGAGATTTCTTTCCAAGCTCATTATTACATACTAGAAATCTTGAGATTTCTTTCCAAGCTCATTATTATTTGGCTAGTCTCTTGTGTGAAGTTGGAAAAATTACACAGTTTGTTGTATAATGAGAAAGTGTTCCCAAGTACAATTTTCACTCTTTCTAGTTTCTTAGCCAATTCAACTTGTGCTAATGCTATATCATTTGATATTTTCTCATTTACTTTTCCCTGGAATTTTCTTTCTAACCATTCCATTAATTTTACATTTGTATCATGGTCTGCATTAGTCACCTAGTCAACTATATCTAATAGTTGTTCTATTATAGGCCTTGTTTCATTTGGTGACTGCAAGCCGAAGGCATCCATGAAGATTTCCTTTATCTCATTCAAAGCTTGCCTATACTTGTATCCTCTTCTCAATACTTCTTGTATCTTTCTCCTATCTAGTGCACCTTGTATTTCATTTATCTTTTCTATGGTGAGGGTGTTGGATTCATAGGAGGGAATGATGATCGCTTCATCAAGTTCAGGATCTCCATATTAAAGTATCCTAGCTACCTTTCTAGAGCTAGAGCCTGGTGTTTGAAATTGAATTGATATCATATCAGTGCTCAACTTCTGAAGAGTCTGAGTGGGAGTAACAATTTTTGGTAATTCAACCAATGTATGTATTACAGCTTGCTCCTCATCTCTTCTTTCTTCCTTCTTTTCTTCTAATTTCCCTTTATCATTGACAATTGCTAGGAGTAAACCTATTGACTATTCTTGTTTTCATGTATCTTCCCATGTTGTTGCACCCGGCATCTGAAGTGCATCACTTACTTATTTTGGTGGAGATGGTCGTGGAAGTAGTAGGAGTTTAGTAGCATCAAAGATTGAAGGTGGTTCTTGTGTTTTCACCTTGACTTCTTTTGGATCTACTACTACCTTGTTTAACTCATCAACACTGATCAACAATGGGTTTGTACATAGGCAAGCTTGTTGTGTAGATTGATCAAGGATCCTTGAGAGATCCTTTGTAGTTAAAGGATTGATGTTTTGACATGAAGTTTCAATAACATCCTTTATTTTTGTGGTCTTTGTAGGTGTGATGGTAACATGAGGAGGGCTAGGAGGTGGCACTTGTGTTTCTTGCACACTTTGTTCTTCCTGTTCATCTAATGCCTTTTCCTCTCCTTTAGTTGTATTCTCTTCTTCTTCCACCTTATTTACTTCCTCTTCTACTCTTCCTTCCTCACCTTTCTTCTCCTCTTCATCTTTCTTCTCTTCCACTTTCTATGTTGTCTCTTTTTCTTCTTTTCTCTTTGAGCTAACGTCTGCCTTGTATTCCTCATCAAATACATCATCAATTTTCTTGTATATTGACTTACTTAATTTTGTGGATTTATTTACAACATCCTCTATCTTGTTTTGGAGGATACAAAATGCTCTATATTTAGGAGAAAATTTGTTATTATGCCTTTTATTTGCCTTAGCTATTTGACCTTTAGTCAAGTCTTATAGCACTCTAGCTAGGGTTGATTCTCTTATCTCCTTTTCCATTTGTAAAAAAAAATGCCATTTATCTTCAACTATCTTGTATAGCTCCTTGGGCATTGTACTATCGAACTCTAGAGGTGTGTGTTTGTATTTAGCCATCATTGCATACATTGATTCCTCTATTTTATTTTTCTCTTCTTTATTGAGCTTATTAAAGTCTATAGTCTTTAAACCATTCAAGTTTTCTTTTTAAATATTTACACATAACTTGTCAATGGCTGACTTGGAGGGATGACTTACGACTCTAAACTAGCTATTGTCATCTAACTCTATTCTTTCTTCATCTAAGTCTAGTTGGGCAACATATTTCCTTCTCTTCCTTGGTTCTTCACTAGTCTGCTTTGTGGCTTTCTTCTTCTCTTTGGCTTCATCTTTTGCCTTTTGAATTGTAGCCCTGGTGGTAGCCCTTGTAGTAGGCTTCTTTGTTTTGACTGCAATGGGCTTTTTCCCCTTCTTTTCCTTGGACTGGGATGCAGGCTAAGTTTTGGCTTCCCTTTTGGTGGCTTTGGCTTTAGTGGGTTCTTCCTCATCTTCTTCTTCCTTAGCACCTTCTTCTTTGTCCTCTCCTAGGCCATGTGTCAATTCCAATGGCCCTTGCCTTGGTTCATCTTCTTCATGTTCACTCTCATCTTCATCTTCATCTGCTTCTTTTGTTGCAATGCCTGCTACTTCTATATCAGCTCCAAATCTTTTCTTGATCTTTCTTATCATTTTGGTCATTCTTCTTTACTGCAAAGGCTATCTTCAAATCTATTACCACACTGGATTTGACAATATCATAAGTCCCAAAGGGTTTTTTAGCCTTGTCTATCTCCTCTGCAAGTAAAGTAGTGATTGTAGCTGAAGCTTGGTCTACATCAAGCTCATATCCAAGTGGCTTAAGCCATCTTACTCTAGGTACCATGGCTTGGATGTAGGTGTAATCTATGTCAACCAAGAAAGAAATATCACTTACATGCTACTCAACTAGTGATACTGGTATCCTCATCCTTTGTTTCATGGACTTCTTGAAGTCCTCAAAATAGCTTGTCATCTAAGCATCAAAATTGTCTCCCATTTGCTCAATAAACTCATTGACTTGTGTGACAATTGTCTTGTTAGGATCCCAATTTAACTTTCCAACTAATGAAAATTGTTTCATGACATAGAAAAATATGCAAACCAACACTAATCCAAAGTTACATTGAGCTCCTTTAAATTTTCTTATGGCTCCCAAATTTTCATTGATTTGTTGTAGCATGAGCTCTACCAGATCATAAGTGTGGTCCTTCTTCACAAGTTTGTATGCAACATCCACTATTATACATGGCACGTTGTTCAATCTACTTGATTGATAGAATTTGTGAGATATGACTCTGATGGAAAAATCAAGTAGAGGTTCAGTGATGGTGTCAATGGTCATTCCCCTGTTGTTCCATTTGGCACTAGTGTTTTTCTCTATGGCCTCCCTTTTCTCAATTCTTAGGGTCTTAGGCTGATCTAGGGTTGGGAATCTAGTAACCCTATGAATAATTTTCTCTGTGATCTTCATTAGCCCTATTTCTAACCAAAGTGATCCACCATGAATTTGGCTCAACACTATACGAATCAATTCAATCTTAAATACAATGGGGAAAACTAAGGCATTAGTTAAACCCTTCTTCTCAACTATTGAGAACTCATCCTTCAATATACCTTTGTCACACAGCTTTTCAAAGGCATTGAAAATTTCTAGGTCACCTATGGCTCCAATCTTACAATTATAACATTTCCTGACATCTTGGACCATTACTACTTTGTCTAGAATGACTAACAAAGCACTAGCTAGGTCATTTTTATATGCGACCTCGAGAATGGGTTTAAATTCTAGTTGCTTAACCTCATTACTGACAAGTTGGACTTCATGACTATCCTTTCCCTTTGTGGTTTTAGACCCAGATGCCATCTTGACCAAACAAGGGTTTAATATTTAAATAAACTTTCAAATACTGCGTAGCTCGGCACTTGATGAAATACCTTTGAATCGAAGAGTTCGAGTTGAATTGTTTTTGAGATCAGTGCAAATTGCTACTAAATCATTGTTTGATCGCCTCTTTGCTCTTCTTATTTTCACTCAGTATTTGAATGGCTTGAAAATGAGTGATTTTCAATTTTATTAGGCTCAAAAACTAGCATTTATTGCATAGTGATTACAGTTGTACACTCGGCATCCACTATTTTTTGTTTACTCAGCAGCCACTAACATATCTCATTTGGCATCAACTAGACTTTCCAGCTCAGTATATACTATATTTTCACTCGGTATACAAGGGTAGCTCGGCATCTTCTACAAATTTTTCAATTTTTAACTTGACATCTTTTCTCAAGCAGATTTCTTCTTGGCAGCACTTCTTTGTTCTTTTGGGTTGATGTATGATACATCTTTATATATATCAACCCCATGTACCTGTCTTGTGCTTAATTGGATGAAGTGTGATCACTTGACCTCTTAGGTGAAGTGATCTCTCCATTGGATGTACTTGATCCATCTCTTCTTTGCCATGTCTTTTTCATTTATACCTTGATGTGTTCCACATCAACTTTTTCTTTACCCTTGTTGATTTCTTACTTGGATGTCTTGGCCTTTGTTGGGCAATACCTGCTAACATGTCCTATCCTCAAGCAACTAAAACATGTGGTTTGGCTTAACCACCTACTATAATTTCCCTTGAAGTGTGTTCTTATGCAATTCTGGGGAACATGACCGTATTCCTGATAGTAGTGACAACTTTTTCTAGTATTGTAATCCCAATTGTAGTGGTGCACATAGTTGTTTCTCCTTGCAGGTTGATTAGTTGTCCACATAGGCTTTGATCTGCACTAAAAAGCTCTATGTCCATAAATTTTACATTTGTAGCAATGACCATCAAATCTTGGTGTCCTCATGGTCTTGTTTCTGTAGTCTTGTGTTGAGTGTCCTTGCATGTTACACTTGTGACAATAACTTTTGTTTTTGGATGTGTCATGCTAATTGGTCTTTATACTCCTACAAACATCAGTAGTGTGCCCCTTTTTATTATAGAAATGACAAGTGATTTTATAGTTGTTACCTTTGTGACTCCTTTGCTCAGCACTCTTTAATGTTTCACCTTCTTTAGTACTGGTGAATCCTAGTCCTAAAGTGTCATTGCTTGCTCTTGGTGATTTCAGCAACTGCTCAAAGTGTTTGATGGCTTCACTTGACTTGTTGAAGCTCTCTACTATCTCTTTTTCTCTTTTCAACTCATTTTGCAATTGTTCATTCTGCATTTTCAGGCTAGAGATCTCAATGTCCTTCATATTTAGCTCATGATGAGCATTCATCATCTGACTAAGTGTATCCAACTGCATGTTGGAGATCCTTGTGAGTTCTATGGACTTCTCCTCAAGTCTGTTTGCAAGGTTTCTTTTGTCATCCTCAAGCATGGCTCCATCCTCAATTGCTCTCTTCTTTTGTTTAGTTATTTCACATAGCATCATGGCTTGTGATTCTTGTTCCATTTTAAGAGATCTTATCTCTTCTGTTTGAGCTCTATTTTTCTCCATTAATTTTACTATTGCTACATCAAACTCCTTGAAATATCCATTGACAAACACTTGTGTGGTGTCAATCTCCTTTTATTTTGTGTCATTCTCAGCTATGGCTATGTCATTTCTTCTTTTCAAGGATTTTCTCAGTTCCTCTCTAGCTTTCTCTACCTTATGTAGAGCAAGATGCACATCAATCACTTGATTGTCAATAATCTTCCCAAGTTTGAAGACTTCCATGTTCAAACCCTTTCTCTAAATTGTTAGGCTTCTTCCTTATGAGAACCAAGAGCTCTGATACCAATTGTTGGAATGTTCAAATGGGAAGAGTGCTTCTAAGAGGGGGGGGGTTGAATCAGAAGTAACTAGTTTTTTTTTTAAACCCTCATTAACACATAACTAAAAGTAAAGTACGTGCATGTAAACATATAAGAAAACATGAAATGAAAGCATGCATCAACACATGACACAAGAAAATGTGGTAACCCAAAAACCCTCCAGGAATAAGAAGGTAAAACTAGGGTGGGGATGACACCCACAAAAATTGCTGCAGCAATATGTTCAACCACTTCTGATGGTATGTCCTATTAAAGGCTTTACACTGTGTCAATAGTGACCTGATTAGAGGATTTACAAACACTTTACAAGAAGTGTCACCCTATTAAACTATTTACAATAGGTTGTTAAACCCACCTAATTCAATAGGATTTTCATCACCTTCTCCAATGGTTTTCCCACCTAGTTGTTAAGCTAACCTATCAACATAAGATTTTCATCATCTAATACAATGGTAAGAAAGTATTAGAACATTTGACCTGATAGAGTTCAATCTTTAATTTTTGGGTTTAGGTACTAGATCTTCTCTTCCTATTCTAATCCTTCCTTGATCTAATCTTTGTATGTGTCCCTTATTCTGTTCTAATCAACTAGATATGTAATTGTTGCTCCTTTCACTAAGTCCTTGACACCCCTGCTGATTGCTCTATTCTACAACAATCTCTTGGCAACTTGATAACGTCAACAACCTCAACATTATGGTGTCCAAGTCTCCTTATAAAGACATTGTGGACTTAAGGTTTGCAATGTAATCACGAACTTAAAATTCTTGCTCAAATCCTTAGATTTCACCTATTGGTTGCATGGTGTCTCCAATTTTCTAATTGGCTGCATGTTGATATCATAGGTAAATGCAAAAGCTTGATCTTATCTTCTTATCCCTTTGTGAGTCATGCAAAAATGGTTTTACATCTTAGTTCATGAAGGCACAACCTATTATGTTTATTCTGTGTTACTCGGTACATATTATATTACTAGTGCTCGGCACATGAATGTTCATGTATTGCTTGGCACATGTTACATTTCTAGATTGCTTAGCACCTATTACACTCTATTTTGTTTAGCACATGAATATTCTTGAATCGCTTGGCACATACTATGCTCTATCTTGCTCGATACGAACTATGACTCAACACTTGTTAAGATTTTGACTTGGCATATCCTATAACTCACTCGGCATACATAGTGTACTCGGCATATATGGTGGAATTGGTTAAGTGTGTTGATACTCAAATGTCAAGACCATTCTAAGACCAACACAATTATTAATCATGCTTACTACTTATTGAATAAAACATATTATAATCCAATAGTTTTTTTTCCCATCTCTATGTCCTCCTCCATTGATTGGAAGTAGACAAAGTGTAGGAACTGTTATGAACATGACAGACTCTATCCACTCTTCTTCATTAATTATTGTAGAGCATGAACATGATAACATTAATGGAGATGGATGTGAGGGGGATCCAAGAAGGATTGATAGTGATACTATCATCTACACATTTGAATTTTTTAGGAAAGAGAGTTGGATTAAATGTAAGTAGTTGTGGCCAATTTTACAAACTCAACAATTTTCACTAGTTTATGCAACTATTTAATTGGGGGCATTTCTATATTTTGCATAGCTTAAATTCAGTTATTACAATGTCCTCTCTCTCATAACCCCAATTTTATTCGTTAAATTTTCTTAAGAACAATCTTAAGTCATTGTTTTTTATCTTACAAATAGCCCAAAGTTTCTTCAACCACTAAACAAAGAAGCTTCCTCCTAGAACACCTAAAAGAAGTATTGATTCTTAAAATAAACCACCAATTTTTGAGTAATCATTCAACTATAAGTGTTTAAAGCCCTAGAAGAATGTTAATTTTTCACAAATTTCCCAAAATGTGTTATTTTCCAAACACCAAATTTTCAATAATTATTCTTTCTATAAGGTTTTTCTATAAAATAGAGACCCATTTTAGGCCAAAATCTTATCCTTCAAGGTGTTTATTAAAAATATGCTTTGAACATTAAAAATCTAAAAGAAAAAAATTGTTGGAATTCTTTAGAATAACTGAGAGGGGAGTGAATTAGTTATCCAAGGTCTAGATGTACAAATAAAACTTTTCAAAACTTAGTAAACCCATATCCATAAAATATTTTCATCATGCATGCATCCATTAGATCATACATTCACTTAAACTTGTAGGCTATTGTCAAATCAACTTTGTAAAAATGTAAACGTGAAAATAACAAATTCAATAACACATTTGACACAATGATTTAATGTGGAAACCCAATTTGGGGAAAACCACCAGTAACATGCTATTCATTCTCACTATTCTAAAGTGATGCCCTATGAAAGGCCAACCTTGTTAAAGGTTATAATGCACACTATTAAATGTGACCTGGTTAAAGGATTTCAATAACCCTATTAGAAGTGAGCCTTGTTAAAGGACTTCAGATCATTCACTTGGAATTTCACCTAGTTAAAGGATTTACAAATGATTGCTAGGTCCACCTTAATCCAAAGAATTTACCCTAGACTGATACAATGATTAGAAATTAATAGCAAGGCTTGATGTAATAAAAACTTGAAACACACTTGTAGATTATAGATCTTTGTTTCAATTCTCCATTTTATTTGGTTTTTGCACACTTCAGCTCTAACAGCTTGTTCACCGTTCAAGCATCCATACCCTTAAGCCTTCTTGCTTTGTTTGCCAATGCAGACACTTCTCTTAGGTCATTGAATGAAGAAATACCCTAGACTCCTTGTCTTCCTTAGGTTCTCCCACATGACAACCTTTGCTTCTAACTAGTCATCTCTATAAATAGAAAATTAAGATCTTTTGTCGTTCATCCTCTATTATCCATTTTAGGGTTAGGTTGGATTAGGTAAGATTCAATGAGTCTACCCACCATTTCATTTTATTCCCTTCTAGAAACTTCTCCTTCAATCCTCTTTGAATTTTCTTTGAAATAGTTTATCTTGAATTTTTTTGCCACCATCTCATCAAGCTTATCTTCCAAATGGTTTACATAATCCAAGAAATCAAACTTTTCAGCTCAGATTCATCGAATTCTCAATCTTTCTCATAATGTTGACACTCAACATTAACTAGTTTCTGATGCTCAACATCAACTAAACTTTACTTGGCTTACAATGTATCACTTTTCTTACACTAAAATTGACTTTGCTTAGCTCCAACTAATTTTATGCTTGGCTTACACTAACTTTTCTTGGCACCTGCTGTGTAGATTATTAAGCTTGGCAGACACAATTCTTTTAATTTGTTCTTCTGAACTTAATCAATGTAACCATCTTTTGCAACCTTAAGTAGATTATCAATGCACTATAATATCACTATCTTACCTGATCCTTATACTCCTTTTCCATATCATAACTCAACCTTTCCTCTAGGTGTTATTGTTACCTCATTTGATCAAATCCTCTTCATCAATCAAGCAAATGATAGTACTCAAATCATCTAAGAAATTGTCTTACCAACAAGTAGCAGGTTTGACATCAGCGATAAAACAATGATTAAAATACATATTCATACTTGTATCAATCTATTTTCAACAATCTCCCTCTTTGACATTAATGGCAAACCAAACTCAATTAGTATAACCAACAAAATACCAAAAAGAAAATAATTCTTTGTATTGAAATATCTCCCTCTATCAGCAACTTTTCATCTTCTGAATAGGTTACAAAATTTTGTTATAATCAACAGACAATCAATTAACTCATATGACTCCCTCAACATTATCTCCCTCTTACTAGGTAGATGCAATCAACAGGTACATTATCCCCCTCTAAGTAGATATTTCATGTGTCTTCTATCTGTATCTACTATCTCCCTTTATGTCTCTCTTTCTAGATTTCTCTCTTCTATCTCCCTTTATGTCTCTCTTTCTAGATTTCTTCCTCTATAACAACAATACCTCCCTCGGCAATTAGGATTTCTCCTAGTAAGATCAAGGGGATCAAGATTTCTCCCTTTCTTTCTCTTTCTCCCTCTTTGAAAACAATGCCAAAGACTTGTCATCTTACTATGCAGATATGAACATTTTTAGTTTCTCCCTCAGTCACCTAGCTTGTGACTAATTTGTAACTCTAGCTCTTTGATTAGTTTAGGTAACTCCTAAAGTAGAATCCACAACATCATAGGGGCATGACCCCTAGTTTGACTCTTAGATACTCATGAGCATCCTTAAGTAATGATTTTGTGAAGATATCAGCTATTTTCTCTTTTGTGTTAACATATCCATTTTCACCTCTTTATCTTGAACTAACTCTCTCAAGTAATGATACTTGATTGCAATGTGCTTAGTCTTTGTATGCGTCACTAGATTCTTTGATTATTTATAGCACTTGTATTATCACAATAAAGTATCATAGGTTCAGTGATTTCCTCATTCATATCTTTGAGTGGTTATTTGATCCATACAATGTTTGTATAATTTACTACAACAACATGTTGTGATGTGGAGCATAATTAGACTCAAAGGTTTATTTGGCATGATTTTCTCCCCATATTATTTCTGTTGGGGTTTGGAGGCAATGCCCAAAGATGGGGTCAAGGGGCAATGCTATTGTAGAATCTTGGAGCAATGCCCTAGGTGTGCTCCCTGTTGCAGTATAAGGTGGGGTTGAGGGGCAACACCCCTGCAGGGGTTTTCAGGGGTAGAGAACTTGAATCCAAAAAATGCCCTTATATTGTAAAAGGTGTTGGCTGCTATTATTCCTATTAGATGACTTATTCTAGCCCTAATTTTGTAAGTGACAAAAGCTTGTATAAAAAGGCATAGGGTTAGGGATTTCATAATGTAATAGTGATATTGTAGCTTCTTGCAGTAGTATTGAGTTGTAAGGGATTGTGATTTCTAATCACTGGATAATAATAATATTAGACTTGTTTGTGGATGTAGGCTAGAGATTGGGTGAACCACATTAAATCTCGGTGTCTTGTGTTGTCTTTTGTGTGATCTATTATTTTCTAGTATTGGTTATATTTGCATGTAATTGTTATTTCTATCTAAGGTTAATCCTAACACAACATATTCAACTTTAGCAATAGATTGAGATATACAATTTTGTTTCTTGGTAGTCTATGTAACGATCCTTTTGCCTAAGAAAAATGATCCTCCATTGGTGCTCTTTTAGTCATCAATATTTCTAGCCTAATCAGCATTAGTGTAGGCTCTCAATTCAAATTTATCATTTTTCTTGTAGTATAGACCATAGTCTTTTGTTCCTTTTAGATATCTCATTATTCTCTTAACTGTTATCCAATGATTCTCTCTAAGATTAACAGATAATATTGCAACTATCCCAATTGATAATGCAATGCCAACTCTGCTATGTATTATATATTGCAATTTTCCAATCATAGACCTGTATAATATTTGATTCACCTTAGTTAAATCATCATTCTTTGATAATTTATGGCCTGTCACCATAGGTGTGCTTATTGGCTTTAAACCTTCCATTCCAAAAAATTTAAGTATCTCTTTTACATACTTTGACTAAGTGATGTATAAACCATATTTCATCTAATGTACTTGCAAACCCACAAAAAATTTGATCTCTCCAAACATAGACATTTCAAATTCTTTCTTCTTTTCATTTGCAAAAGATTTACATAGAGTATCTTGACCTCCAAATATGATATCATCAACAAAAATTTCAAATAGTAAAATAGCTTTTCCTTTCTCTATCTTCAAGTAAAGATTTATGTTATCATCACTCCTCTCAAATCCAATCTTCACAAGATAATTATGAAGTCTTTCATACCGTGCTCTTGGTGCTTGGTTCAAACCATATAAAGATTTGTGTAGTCTACATACCATGTTCTTGTTGTTAGCATCAACAAATCCTTATGGTTGTTCTATATAAACCTCTTCCTCCAATATACCATTTAGAAATGTAGACTTTAACATCCATTTTGTAAACTTTGAAACCTTTGTATGCAGAGTAAGCAAGCAAAGTTCTTACTCCTTCCAATCTTGCAATAGGAGTGAATATTTCTCCATAGTATATCCCTTCTTCTTGTGCATATCCTTTACAAACTAATCTTGCCTTGTTCCTTGTGACTTCACCATTTTCATTTAACTTGTTTTTATATACCCACTTGGTGCCAATCACATTTTTTTCTTCTGGTCTAGGAACTAAAGTCCATGTCTTATTTTTCTCAATTTGTTTTATCTCTTCTTTCATGGCTTTACTCCAATCTACATCTTCTAAGGCATCTTTCACTATTTTAGGTTCTTGCATGCTCAGCAAACATTTATCATTACTCAACTTGTTCCTTATCATTCATCTAGCATTTTTATCTCCAATGATCTTTGCAACAGGATGATGTCTCTTAACATACTTAGATAATCTTGGTTATGCTATATTTTTCACATTTGGTCTCTCAACTTCTGAATCGCTATCTGCATCTCTATTAGGTAGTTCAACATCTCTTTCATGTACACTAATCTCAAAATCAAAATGTGTCTCAACTTCATTATGTAACTCGGTACTTAAATGTAGCTCAGTTCCTAAATGCAACTCAACATTCATAGTATGTGCTCAACAGTCACTAAAATTTGTTGTTGATTTGAAACTTGATTTATAGCATCTTCATCAATAGGCATACCTTCATAAAAGTATACAAATAATTTGTATTCTTTTGGTTCCTTCATAGGTTCAACCTCATGTACTTTTGTATATTCATCAAATTTCACATTTGCACTTTCCACAACATTATTAGTGCTAGTATTTAAACACTTATAAGCTTTACTTCTTGTGTAATAGCCAAGGAATATACCTTCTTCAATTTTTCCATCTAATTTACCATTTCTAAAATCCTTGAGAATAGAATACTTGCTTCCAAATACTTTAAAATATTTTACAATGGGTGAGTATCCAAACCATAATTCAAAAGGATTTGAATGAGTACCTTTCTTGACTTGTACATGGTTTAAGGTATAGATAACTATACTTATAGCTTCTTTCTAGTATTTTAAAGAAACATTTTTCTCCATCATGAGTGTCCGAGCATAGTCCATTATAGATCTGTTCCTCCTTTTAGCAATTCCATTTTGTAGAGGGGTCTTAGGAGTATATGTATGTCTTTTAATTCCTCTATCATTACAAAACATCTCAAACTCATTTAATAATCCTTGAGAATATAACACTTGCTTCCAAATACCTTAAAATATTTTATTTTGGGTGAGTATCCATACCATAATTCAAAAGGTGTTGAATGAGTACCTTTCTTGACTTGTACACAGTTCAAGGTATAGACAGCTATACTTACAGCTTCTCTCCAGTATTTCAAAGAAACATTTTTCTCCATCATGAGTGTCCTAGCACAATCCATTATAGATATGTTCCTCCTTTCAGAAATTCTATTTTGTGGAGGGGTCCTAAGAGCAGATGTATGTCTTTTGATTCCTCTGTCATTACAAAACATCTCAAACTTGTTTCATGTAAATTCTCCTCCTCTATTAGATCTCAAACATTTTAGACTTTTACATGTTTCCTTCTCAACTCTTGCTAAGTACCACTTGAACATTTGGAAGCATCATATTTCTGTTTCAAAAATATAACTATCATCAATCTAGAATAATCATCAACAAATAACATATTATATTTATCTCCTTTATAGCTTTGTACTTCAATTGGTCCACACAAGTCAGTATGAACAATCTCTAATATTCCTTTAGAGGTATGAGTCTTACTCTTAAAACTTGACTTTGTCATTTTGCCTAACTAACATTGCTTGCAAATTATATTTTTAGGTTTCTTCAACTTAGGCATACCTCTGACTCTTCTCATGTTACTGATACTAACCAAGTTATCAAAATTAACATGACATAACCTCTTGTTCCATAGCCACACTTCATTAAATTCTACAACTAAACAAGTAGCATCCTCTATATCAAGGTAGAATAGATTACCTCTAGTTTGATCACCTTTTCCAATTAGTTATCCATCAATATTATATATCTTAGCAATCTTGTTCTCAAACTCAACCTTACAACATGAATTATTTAGTTGTGACATACTCAACAAATTATGGCTAAGTCCTTCGACATAATAAGCATTGTCACATGAAATATTTTTTGTGAGTTGGATAGAACCTTTTCCTTTTATCAAACAAAGTGTATCATTACCAAACCTTACACTATTCCCATCATAATAATTCAAGGTAATGAGCTTACTTTTATCTCTAGTCATGTGATGTGAACACCTCTTGTCAATGATCCATCTGTCATTCCTATTCATACAAGACACTAGTGTACTTGCCTCATCCTCACCAGATTCATCCTTCATTGCAACATACACCACTTCATCATCATGATCGTCAAATTCATCTTTTGTTTCATCTTTAGCAATGCAGCAAGACTTATTTCCTTTGTCTTTGTAATCTTTGTTGTCTTCATCTCTTTTTTTTTGTAATTGTCTCCACCTCTGTAATTCTTCTTCTTTGGACATCTAGCAACAATATGACCAACCTCATTGCAATTGAAAAACATCATAGGTAATTTACCTTTGAACTTGCCTTTACCTCTATGAAATCTCCTTGCTAGTACCTCATCTATGTCACTGTCACTAGACACATACTTTACCTTTTTCTTCTTCTTCTCATTAGGTTCCTTCAATGACAACTTAGCTTTGGAAGCAGATTCAGCATTTTTAGAAATTAAATCATCAAAATTAGATAGCTCAAAAGTAGTGAGCCTACCTACTAGACCTTCAAGAGTTGGATTAGAACTTGGTATACATCTCAATTCTTATAAAACTCTAATAGCATAAATGGGTTGTAGTGTTCTTTAAAAATTTCTTAGTACAGTCTTAGCATATATTATACCATTAGATCCTCCTATTGCATTAACAACATCTTTTATCCTAGAGCAATATTGAGCAATATTCTTACCTTCTTGCATTCTCATATCATTGACCTTACCTCTAAGACTTTCAGATTTAGTTCTTAGAACATTTGTGTCTCCTCCATAGATAGTGTGAAGAGCATCCCACATTTTATTTGCACTATCACAATCCTTGATATCATCAAACTCATCATAACTTAGAGCGGAGGCAATCTCCAACATTGCCTAGTTGTGTTCTTTCTTCTTTTTCAGATCTTTAGTAGTTAGGGCTCGAATAGGATCAACATGCTATGTGGTAATGGTAGACTATGCATGATCTCCAAGACCTCCTAGGTGTAGCTTCATCAGACTTTTCCATGCAAGAAAGTTATCTCTATTAAGCTTGGGTACCTCTTTTTTTGGAATCTTGATCTTTTTGCTTCTAGTACCTTCAAACTAGTCCTCTTAAGAAGATGACTCTAATACCAATTGTTGGAATTCTTTAGAATAACTAAGAGTGGGGTGAATTAGTTATCCAAGGTCTTGATGTACAAATAAAACTTTTCATGGCTTAGTGAACCCATATCCATAAAACATTTTCATCATGCATGCATCCATTAGATCATACATTTACTTAAACTTGTAGGTTATTGTCAAATCAACTTTTTAGAAATATAAACATGTAATATAATCGATTCAATAGCACATTTGACACAATGATTTAATGTGAAAACCCAATTTGGGAAAACCACCAATAACATGCTATTCATTCTCACTATTCTAAAGTGACGCCTTGTGAAAGGCCAACCCTGTTAAAGGTTACAATGCACATTATTAAATGTGACCTAGTCAAAAGATTTCAATCATCCTGTTAGGAGTGAGCCTTGTTAGAGGACTTTAGATCATTCAGTTGGAATGTCACCTAATTAAAGGATTTACAAATGACTGTTAGGCCAACCTTAATCCAAAGGATTTACCCTAGACTGATTTAATGATTATAAATTAATAGTAAGGCTTGATCTAATAACAACTTACAACACCCCTATAGATTACAGATCTATATTTCAGTCCTCTATTCTGCTTGGTTTTCAGACACTTCAGCTCTGACTGCTTGTTCACCCTTCAATCATCCATAACATTAAGCCTTGTTGCTTTGTTTTCCAATTAAGACACTTCTCTTAGGTCACTGAATGAAGCAATACCCTAGACTCCTTGTCTTCTTAGGTTCTCGCACATGACAACCTTTTCTTCTAAGCAACCATCTCTATAAATAGAAAATTAAGATCTTTTGTCGTTCATCCTCCATCATTCATTTTAGGGCTAGGTTGGATTAGGTAGGATTCAATGAATCTACCCACCATTTCATTTTATTCCCTTCTAAAAATTTCTCCTTCAATCCTCTTTGAATTTGCCTCAAAACGGTTTATCTTCAATTTTGTGCCACTAGCTCATCAAGCTTATCTTCCACATATTTCACACAATCCAAGAATTCAAACTTGTCAGCTTAAATTCATTGAATTCTTGATCTTTCTCATAATCCTGACACTTGGCATTAACTAGCTTTTGATGCTCAACACATAATATGTTTCTCAACATCCACTATCAAAACACTCGGCACGAACTAAAGTTTATTGGTGCTCGACGTCAACTAAACTTTACTCGACTAACATTGTATCACTCGACTTACATTGAAATTGACTTTTCTTGTGTCCAAATGATTTTCTGATCGACTTACACTAACTTTGCTCAGCACCTATTGTGCAGATTGTTAAGCTTGGTAGACACAATTCTTTTAACTTGTCCTTATGAACTTAATCAATATAACCATCCTTTGCAACCTTAACTAGATTATCAATGCACTACAATATCACTATCTTAAATGATCCTTGTACTCCTTTTCCATATCATAACTCAACCTTTCCTCTAGGTGCTATTGTTACCTCATTTGATCAAATCCTCTTCATCAATCAAATAAATGATAGTACTCAAATCATCTAAGCAATTGTCTTACTAGCAAGTAGCAGGTTTTACATTATTGACAAAACAATGATTGAAACACATATTCATACTTGTATGAATCTATTTTCAACATAAAATAAAGATCTAGTGCCCTTAAATTCTAAATAAAGACATGAAATTCCTCAACCCTAATTTGTATGTTGCAATAGATCCCTTTAAAAGTTAGATCAACCCAACAAAAAAGTGTAGCCCAAAACTTTAATTTTTAGCAATTTAGCTTTAAAACCCCTAAAATATTTGTGGCAAGGTATAAATTTCTTCTCCCTCGTAGTGAATTTGAGGAATTCTACCAGATATGGACAAAAAATGATAAGATGTTGCATGTCGAAAAATATTGGCCATCTATACCAACTTGTTATTAATGTGAGCCATCTGAAGCTCATGCAAAAGACCATACAAAATCTCTAGAAAAAGACATGTCACTTTTCCCCTACCAATTTCTCCTAGCTCTATTTTAACCCAAATTTTCTAGTTAGAAAATAAAAAGACTACCAAGAAAAAAGAATACATCCAATGAAAAAATAGAAATTAAAATGCAATAAATTATCTTGAATATATTTTTTGAATTGATTGTAGGTTCAAAAAAAATTGAGGAGCATACATGATTACCAAAGCAAAATATAGCAAATAGAGCATCAAAAACATTAGTCCTCGCCCTTAGAAGGTTGCATGACTAACAAATGTATTACCAAATTCTCATTTTTACACACTAAAGAATAATATTTAATAGATCTAAATTAACATCTCTATATAATTGTATTGAAGGCATTTCTTATTTGATAATAGAGATATGATGTTTGAGATTAATGGTTGATGTTTGTGAGGGATGTACAAGATTGTTGCAACAATTTCCTCCATTGATCATTTTTTTCCATCCTTCTACCAATATGGCTACATGAATGAAATAATGAATTCATTTAGTATCTTTCACCACTTATTAACTTCATTCTGACATTGAATGGACATAAACAAAAAGTCACAAGATTCAAAATAGGACATTCACTACATCTTACCATAGTAATGGATAGAGGATCCAGCTTAAACGACACACAATAAGCTTTTCTCTATTTAGGTGGTCAAGCCCACCCTTAACCCATGGCCTTACATTCCCCATTTCCAGTAGTACTATCAAATTTTTCATTTCTTTGGCCTAACATTCGTTCTCCACCATCCATCTAGTTCAAATATCATTTATTGTTAACATATTCAAAGACTTCCTACCTAGAATTTTTAAAGTGCTTAGTGATGTTAAAAAGACATGCACTCCCATCTATCAAATTTTATAGAAGAGAGAAGACATGGCATCCTCACAATTAGAGTAATAAGGTGTATTCTTATTAACTCTATTCTACTTAAGCTAAACTTTAGGCATATCATAATTAATTCTCTTATTAAATATTATCATGCAACCTAGTTTAGACCTTTTAGGGTTTTGATCTCCTTTATAAGCATGATTTCTCTTTGTAATTAATACAATTCATTCACTCTTGATCAATAGAAATTTATCTTTTTGCTCATCAAAAATGTCTCCTCAATGGGTCTATGAATTCCAACCTCCATATCTTTTGCTTCTCTCTTTTTGTGGTAGGTGTTTGCATCTAGGTGATTCTTAGGAGTTGTGGGGTTGATCTTTCATCAACTTGAACATGGTATCAGTGCTCTAGATCTTCATACCCCCATTCTATTTATGAGAGAGGTGCACCCTTTTTGGAAAGGTGGTGTTAGAAACAATAGTCCACCAAGATAACTGGGGGGGGGGGGGTTGGGGGGGTGAATCAGTTATCCAAAATTTAAAACATTTATCAACTTTAAACACTCTTATCCATTCAACCAAAGTAAACAACAACAATAACAAGATGCACATAGACAATTACACTAGATATGTTAACTAGAGAAACCCTTGATTAGAGGGAAAATCCTTGTGAGAATGATGCCCATAAGATGATGCACTAATATAAATATTCTTTGTTAGAGGATGGACCTTGTTAGGACTCTATTACAACATTTAGTATATATGAGTCCCTATTAGGAGACTTTGAATCCTTGTTAGAAGATTCCTACCCTATTAGGAGTTATGCCAAACCTATTAGGAGTTGTAGAAGATAGAAGGACCCACTGTCCAAACAGCTTCTAGGGCAAGATCGCTAAACTTACTATCCAACTAATCTCTCAACTATTCCTTGTTGAATAATTGTATGTATTGTACTTTATCTTCTTTCCTCTATCTTGTATTGGACCAATCACTATTAGACCTTGTAGACTAGGTCACAAACCTCAGATCCAAGTATCCAACTTCGGATCACTTAGTAAACCCTCAGTAATGAAGTTTCCTTCACCTTCTCTCTACTCTACTCAACTTCACATTTTTCTCTTTGTGATGCTTACAATAACTTCACTTCCTTACTCATGATAAAGGAAAATGTCCTTCCTTTACATTGAATTTGTAAAAAAATTCCTTGAGTTGGCTATTACACCTTCTTAATTAATTATTATAGGACCACATTAAGAACATGTTACACTTAGCGATAACATTAATCTTTCGCCTTGCAACTTGAATATCTTTCCATACATGTAACATTATGACAAGCGAACTTAACCATGTCATCACCAACATGTGTTCTTTACATCTTTAACTTCAACTTCTTAGAATAAAAAATCTGCTAAGAGATATAACAAGTTTACCAAAACATGCCTCTGTAAACTCTATCTTAGAACAATCTTTACCAACACTTGCATAACTTCTTCTAGACTTAATATCTTGTGCTTCTGAGGTTAGCTACATCTACTAGACACTTAGTAGTATCTCCATTTAACCTTGCTACTGAATGTGCTCAACAATCTATCCATACTAAATTGATCTTTTTGTTGTTCTTCTATTAGATACCATAGAAAATTACTATGTTGACATCAATGACAAACACCATCATGAATATAACATATCATCATGATAATGATCTAATCATGTTTCTACAATACTCTCCCATAAGAATATCATCAACATTCATGCTTCCAAAAATCTTCCCCTTTGGCATTGATGGCAACATAGATGAAAAACATCTAGTTCCAAGAATACCAACTGCAAAATACTGTTAACCTTTTTTTTCAAATCATCTTCATCAATCATTCTCCTTCATTGATATACCTCAATGTGTTTTCTATTTTTCCATGTTGTACTTCTCCCAAACTATTTTCCATGCTAAACTTCTCCCTTCAATGTACTCAAATTGTTTTTCATGCTAAACTTCTCCCCCATTGACATCAATGTCAAAGGTTTCAACAACCAATAATCTCTACAAGAACTATTTCTAACTAGCTCAAGTGTCCAAAGACACTATTTAAAAATAACATCCAACAAGAGTCCTAGATGACTCTGTCCATCATAGATACTCCCCCATACATGAAGCATTAACATTCAATCTAGACTAAAAATAGTGCTCTGTTACACTGGACTGATGCACTCTTGCATCATCTACTTTGATGTAGGAAGGGGCATAACCCCTAGCATACCTTGTAAATACTCAAAAGACTCTTTGGGAAGAGGTTTAGTGAAGATATTTTCAATATGCTCTTTAGTGCTCACATAATCCAATCTAATTTCCTTTTCTGCAACTTTCTCTCTCAACATGTGATACTTGATAGAAATGTGCTTAGTCTTAGAATGCAACACTAAATTCTTAGACATATTTCTTGTGCTTGTGTTGTCATAATGTATGACAGCAAGTTCACTGAATTCTATCCTTATATCCTTCAACATCTGCTTCATCCAAACAACTTGATCACAATTGATTGTTGCTACAACATATTTTGTTTTTGCTATACTTTGTGAGGTATAATCTTGCTTCTTGCTCAGCAAATAAACTAATCTTCTTCCAAGAAAGAAGGCTCCACCACTCATGCTCTTTCTTTCATCCATACTGCTTGCCTAATCAACGTCAATATAAGCATTTAGAGTAAAATCATTAAATATGTCATACCATAATCCAAACTCTGGTGTTCCTTTCAGGTATCTAAATATCCTTTTGACTACTACATAATGTGCTTCTTTGGGATGAGCTTGTAATCTTGCAACAATTCCAACTACATTTTTTTATATTTGACCTTATGTGAGTCAGATATTGCAATCCTCCAATCATAGATCTGTACTTCTTCTGCTCAATAGTAGGTGTCTCATCCTTTGTAGATAACTTGTATCTAGTTACCATAGGTGTTCCAACAGGTTTACATGTTTCCAAACCAAAAAAATTTACTAAATCTTTCAAATACTTAGTCTGAGAAATAAAAATTCCTTCTTTATCTTGCATAATGTGTAACCCTAGAAAATATTTCATCTCTCCTATCGTGCTTATTTCAAATTCCTTTTTCATTTCTTCTACAAACTTGTCACTTTCATCATCATTTCCTCCAAATATGACATCATCAACAAATATTACCAAAATCATCAATCCATCATCAATTTCTTTCCAATAGAGATTACTATCTGCTATACCTTTGCTATATACAAGCTTTGTCAAATGCTTGTCGAACCTTACATACTAGGTTTTGGGTGTTTGCTTAAAGCCATATAATGTTTTCTTCAGTTTGCATACTATGTCCTTGTCACCTGTTGAAGGAGAACCTTCTAGATGTACACCTCTTCTTCAAGTTTTCCATTCAAAAATGTTGACTTGACATCCATCCTGTATACTTTGAATTTCTTATATGCTGCATATGCTAAGAATAACCTTATTGCTTCTATTCTTGCCACAAGAGCATAGGTCTCATCATAGTCTATTGCTTCTTGTTGTGAGTAACCTTTACATACCAATCTTGCTTTGTTCCTTACAACTTCACCTTGTTTGTTCATCTTGTTCCTGAATACCCATTTAGTTCCTATCACATTCTTGTCTGATGGTTTGGAGACCAATTCCCATGTCTCATTCTTTACTATATAATCCAATTCTTCTTTCATAGCTTGCTTCCAATGATCATATTTACATGCTTCATCTGCATTCTTAGGTTGAACTTGAGATATCAAACATAGTTCTTCATTGATTTTGCTTCTATTCATCACAACTTTATCTCTACTTCTGATGATCTGCTTGTGTGGATGATTCTCTATCATATTCTTACTGGAAGTAGGAGTTGTTATCTCAACTTTTAGTTTAGTTCTAGGTTCCAAACTTTGTTCCTGCCTTAGCTCTCCTTCATTATGAAAATCATTGTTAGTCTCAAAGAATACTTCATCAATCCTTGGTTTAGTAACAACAACATTCTCATCATCAAAATTGTAGTCAACTATTCTTTCTTGTATCTTGAATTTCTCATCAACTCTTACATTTGCACTTTCAACAATAGTCTTAGTTCTTAGAGTATAACATCTATAAGCTCTTTTTTTCAATGAATAACCAAGAAACATAACTTCATCACTTCTAGCATCAAATTTACCAACATCATCATCTCTTTTGATATAACATTTTCTACCAAACATTCTAAAATACTTAACTATAGGTGAGTGACCAAACCACAGTTCATAAGGGGTCTTGTTTGTGTCTTTTCTGACTTGCACTTTGTTCATAGTGTAGACTATTATATTCATAGCTTCTCTCCAAAACATCTTGGATACATCATTCTTAGCTAACATAGCTCTTGCTACTTTTGTTATTGACCTATTTCTTCTTTCTACAATTCCATTTTGTTCAGGGGTCTTCAATTCAACTCTTTCTTCTACTATAGGATTGAATCTTTTTTCTTCAATTTGATTTCCATTCTACAAATCATTGCTAATGATAACTTCCACATTTTCATGGTTAGCCTTTGAATCAACAATAGATAACCAATTCAAGCTCATTATCATAATCATTCAAGAATCTTTCCATACTTGCTTTAAATTCTTCATCTTCATTAGAAAGTGAACTCTTTCTAGTTTTCCTTACTCTCTTAGGTCATGTAGATGAAAAATGACCAAACTCATTACATGTCCAACAAGTAAAAACTTCCATACCTTCTGGCTCTCTTTTCATAAGGATATCAATACCTTTCATGATCTTCATGTCTTCTTCAGATCTTGATCTATCTTTACTTGTGCCTCTATCCAATAACTCAATGCTCAATTCTATACACAATTCTAATTTCTTAGCAAGAAGCTCCATCTTTTGGGTGTAAAAATTTCCTCCATCAAACTCAAGACTATATTTCTAAAATAACTTGCCACTAATCTCTCAAAGCTGTTAATCTTATCCTTCAAGGACCTGATGCTCTGATACCAATTGTTAAAAATAATAGTCCACCAAGATAACTAGGAGGGGGGGAGTAAATTAGTTATCCAACAATTTAAAACAATTATCAACTTTAAACACTCTTACCCATTCAACCAAAGTAAACAACAACCATAACAAGATGCACATTACAATAGCTATGTTAACCAGGGAAACCCTTGATTAGTGAAAACCCTAGTGGGAATGATGCCCACAAGATGATGTATTAATATAAATATTCTTTGTTAGAGGATGGATCTTATTAGGAGTCTATTACAACATTTAGTATATATGAATCCCTATTAGGAGACTTTGAATCCTTGTTAGAAGATTTCAACCCTGTTAGGAGTTGTAGAGGACAGAAGGAACCATTGTCCAAACAAATTTTGGGGAAAGATCATCAAACTCACTATCCAACTAATCTCTCAACTATTCCTTGTTGAATAATTACATGTACCATACTTTAACTTCTTTCCTCTATCCTATCAACTAGACCAATCACTGTTAGACCTTGTAGACCAAGTCACGAACTTCGGATCCAAGTATCCAACTTTAGATCACTCAATAAAACCTCAGCAATGAAGTTTCCTTCACCTTCACTTTGCTCTACTCAACTTCGCATTCTACTCTGTGATGCTTACAATCACTTCACTTCCTTACTCATGATAAAGGAAAATGTCCTTCCTTTATATCAAATTCGTAAAATAACTCCTTGATTCAATTATTACACCTTCCTAATTAATTATTATAGGACCACATTAAGAATGTGTTACACTTAGCAATAACATTAATCTTCCACCTTGTAACTTGAATATCTTTCTATACATGTAACATTATAATGATTGAACTTAACCATGTCATCACCAACATGTCTTCTTCACATCTTTAACTTTGGCTTCTCAAAATAACAACACTGCTAAGATATATAACAATTTTACTAGAACATGCCTTTGTAAACTCTATCTTAGAACAATCTTTACCAAAACTTGCATAACTTCTTCCAAACTTAAAATCTTGTTCTTATGAGGTTAGTTGTATATACTACACACTTTAGTAGTATCTCCCTTTAACCTTGCTATTGAATGTACTCAATGATCTATCAATACTAACTTGATCTTTTTGTTGTTCTTCTATCAAATACCATAGAAAACTATTATGTTGACATCAATGACAAACACACTCATGAATGTAACATATCATCATGATAATGATCTAATCATGTTTCTACAATACTCCCCCATAGGAATATCATCATCATTCATGCTTCCAATAGGTGTGGCCTTTTGTATGCTTCACGGGCTCCATACCTTTGTACTGGTGCAAATGTTTTTGGGTGTAGCCTTAAATTTTTGTGGTCCTCGTACCTCACCGATCACTACCCCTACAACAATATGTGCTCCTATATATTTTTTGCTTCTGCACCTTATTTTTGGCATTGATTTGGTTTTTTGTGCCAACCCATGCACTTTTTGCAATGCCCTCAAGTACTAGGCCATGTCAAATGTAATTGTACCCTATTGGTAATGTTGACTTTTTTCTTTGCATGCTTAACAAAATGTTATTTTTGTTTGTGGTCATTTTTTCAACGTGATTATTATTGGTGGGTGTGTGGTCATTTTTTCATGAAAGCTTTTCCATGGTTCTTCCCATGCAGAAAAGTCCCAAGCTGGCCCCTTTTCTTCCATGCCCTTCCATCAATAGTGTCTTGGTACTTCCACATGCACCAATTCCTGGGCATGCAAAAGGTGAGACACCATCTTCTCCCCTCATGACATCACCTCTCCAAACTATCATGTCAACTTATTTTTTGGGCCCACCATGTCGCCCTTGTTGTTGTGATTAGTATGTCAAACTGACATCTTCACCACCTTATCTCAAGCATCTATGGTGTTATGGAATTTCTTGGCATCCTATGCCTTTAACACCCAAAGGTTTACCTTATTGCTTGATGGTGATAATACCATGCAAAAGTTTTTTTTTAACTTTTTGACTTTTAGGCATATGTCTTTAGGGCCATTGATTTTTTATCCGGCACTAACCCTCTATTTTTCATAGTGAACTAATCTTTTTGGCTATTGGGACTTTTTTATGGTCTTTTTTTTTTTCCTCAACATCCATTTGATCATCAAATTTAAGATTGTCACTTGCTAACATCAACACTGCATCAACATACCCTACAAGCCCTTATGGCTCTATTTGGACCCATCTTTGCATTTCTCTCATACCTCAGGTATACAAACTCCAATTTTAGCAAACAAGATATTGTTTGAAAGATGGTTTTGGGATTGTCATAGTGGTGCATGTTAAATTATGTTTTGATTTTTTTATGGCTTTTCTTGCTATCAAAGTTAGGAGTTCTTTTTTGGATACTAGGAGACATTTCTTGAGCATCCCATCTCTGATTTGGGAATTATTTATATCATTGGAAAGGTCTTTTAGAGCTCTTTCTAGTGATACTGGTTGTTTTTTCAGATTTTTCTCTAGGTACATTCTATTTATTTATTTATTTATTTATTTTTCATTTTTGCATTTTAGTAGATATCTTGGCTATTTCATATTCAAGGATTGATTTCGTTTCTTCAGATGATTTATCATGGGTTGTACTATTTGTTGTATGAGCTATGTATTTTCTTGTCTTTGTAGACATCTATTGTATGTGTTCTTGCAAACACGTTGAGATAAAGTTTCATATTCCATCTATATTTTTGTTTCCTCTAATTAAAGTGTCATGGGGGGTTGATGTTTTTCCTTTATTTACCATCTTCCTTTGTAAGTAAGTATTTCTTCCATCACATTAGCCTCATGACATGTCTCAGATTGATTATCTAAGTTTACACATATGTATTCTTTTGTGCATCTTGATCATGGTTCCTTGGCATGTAATTCTTCTATCACCTCACCCTTGTTTGCATTAGGGTGTTTCTTCTATTGGTTTTTATGCTTCCTTAGTTCGATGGAGTGAGCTATGTATTCAATATTTGTTCCTATGTATTATGCAGATGTATTGGTTGAGTACCTATACATTTTAGTGAGATGGATCATTTACCATATAAACACTTTTCTTTTTTTTCAAGTACTTTGGTTGCATCCTTCTGTGCTCGATTGATTAGCTCTTCAGACTTTGAGATGTTTCATACCATTTGTATCTTTGAGTTTTGTTGTTTTCCTTTGTGTTCCTTCTGTTTTGGATAATGTATTCTAAGAGTACTCATACATATTATAATCTTCTCTACCTGGTCAGGTTCTATTCCAATGGAGGTCTTCAAATCAATAATCAATTTCAATAGAGCTTTACAACTTCTACATGCTTCAGTTATATTCTTCATGATCATCCTTTTGTTCCTATCTTTTGGGACATTATCTCTTCTTGGAGTAGGGTTTTTCCCCATGTGGTTTTCTTTATTTCTCTTCTTATAGATATTTGGTTCTGCTTGGGTACTTCATCAGACCTTTTTGCCATGACCCAAATTTAGTTTTTGTAGTGGTTTCTAGGCTTTTAGCTACACCCTAAGTTTCTCTGGGGATGGGTGTTAGAGTAATAAGGTGTTTTCTTATTAACTCTATTCTACTTAAGCTAAAATTTAGGCCTATAATAATTAATTATTTTATTAATTATTATGCAACCTAGGTTAGACCTTTTAGGGTTTTGATCTCCTTTATAAGCATGATCTCTCTTTGTAATTAATATAATTCATTCACTTTTGATTAATAACAATTTATCTTTTTGCTCATCATGAATGTATCCTCTATGGATATGTGAATTCCAACTACCATAGCCTTTGCTTCTCTCTTTTTGTGATAGATGTTTGCATGCAGATGATTCTTGGGAGCTATGGGGTTGATCTTTCATCAACTTCAAAACTCACAATGCAATTTATAAAATGGGTGTTTTGGAACAACATGAATGTATCTAACAAAGCATAATGAAAGGACAAAATATGGAAGAATTAACAAGACACATGAACTAAGATGCCTCAGAAAACTGGTAGAGTGGAATGTGATGCTAATAGAATATGCACACAAAAAATTTCTTGAAAAGTACTCAAAACATCAAGAAAATAAAATTCACATTATCTTCCCATCCCACAAAAATAGGAGCTTAGGAATAGTGTACAAACATACACCATTAGATACTAGAAAGGAATTTTATCAATTGTTGTAGTGGCTGGTAAATTTGTATGTAGAGTGTGTAAGCTTTGAAAAGGTACATGAATTGTTTGACATAATGGCTAAAAGACTTCTTCAATAAAGTACCATAATTTTAAAGATTTCAAAAATTTGGAAGCATATGCAAGGAACTTGAATATTTTGACAAAATGTCCCTGTGGAATGCTTTGATTCCTAGCTGAGAATGTGTTTTTAATTTTATTGAGAACCAAAACAATTTTTAAGAATCTCAAATATAAAATTTTTTTATACCATATCATGAATCTTTGATAGAATGCTTGATTTTGACAAATCAAGTTTGAATAAACTCTTTGGTCATGCAGATGATCCAACCTTGTTATTAGAGAGTGTTAGAATTGGAACCTTACCAAATCCAAGAAATATAAGAAGAATTTTTCTTTATTCAAAGCAATCCTAACATGTTACCCCATACCATTTTCTTTTGTATTTGATTTGTTTGCTTGAGAATTTAGTTTGCAAGAAACACTAAAGTAGCTCGAGCTAGATTGGTGTACAATATTGTAAGTTTTTTAAAATAGATTTGAATGAAGCAAACACTATCTTTTAACCTCATATTTCTTTTGGTGTATGATATTGTAAGTAATAAAGTTGAGCTTTTCTATGGATATCAAAACAATGTTCTAAGGTTTAGAGAAATATGGAAAGGTCATGTACATAACCAAAAGAAAAGGGAAAAATCATAAATGTTGAGGATCAATGAATAAAGTTGATAGAAATCATTTTGAAAAAAAGTAGCATTAGAGAATTACAACATCTAAATTACTTAGACTTAAGAAGTGTTGGTGTTAATATTTGTGAGACCCCTTAATTGTATAATTTGTTTAACTTTTTAATGGGGCCTTACTATCACAATGGAATTAAAAACCTTGAAAAGGTCCTAAATGTGTAAGTCTCTTCTAAAATTAATTAATCATATAATTCTTTAATCTTGAATCACCTAAATATTTATTTTTCGTTCAAAATTCCTAAGTTTCAAAGGGATATCTCAACATGGAGAGCTATGTGTTCTCATAGTGGAAATGGTTGTAAGATCACAAAGTTATAATATTTATGGGAACTATCAACAAGAAGATTACAACCTTGCCAACAACATGTCAAATATGTGTATATACTATTATTTCGCCTACTCATCTAGGCCTATGACATTTTGTACTCTTTAGGAGAAACACAACACAATCTAATGGTATTATTCATGTAGCTTTTATGGGTAACTTATTATGCTTTACTATATGGAAGGACGAGCTAAAATATAAAATTGATGGTTGAGACTGCATATAGGATTGCAAGATGATTGAAACATCTACAACCATCAATATTCAAGGAATCATTTTTTGCTCATTTTTCCCTTTGTGAGAGTGGATTTTGGGATATTCTACATCCAAACATGGCCCATGGTAATATTTTTCTAAACACAAAAAATTCCTACACAATAATTAAGACATGTGGTAGATGTATGGTTACCCATATGTTTTTTATCAAAGAAATTTGTAAATTGATGATGCATATAGATAAACTCAATTTCTTTCAATTTCTTTCATTTCATAACTGACCTTCCAAATGTCATCAACAAATCCCCTTCTTGTGGGCTACTCTACAAGTAAGATCATCATATCACGGGCACTGATGAGCTTATGCTCTCAATTGTGGAGTTCCACCCATTGTGAGTAAGAAACCCTCCCAAAGAGGGATGAAATAGAACCCTAATTTGTGTTGACCAGCAAATGAAAAACCCTTGCCCCTTCAATCTCTTCATAAACTCACCAAGAAAATGATGGAGTTGCCTAAGACAAGATCATCAATTCACCTTTGCCAACATTCTTCTAGCTTGTACCTGAATTGGGGATTTTAACAAGGTATGATTGGCCACCAAAGCATAATGGAAAGTGGCTTTTCCCAGAGGTTCTAACTATAAGTGCTTTGATATAGAAATATCCAAAATGTGGATTATAAATAAGGCACGAGAACTATTTGACAAAATGCCTCAAGGAAATATAGTCTCATCGAATTGCATGATTACAAGATATGCACAACATGGTTTAAAGAATAAGCACATTGGATGTGTCATTGCGTGGAAATTACAACTGATAACCCTCATATCACAAAGAAAGAAGATAAATAAATATGTTGGTGTATGACCAAAAATATCAAATCTACATCTTTTCATATGATGTGTTGACATCAATGACAACCATTAATGACAAAAACAATGATAGAATTAGCATCACCTTTTAATAATTTATAACCACTCCTAGATGTATTTGTGATTAGTTAATCAACAAATCTGCTTGACCTCCTATTCCAAAATCTTATTTAGTCAAATCCATAAGAAAATAGATTATACTCTTAAAATCCATTCAATCAAATGACACATTTTCTAAATGCTTTGAGAAAATAAGCCTTTTGATTATATATGCTTTAAATTTCAAAGAAGTTGAAACAAGGAAAAATTGAGACAAGAAAAACAAAAATGAATTGTAATTTATTGTATTAATCTAAGACCAAGATGTTAATACAATCAAAGAGTTAATTAATAGTCACACTCAAAACATAGATCGTAAATGAATTATAAGTATTTACAAAGTCTAATGCCACTATTTTCTAACAATCACCCTCCTCTTTATATATTTTTTCAAAATTTGATCTTCAATACATTTTTGAGGTTATAGATTAATAATATAGGAGTCTTAAGACTAGATTTAAAAATACACAAGGACGCATAAGGTCAAAGTTCCTTCCCATGTATAATTAGGTTGTAGTCAAGTTGCTAAGTATTGTTAAAGAAAATGTCAAATTAAAAGAAATCAAAGAAATTAAAAGAGTCTAACTATGATGTAGATTTCCTATAGAGTTGCTATAGATTTCCTTGAAGAAATTAAAAGAAATCAAAGATTTGAAAATAGTTTTTGTTCTTAATTCAGTGATAATCTTCATACATTGAAATAAGAATTATATGTATAATTTGAACTTTAAAATATTTGAGAAAATTAATTCAACAAGATAATATAACTTTAAGAACATTCACTTGAATATGCCAAATACAATATTTTTGAATTTTATTATAGAATTACTAAAATACTATATAACTAAAAATGATAATTTCAATGATGAATGTTTTACATAGTAGGTTGTCACCATAAATAAGAATAAAAATATCCTTTTAACTATTGATGCAACTATGATTTGACAATTGTGTTGTCTACACAGGCCCACTAATATAGATAATGTCAAAGATCACAATAAATATTTGTGTTAAAGTTTATAATAATAAATAGAAAGATATGAAGTTTAGAAAATAAACAAAAGCTAAAAGCTAAACTCACACACTTCCACCAACAAAATTAGAGATAAATGTTGTCAGTTCAAATTATAAAATTACAGGATATATTAAAATTATATAGCATAAAAAAGTTTTTAAAAAATTAATATTGTGATTGATCAATTAAATTGAAAAATTATGTTTCATAAACAAGAGATGCAAAATGTCATAGTTCATGCCATATGTGTCATGATTATAGTATTGTAGAGTGTGGAAATAAAGGGTTAAGATAGAGGAATAAACTTTTTTCATTTGAAGGAATGTAAAATGTATTAGAACAATATTTTTTATATCCTTTGATCTTTTAGAGGTTGAACTATCTTTAAACCGTATTAAAATTAATTGTAATTGTACATAGGACTTAAGAACTAAAGACAATGGAGAAACATAGACAATTACATTTTGCATTAATGTTTGTAGTTGAATGTGAGTAGATAAGTTATAGCTCTTACCAAGTGCAAAATTACTTCTTTGTGTCATTAGAGTTTTAACATCAACACTTTTACAAAAAAAGTTACAACAAACTCTAAAATTGGTTAAGAGGACTAGATAATAAATGATATTGTATGGTGTGCCCAACATAATACAAGGTTTTCTTTTCATATTGTAATGAATTTGGTGTTAGGAATGCTTTTTTAGGATAACTAAACAACAAAAATATTGGTTTTTTAATTATAAAACAAGAAAAATGGATCATACTTTCAGTCTACTTTGAAATGTATCACAATCAATTTTGGCTTCTTAAAATAAGCTATTATACTCTATAAATATACCAAGAGAAGAAATTTAGAGCATTATAAATTTTTAATGACACTATTTAATTAAAAAAATGTGTAAATCTAAACTCTAATGTAGAAAATTCAAAAGTGTAGAAGAAGTTTAGAACAAAATGGAATTCTTTAACTTCAAGAGTTTTGAGACTGGAAAGTGTCTTCATAAGCCCTCAAGAAATGTTGTTCAATTTCACTAAAAAAATCATGCATACATTAGAAGGCAACACATTTTTTGCATTTTTGGTTTTTTCCATGAGACGTCTTGAGATAATAAATAAAATTCTTACAATATTAGTTTGAATGCAATTATAAAGTTGCCATAAATGTCTTGTAATGTGTTGTAAACAAATGGATCGTTGAGATCTTGTGCAAGGTTAAACAATACCAACCAAAACCCTAACAAAAGCATAAGTATGTTATAACTAAATTCTACATATAGAAAAGATATCCACAATTTAAATTGCTTATTCTTTGTGTCTTGGAGTCTGCAATACAATATATTTTATTTTATTTTTAACATGTTTGCAATGTAGGAAATTAGAAACCAATTGTTTATCCTAAATGAAAGAAACTAAAGAAATTTAAAATTACAAAACAAAAATAATTGATTTACAAATATTTAACGTCAAATAATTCTCTATTTTAAAAAAACTACAATTAATTGTCATCTTTATACACTATTTTTGTTTATTTTAAAAAATATATTTAATCAACAACTTAACACTCAAAAATGATATAAGATATTTTAAATTTTAAATACATAAACAATAAACATAATTGTACATACAATAACTACCATTTTAAAATTCTTTGTAATTTTATTTAGTTTCTAGTTTCTAAAATTCTTTGTTACATTATTTAGTTCTTATTACTTTTAATTCTTTTAAAATAAATCAAAATTTTATGAGTTAGTACATTCTATTATTATTAATTTGACTAATGGTAAAGTAAAGTGAGTAAAGTGTGGTGTGACATATCTTTTATAATAATTATATTAATTGCACAATTAATACAAGAAGCTAGAATTTTAAATTTTCATTGATTTTTAGTTTTAAAAATTAAATTTCTCCATTACTATTTAGGACCCAATAAGATTTCAATTAAATACTATTCTTGTTTTTCAAAAAATAAAATAAAAATGTTCAAACTTTATAAAAAATTTAAATTATGAAATTCTTGAAATGATAAAGAAAATGTAGTGTCACATCATCTTTTATGATATTTTCAATTATATTAATAATTGCACAATTAATGCTAATAGTTAGAGCTTTAAATTTTTCTTTATATTTTGGTTTTAAAAAATAATTTTCTCCCTTACTATTATTAGTGAGAGCCAATAAGATTTTAGTTAAATGTTTTTTTTTCCATTTCAAAAATTAATAAAAATGTTCGAACTTTATAAAAAATTAGAACCTAATAAACAATGTTTTGGGAATCTACAGGCTCAGAGAATCGTTGCTCAGGCTAAGTTAGACAACATCACTCGGTTGATTTGGGATCAAGGGAGGAGCCTTGATCTAAGTGAAGTTGATTCCTTAGCTCGTAAAGGATTAGAAGAGTGGGAGCTTCAGGAGGAGATCTTTTGGAAGCCGAAATCTTGTGTTGACTAGCTTCAAGAGGGGGATAGGAACACTACATTCTTTCATAATTCGGTCAAGGCTCGGAGACAAGAGAATTCTTTCTCCTCTTTGATCTCACCTGAAGGGGCTCATCTCTCTTCCAATGTTGATATATCCAGGGCTGCAATCAACTATTTTTCAGATCTCTTTTGTAGGGAGGATCTTGATGCTAGGGATGAGGAGAGGGCATTTTTGGATTGCATTCCTCACCTAGTCTCTATGGAGATGAATGGGGCTCTCTTATGTCCTATTTTGCTACCTGAATTGGAGAAAGTGGTGTTTAACATGAAAAAAGTTAAGGCTCCTGGCCCTAATGGGTTTTCGATTGAGTTCTTTCAGGAGTTTTGGGAAATAATAAAGTTTGATCTTCTTGAGCTGGTTCAAGAATCTCATAGGAATAAACAGATGCTCATGTCCATGAATTCTACTTTTTTGGCTCTCATACCTAAGTAGGAAGGGGCTAATCAACTAACTCAATTTAGACCTATTGCACTATGTAATGTTATTTATAAGATCATCACCAAGCTGATTGCAGAGAGACTTAAGCCTCTTCTCAGTTCTCTGATTTCTCTGGAGCAGGGGGTTTTGTTGAAGGACGACAAATTTTGGATGGTATTGTGGTTGTAATGGAATCTATTCATTCTATGGCTAATTCTAAGGAGAAGGCTATACTTATGAAGCTTGATATGGCTAAAGCTTATGATCAAGTGAGTTGGGAATTCTTACAGAAAACTCTCTTGGCATTTGGCTTTGCTGAGGAGTGGGTGAATTGGATTCTTAGCTATGTTACCTCTTCTTCCTTTTCTGTTCTTGTAAATGGGGAACCATCAAATTTGTTTAGTGCTTCTTAGGGACTTCAGCAAGGGGACCCTCTATCTCCTTATTTATTCATTATCATGGTGGAGGGTCTTAGAAGATTTATTAAATCTCATGTGGGGCGAGGTCTTATTCAAGGTTGGAGTTGGACCCATTCTCACCTTCAGTTTGTGGATGATACTCATTGTTGGGCATGGTCAGAGTTAGTGAAGCTGTGAACTTCAAAAGAGCTTTAGACATCTATTTGAAGGCCTCAAATCAGTGTATTAATGATGGAAAATCTTCCATTTACTTCTTTAATACCCCTTAGCCTATTTAAAACAGGATTATTAGGATCCTTAGATTTCATATTGGTTCTCTTCCCCTAATATACTTGGGGTTCCTCTGGCTTTGGGTTCTCAGTATAGAGTGTATTGGCAAGGGATCTTGGATAAGTTCCAGAGTAAAGTCAGTCATTGGACATACAAGTGGCTTTCTTTTGCTAGGAGAGTGGTTCTTCTAAAGATTGTGGTGCAGTCTCTCCCTATCTACACGTGTTGTGTGCAAGTTCCTCCTTCCACCTTTGTGAAGGATTTTGATGCTCTTTCTCGACAGTTTCTTTGGTCTAGCACTCTCCTCTCTTCAAAGTGGATTTTAGTTAAGTGGGAGTATGTTTGTAGGCCAAAACATGCTGGGGGCCTTGCTCTTAGGTCAATGGCACTTGTTGTCATGGCCCTAGCTGCTAAGCTATATTGGAGGTGGTGCAATAATCAGCAATTAGATTGGGCCAAGATTCTTACTCACAAGTATTTTCCTGGTGTTGATAGCTCAAATGTGTAGCGACTTGCTTTGTTGGGTAAAGGTTCTTGTGTTTGGAATACCCTTAAGAAGGGAGCTCAACTAATTAAGGAGGGTCTTTTTTGGATCTATAATAGAGGCTCAAATGCTCTATTTTGGTAAGACTCTTGGGATGGCCACCCACCCTTGATTTCTAACTTTCCCCAACTTCAGCCTTTATGCCACACTTTTACTAAAGCTGGCTAGTTTAAGGTGGAGCATTTTAAGACTGTCAAGCATTTACATTAGGTGGAGGTGACTTGCTGGAAAGACTCTCAAGAGTGCCCTATTGGTGGCTCTAATGAGGATCATGCTCTTCTTTCTCATGTGTTGGAGAATAGGTTTTGTAGCTCCCTCAATGGGGGGGACATTTTGGCTTGGAGTCCTAGCCCAAAAGGCAAATTCTTTGTGGCTCAAGGCTATGCTATACTTGATAGGAACTTACATGGTCTAGCTGAAGTGCACTGGTGAAAGAAGGTTTGGAATAACTTTTCTTGGCCTAAATGTATTTTTTTCTTATGGTTGTTGGCTCAGAAGAAATGTCTCACTTGGGAGAATCTTTGCAAAAGAGGTTTTCAGGGACCTTTTGTTTGCTTCTTATGTGCGCATAATGAGGAGTGTACCTATAATTTGTTTTTTCTTTGCCCTTTTTTGAAGGAAATATGGCATAGATGGTGGAAGGCTTGGGGTCATGGTCGCATTCATGCCACTTCTCTCATTGATTTTTGGGAAAGCTTGGGCAGACCTCCTGCGAAGACTTCTTTCTTGCAAATTGCCTAGATGGTGGGGCCAAATTTTATTCTATGGAACCTCTAGTTGGAAAGGAACTGTAGATTTTTTTGTGGCTCTAAGTTGGATAGCCTTCAATTGTGGAGGAAGATTCTTAGTAGGCTTCAGGAGACTATTTTGGAAAAGTGTGATATGTCTGAAAGTATAGATCCTGGAGATCAAACTATTGTGAGGAATTTAGACCTAGATGGTAATAATCAAAGATGTAGTCCTGGAAAAAGGCCTTGCCATGGCAAGCAACGTGTTTTTAGGGATGGGCGATGGACTCCTCCCTCGGCTGGGATCTTGAAGATTAATACGAAAAAGTTTTCTCGAGGGAATCTTGGTCTTGCTAGTATTGGGGCTATAGGTAGACGTAATGATGGTGATGTGGTTTTTCTCTTCTCTATTTACAAGGGTCAACATTCTAATAATTTGATGGAGGCCCTTACTATTAAGACTGCTATTGAGAGAGGATGCTCTTTAGGCTAGAAAAAAATCATATGTGAGATTGACTCTCAGGTTGTTATTGATATGTTGAATACCCAAAGCTTGGAGAATGTTAATTGGAAATTAGCCTCTTTGGCCAGAGAAATTTTAAGTCTATGTAGTTCCTGGGATTTTATCTCCTTTCGTCATATCCCTCGTGAGTGGAACAGAGTTGCGGATTGTTTGGCAAAGTGGGCTTCAGAGAATGTGGATAGTTGGGCTATTAGCAGAAGGAATGAATTACCTTCTTAATATCATGGAATTTTTTATCAGCTATTATTGGAAGATAGGAATATGTAGTATTTTTGTGGGCCTTGGGCCCTTGCTATGTAATTTGGATTTGAGGGAATAAATTTTTACCCCTTTTATCAAAAAAAAAAAAAAAACAAACTTAGAACCTAAAAAAAAACTTGAATATTATTGATTAAACTAATATATTTTATAGTTTTCAATTACATTACTAAGCTAGGCCTACGACATTTTGTAGTCTTCAGGACTAACATTACATAACCTAATGTTATTATTGATGTAGCTTTTATCGGTAACTTATTATGCTTTACTATATGGAAGAACGAGCTAAAATATAAAATCAATAGTTGAGACTGCACATAAGATTGCAAGATGATTGAAACATCTACAACCATCGATATTCAGGGAATCATTTTTCGCATGTTTTTCCCTTTGCGAGAGTGGGTTTTGGGACATTCCACATTCAAACTTGGCCCATGGTAATATTTTTCTAAACACAACAAATTCCTACACAATGATTAAGACATGTGGTAGATGTAGCGTTACCAATATGTTTTTTATTAGAGAAATTTGTAGATTGATGATACATATAGATAAACTTAATTTTTATTACAGAAATTTGTGTAAGACACAGATACCAAGAACAATATTTTAAGTTGATGCCTACATCAAGGGAGAAAGCTTTCTCACCAGTGCCTCCCTATTCTATTAAATAATTTCTTTCATTTCATAACCGACCTTCCAAATGTCATCAACAAATCCCCTTCTTGTGGGCTACTCTACAAGTAAGGTCATCATATCATGGGCACCTATGAACTTATGCTCTCAATTGTGGAGCTCGACCCATTGTGAGTAAGAAACCCTCCCAAAGAGGGATGAAATAGAACCCTAATTTGTGTTGACTAGCTAATGAAAAAGCCTTGCCCCTTGGATCTCTTCATAAATTCACCAAGAAAATGATGGAGTTGCCTAAGACAAGATCATCAATTCACCTTTTCCAACATTCTTCTAGCTTGTACCCAAATTTGGGATTTTAACAGGGTATGGTTGACCATCAAAGCATAATGGAAAATTGCTTTCTCCCAGATGTTCTAACTATAAGTGCTTTGATATAGACATATTCAAAATGTGGAATTATAAATAAGGCACAAGAACTATTTGACAAAATGCCTCAAGGAAATATAGTCTCATCGAATTGCATGATCGCAAGATATGCACAACATGGTTTAAAGAATAAGCACATTGGATGTGTCATTGCATGGAAATTACAACCGATAACCCTCATATCACAAGGAAAGAAGACAAATACATATGTTGGTGTATCACCAAAAACATCAAATCTACATCTATGCATATGATGTGTTGACATCAATGACAACAACAATGATAACATTAGCATCACTTTTTAATAATTAATAACCACTCCTAGATGTATTTGTGATTAGTTAATCAACAAATTTTCTCGAGCTCCTATTCCAAAATCTCATTTAGTCAAGTCCATAAGCAAATAGATTATACTCTTAAAATTGATTCAATCAAATGACACATTTTTTAAATGCTTTGAGAAAATAAGCCTTTTGATTATATATGCTTTAAATTTCAAAGAAGTTGAAATAAAGAAAAATTGAGATAAGACTTGAACAAAAATGAATTGTACTTTATCGTATTAATCTAAGACCAAGACATTAATACAGTCAAAGAGTTAATTAATAGTTGCAATCAAAATATAGATCGTAAATGAATTATAAGTATTTACAAAGTCTAATGCCACTATTTTCTAACAATCACCCTCCTCTTTATAGATTTTTTCAAAATTTGATCTTCAAAAATATATTCTGAGGTTATAGATTAATAATATAGGAGTCTCAAGACTAGATTTAAAAATACACAAGGATGCATAAGGTCAAAGTTCCTTCCCATGTTTAATTAGGTTGTAGTCAAAGTGCTAAGTATTGTTAAGGAAAATGTCAAATTAAAAGAAATCAAAGAAATTAAAAGAGCCTAACTATGATGTAGATTTCCTATAGATTTCCTTGAAGAAATTAAAAGAAATCAACGATTTGAAAATAGTTTTTGTTCTTAGTTCAGTGATAAACTTTATACATTGAAAATAAGAACTATATGTATAATTTGAAGTTTAAAATATTTGAGAAAATAAATTCAACACAATAATATAACTTTAAGAACATTCACTTGAATATGCCAAATAAAATATTTTTGAATTTTATTATAGAATTACTAAAATACCATATAACTAAAAATGATAATTTCAATGATGAATGTTCTACATAGTAGATTGTCACCATAAATAATAATTAAAATATCCTTTTAATTATTGATGCAACTATGATTTGACAATTGTCTTGTCTACACATGCCCACTAATATAGATAATGTCAAAGATCACAATAAATATTTGTGTTAAAGTTTATAATAATAAATAGAAAGATATGAAGTTTAGAAAATAGACAAAAGCTAAAAGCTAAACTCACACACTTCCACCAATAAAATTAGAGATAAATGTTGTCAGTTCAAATTATAAAATTACAAGATATATTAAAATTTTATAGCATAAAAAAGTTTTTTTTAAAAGTAATATTGTGATAGATCAATTAAATTGAAAAATTACGTTTCATAAACAAGAGATGCAAAGCGTCATAGTTCTTGCCATATGTGTCATGATTATAGTATTGTAGAGTGTGGCAATAAAGGGTTTAGATGGAGGAATAAACTTTTTAATTTGAAAGAATGCAAAATGTATTAGAACAACATTTTTTATACCATTTGATCTTTTAGAGGTTGAACTATCTTTAAACCATATTAAAATTAATTGTAATTGTACATAGGACTTAAGAACTAAAGACAATGGAGAAACATAGACAATTACATTTTGCATTAATGTTTGTAGTTCAATGTGAGTAGATAAGTTATAGCAAGTGCAAAATCACTTATTTGTATCATTAGAATTTTAACATCAACGTCTTTACAAAAAAAGTTACAACAAGCTCTAAAATTGGTTAAGAGGACTAGATAATAAATGATATTGTATGGTGTGCTCAACATAGCATGAGGTTTGCTTTTCATATTGTAATGAATTTGGTGTTAAAAATGCTTTTGTAGAATAACTAAACAACAAAAATATTAATTTTTTAATTATAAAACAAGAAAAATGGCTCATACTTTCGGTCTACTTTGAAATTTATCACAATCAATTGTGGCTTCTTAAAATAAGCTATTATACTCTATACATATACGAAGAGAAGAAATTTAGAGCATTATAAATGTCTAATGACACTATTTAATTAAAAAAATGGGTAAATCTAAACTCAAAAAACTCAAAAGTGTATAAGAATGTTAGAACAAACTGGAATTCTTTAACTTCAAGAGTTCTGAGATTGGAAAGCGTCTTCATAAGCCCTTAAGAAATGTTGTTCAATTTCACTAAAAAAATCATGCATACATTACAAGGCAACACACTTTTTGCGTTATTGGTTTTTCCATGAGAAGTCTTGAGATAATAAATAAAATTTCTACAATATTAGTTTGAATGCAATTATAAAGTTGTCATAAATGTCTTGTAATGTGTTGTGAACAAATGGATCATTGAGATCTTGTGCAAGGTTAAACAGTACCAACCAAAACCCTAAAAAAAACATAAGTATGTTATAAATAAATTCTACATATAGAAAAGATATCCACAATTTAAATTGCTTATTCTTTGTGTCATGAGTCTGTAATACAATAAATTTTATTTTAATTTTAGCATGTTTGCAATGTAAGAAATTAGAAACCAATTGTTTATCCTAAAAGAAATAAACAAGAGAAACTAAAAATTACAAAACAAAAATAATTGATTTACAAATATTTAACATCAAATAATTCGTTATTTTTAAAAAAAACTACAATTAATTGTCATCTTTATACACTATTTTTATTTATTAAAAAAAAAAGATTTAGTCAACAACTTGACACTCAAAAATGATATAAGATATTTTAAATTTTAAATACATAAACAATAAACATAATTGTACATACAATAACTACCATTTTAAAATTCTTTGTAATATTATTTAGTTTCTAGTTTCTAAAATTCTTTGTTACATTATTTAGTTTTTATTACTTTTAATTCTTTTTAAATAAATCAAAATTTTATGAGTTAGTACATTCCATTATTATTATTAATTTGACTAATGGTAAAGTAAAGCGAGTAAAGAGTGGTATGGCATATCTTTTATAATAATTATATTAATTGCACAATTAATACAAAAAGCTACAATTTTAAATTTTCATTGATTTTTAATTTTAAAAATTAAATTTCTCCATTACTATTCATTACTATTTAGGATCCAATAAGATTTCAATTAAATATTATTCTTATTTTTCAAAAAATAAAATAAAAATATTCAAACTTTATTAAAAAAATTAAATTTTGAAATTCTTGAAATGAGAAAGTAAATGTTGTATCACATCATCTTTTATGATATTTTCAATCATATTAATTGCACAATTAATACTAAAAGTTAGAACTTTAAAATTTTCTTTATTTTTTGGTTTTAAAAAATAATTTTCTCCCTTACTATTATTAGTGAGAGCCAATAAAAATATTTCAATTAAATGACTTTTTTCCATTTCAAAAAATAATAAAAATGTTCAAACTTTATAAAAAACTTAGAACCTAAAAAAATACTTGAATCATATTGATTAAACTAATATATTTTATTTGCATCTAATGAATGCAATAGTATTAATAACAAGGATGCAAAGCGTCAAAGTTCCTGCCTAAGTATAGTTTTTGCATATGACAAGTAGCAATTTAGATAGTGTTTTATACATTGGATATGCAATAGGATAAAGCATATTGTGCAATTTTTATTGTATTTCAATAATAATTTACATTAGCAAAGCATCTACTCAATTATGTTATGCAACTTGATAGAGAAAAAGTATGTCTTATAGCATATCAATGCATATACATTATTTCATTATACATATATGTCATAGAGAGTGTACTTGGATATGAGACTCATGCATATACATTGTTTGATTACACACCTTTCTTTATATTGACTAGTATCTTTTGTAACTACCACTAATGATAACTTGATATGTCATTATAGCTATCCATGATACCTGCAAACTACATTTTGTGGATGTTAGTATATTGTAATTATGTCTCATAATAAGTTGTTTTTCATATTTTAAATAAATGCTAATTTGTGACTAGTCATGTTTACCTTTTGTTCTAAGAAATTGTTCAATCTCCATTTGTCACAAACATGATTGATGGCATTGTTCTAGTTTAATGTGAATTGACCTTTCACGGTGAAATCTCGAAGGATAAAGATGAACTTTGATTTGTCCTGTCTATAGTCCTCAACTTTTGTGCTTTTAGGCTTGGTAGTAGTTGTTCAACAATGCACTTGTCTATTGAAGACTGGATAATTTGTTTGTTTTCAATTGTGATGATAGTATTTAGGTATAATGAATATACATATGGAACCTCTTGATTGCATCTATTGAAATGAGTTGTTTTGTCTTCTAGCATTCCATAATCCTCAAATTTTAAGTTGCATTGGGAACAAAATGCATGAAATAGATTTGTGAATGCATTGGCTACTTTGAGAACCCCATCAACCTGCAAGATATGTTTTGATATTAATGTAGCTTGTGTAAGAATTAATTAATAGTTGAAGTGCTGAATTATCTTAGTTTGCTTACCTATAGTGTTGTTTGTAGCAATGCACTCAAGGCATCCAATGTTCTCTTGTCTTTTAGTGTACAAATGTATGTAGCAACCCTTGTGAGAAATGTTTTGTCCACCTCGTTTTGTCATACAATGTTTCTAAACAACATTGCGGGAGTCTCACCTCTTTGTAATTGGATTGCTATTTGCATGGATTCTTCTTGGAATGCAGAGTTGATTTGGAGCTAGTCATTGACAAAATAATTTTATTTTCTACTTTTAGAACTCTGTACTCAATAGAAACATGACTACTGTACATGTTACATAGAAAGAAGGGATATTTAGTGTGCTTTTTACCTGTACTTTGTCATCATCATTATTTCCATCTTTTATGTCAACAACATATTGGGAGCCTATCTGTCATCCTGCAACTACTAGTGCACCTATTGTTCTAATGGCATAGGTACTTGTGCTTGTGAGTAGCTGTTTGATTGTGGAGCTTGGTATGAATTTGTATTTTTGGCAAAGTCATAGTATAGTTTCAATTGTGCTTGAATCTTGGAGCTTCAAGATGCAATCCGAATCTCCATGGCCAAAGGTTGTTTTGTGTCCTAGTTGAAATCCTGACACTATAATGGATGTTCCTAGAACTATCTTGTTTTTTCACTCTTGTACTAGGTTCCCTATCACATTTAAAGTTATTGTCATTTCTCCTTTAGAGTCTGTCAAGTCTGCACGTAGCACCTCTCATGTTTTGTTTTCTCTATCCAGTGTTGCTATATATACAACAAGTATCTCTTCTTCAAAAGTGTTTCCTATCTTTCTTGCATTCAAGTCCTCGATTGATATTGCATTGGGGTTTCCTAGTTTTGACCTGCACAAAGTATTATGGTGTTAGTCTAGTATTGTAGTGGTTTGATATTTAACATTTCTCCAAATACTAGAAATTCATGTATTATTTTATGATTTTTCATGTGGGAATTCATGTTATTGGAGATGAGAAAAGCTCAGTACCTTTTTGTTGTTTGCTCTTGCTTGAAATGTGTTCCCTTTCCTCTTCTTTTGCTTCCTTCCATTATTGTGCTGCACAAAAGTGTAGAACATTGAAACATATACTATTAAATTAGAGTTATTATTTTTAATCTATAAAACTCTTAGGTGTAAGATGTATTTGCATTCTTGTATGTGTTCTTCTATTTAATTTTGTGTTTGGTTGTCTATGTATTAGCAATCTAGAGTGGAGTATGGAACCTTATGAATGTAGTAAGGTGATTAGTCTAGTATGCTTTTGCTTTGTAACAACAACATATATTACTTGAGTTTGTCTAGATGTGATCAATTGATGGATTGTATACATTTTGTGTTTTTTTTGTGATGTAATTCATGTTGTGGTACTGCATATATTTTTCAAGATTTTCTTTCCTAGCATTTCTTGTTGACATGTCAATATTGAAATCACCTACAATGTATAGATTAGTCATTGGTTTGACATATGCGATGACTTGTTGAATAATAGTGGCATATTCATCAGTGGGTGTGTTAGGTCTTGCATAAAGATTACATATATTTAGTTCATTGCTTTTGATCAAAGTTGTTATTGTAATAGATTCTATATTTGTTGTGTTATATTGCTTTATCTTTGAAATGACTAGGGTTTTGTTGGCTAGTGTCATTATACCATGTATGTGGTAGGCATTGAAGTTGTTGAAATGTTAGAATTCATCATTTATTTTAGGGATTTGCATGTGTACTTCTTGAATGTAGATGATGTCAGATGAAATTATATCATAGTCATTAGTTATGTCATTTATGTGAGACTTTAAACTACATGTGTTTAGTGTGCATAATAGCATGGATGGTGTGTTATGAGAACATGTATCATCATTCTCAAATTGCCATTTTGCACTTGATTGTAGGCAGGACATTTCAAGATGTATTCTCTCTTTGATTTTAAATTTTTTTGGTGTTAGAGGTTTTAAAAGGAATAATGAGTCAATTGTTTTAGTTCATGATAGTGTTGTGTATGTTAATCCATGTTGTCTAACGCCTGTGGGGTCAAAAGCCATTGCCTCCATTGTAAGCCCTTATGACCTATGTATTGTTCTTGCACATGCTATTTGTATAGGGAATTATTTTCATACAATAATTTTATTTTTCACTGATGCCTTTTGGATAGGTCGAATAATGCATAATATTGGTACCCAATCATTTTCAATTTTTTCTGTATAGCATTGCACGAGTTTCTTGCGTTGTTGTTGTCCGATTGTATTGTTGTTAAATCTTATCCAAACTATGTCAAAATCATTATATTTTGTGTATGCTTTGAATATTCCATCTAATCCATTTACTAGACCATCTTTTGTGTTGTAGTTTCCTACATATAGTTCTACCAAAATATTTTGTTTGAGATGAATTTGATGTGGGAGTGAAATTGTTCATGTGTGTAGGTGTAATGCATTATTATTTTCATCATGTTTGTCAATGGCATTGAGGACAGTCATTTCACTAGGAACTATTGTAAGCATTTTTGTATTATGAGCATCGACATTGATTCTTCTATAGAAAAAGAATGGCAATGTTGGGTCCAATGGTGGTTTTCTCATGCATTATTCGTTGATATGGTGCAAATCTTCATTTGTTTGCATGCCTATTCGTATTTTTTGAGAACATTAATGAATTTTTCATCCTTTTGCCTTACTATATGTGTTAACAAATAACATTTAACATTTCCTATCCAAAAATTGTAAGGCATCAATTCTGACATAGTTGCTTTATTTTCAAATACAAGTGCGTGAAGTACTGGTTATGCTTGGTACAAGTCTCCACAGAAAGTTATATCAACATTTCCAAAGTGTACGCTAGGCATTTGCATTATCTCACGCAATTGTTTATCAATGTAACATAGAAATGTGGCACCAACTAATGATATCTCATCAATTAGAAGTACACATAACTGATCATAGTGCTTTGACATTGCATCTAGTATGTCGCTATTGAGTGACAAGAAGTCAGATGTGATAAAAGGTATGTGGAATGTTGAATGTAATGTGACTCCACCTACATTGTGTTCTGATTTTCCTATGTAAGCTATTATTAGGCCCTTTAGTTTGTTGGGATCACTGTCGATGTACTTATTGTAGATCCGAAGGAGAGCTTGGTATATAACTTTTGTAGTGAAAGTCTTTTTAGTTCTGGCTCCGCCTATCAAGAATAGATGCAATGGGTTCTTGTTGTTTTTAATTTTGTTTTTAACAATATCTTTGATGATTTCTTGTTTTTCTCTATTTAGCATCTGCCTCAATTTGTGGTACTCATCGTTGTCCGTAATTTGTGGATGGTGGCTGATTTCAAATGTGTTATAACTTATGTTGCTTTGTATCTTCTATACCTTGTGTTGGATGTCTTTTTGTATGTCATATTGCTCAATTTTCTTATGTTTGTTGACTATGAGGGTTTGGCCATCCATGCTGTCATTTTTAGTATCTAGATCCTTGACTGCTTTTTCCATGTCACCCCATGCAAGAGTCCTGTTATGATTAAACTTTGCTTGATTCATTATGATTATTTGTTGATAGCATAAATGTGCTTGTTCCCATGATGTAAAACTTTGTTTCAATGTGCTCTCATTGATTGTAAATGGCACATAGAGTATTAGTTGTTCTCTACAATAGTTTTCTAGGTCCATGTGTTTGTTGAAGTTGATAAATCATATTATACTTGGTTTTGCTTTTTGTGTGTATTTTGTGCCCTTTTTGCTATACTCAGAGACAAATTCTGCAAGGCATATGCTATGAAGGATTGAAGATCGACTTGAATAGTAGTCCACTAAGGATTTCAAGAGGACATTTTCTGAATCATCAGGTTCTGTAAGTAATTCTTTATTGCTTTTCAGTATAAATGTACCATTGTGATCATCTCTTGTGTCTATGAATATGCACTTTCTTGAGCTATGATTTAGTGGCAGTGATAGAACTATGTGTGCTACTTGTTGTGATGACATTTGTTGTAAATTTAGTAGTGCATTTCCTAGCTTTGTTATCATTTGTATGGCATTGATACTATCTTGTTTATGGTCATTACATATTCTTTTAAATGTATTTGTCATTGTTTTGTCCACTTTTGTCATGTATGAGATACAATACATTGATGCAGTATATGCATTCAATACAAATTGTGCATTAGTATTGGCTCTTCATAGTTGTGGAATTCTCTTCGCAAAGTTATTGTTTCAAATTTCTGATGGCTTTCATTGCAAAAAGAGCGTTGATCATTGTAGAGTTGATCTTAGAGCCAAGATATATTCTTCTTCATTGGTTCCAATTTCATCTAAGAATATTTGAAATGTGTGTGACAGGTCATAGTTTTCCTTTTCTAATATTGCAAAGATACTTGATGCTTTTGAACTTACTGCTTCATTCTTCTCTGACAATGGTTCAAGTATTACTATCCTTTGGAGGGGTGGAAAAGGAAAATTTTATCTGCATGAAATCTGTCTTAGTATTCTACATCACTTTGTGAGGTGGTGCTTGTGAATTGTATGAAGACTAGGCTCTATATGTTCAATTGCACAAGTAATGTACTTGTTAATAAAGTCTATGATGGATGTATTGCTATCTGTTTCATATATTGGTGCATTTTTTACCTAGAGTAGGAAATGATCATGTTCATTTCCTCAATTCTAGAATTCAGTTACTGAGAAGTAATCCACAACATTTCCAAAGAACGATTCATCAGTTAAAATTAATTTCTTCATTGCATCTATTCTGTGTCTATAGTATCGTGCACAAGTCGCTGGGTCTTTCTTTATCAGATTGAATTTGTCACCTTTTGTTTCATACTCTTGTTGTTGTTCAATTTTTTACTGATGCACATTGTGCAATTGTTCGAGTGCACTTAATAGTGGATCCCAATTTTGTTCTACACTAGTAAAAGTAACAAAAAAAGTTGGAGGCCCTAGTTGGCGTATCATTGCAAAAACATTCTTCTTAAGTTGGTGTATGTAGTCTGGTGATATTCTTATTCTTTTGAAGTCAACATATCCAATGTCTGATTTGAGAATTCTTTCCAAGTTGGGTTTTTGCTTAACATCTTTCACTTGCAATTTGTGTCCTTTCAATTATCCCTTTCATATTCTTATCCACATTGTAGAGAGTACCTGTTTCACCAATATCTTGATAGTCTTGAAGAAGATATTTTTCATGTGGTATGAAAAGTACCTTTTTGATTGTAGGAGTTCCCATTGTGCAATCTTTTGGTAAGAAAATCTTTGAATGATGTCTTTCTCACGTGGTTTTCCAAAGAATAATGTGGGAAAATTCATTTCCTCAGCATATTTATCTTTGAATATTCCAATTGGGTGGTGCTCTTGTACAGGTGCGATGTCAATTATCTTGTCTTGCATTTTATGTATGGATCTAGATTTGGTGAATCCATGTACCAAGGTTTCTAAAGGCTCATTATGTTCTTCATCATTGTCTAAATGTGTTGCATTTTCACTGAACAGAGAGGATATTTCATCTTCGAAACTTGCATAGGTCCTTTCATTCTCAAAATTAATCTCAAGAGCTTCTTTCCAATCTTCTTTTATTTTAACATTTTCCATTATGTATAGTGGTGTATTTGTGAGTTTTGAGAGTGCTTGCATCACTACATTTGGTTGCACCATTCCTATTTGAAATGCATTTTTGTATTCTAGGTGCCTTTTGAGAGCAACGACAATAGTTGTTGTGCTATTGGTTGTTTGTGGTAGTGCATTTTGTATGACATTCATGTTCACAGGAACATTGATAATAGAACCTATCAATCCCACTTGTGATCTTTTGTATCCCAGTTCCCATATTTGAGCAAATGCAATTCTCACTGACACTAGTTGTTCTTTCGGTTGTGACAGGATTTGCACATCTTCTATTGGTTCATTAATTCTAATATTTTTTGGTGTATTATATGTTGGGAGCTTGAAGTGTTTCAATGCAAACAAGCATGTTTGATAGATGAAATTATTTGGCGCTTCATAGAGTATAATAGTTGTTCTTTTCCTTTTGTTTCATTGGTCTGATGTCTTTCATGAAACAAAATAGTTGACAAATTGAGCATGTGTGTTTTGGTGTATCCTGGATTGTTGTTATAAATATCTCTATTGGTGACAATCCAATTTTTTTTTTAGTAGACGACACTGTCTTGCCTCTCTTTTTTGTTCTTTGGATTCTAGATGTGCATGTTGACTTATTTTGAGTTTTCTTGCTCCAATTTACATTATTTATTGTATTATTTTGTGTATCTCTAATAAATTTCTTAAGATGACATAGTTGAAGTGCATTTGTTGTATTTTTTCTAGTATTACTTGGAGAATCTTTGATAAATCTCTTGAGGCAACATAGTTGAAGTACATGCTTTCTATTAGGGCTTTCTAGTTTAATATTTTTAATGTGCACCTTGTCATGTCCTATATTATTTTTGTTTCTGAATTCTACAATGTGTTGTGCGTTATGCTCTTTTATAAATCTCTTTAGTTTGTTGTATCGCATTTGTGCTTGGAATGACTTTTTCTGATTATAATCTTAGTAGTGGTTCAAAGTGACCAACAGTAGGATTTGTATCATGAAAGAGGATTGAGTATGCTTCTTCTTCTATTAATTCGTTGAAGTGCAAGTACTTTCTTGTTGTTGTCATTGACCAAATGCATATTTGTATTTTTAACCACTTGGATAACCAATGAATGCAGAATATATCTCCCCTTAGTCTGACTTCTCCATTGTGTATGTTTTGCTTTGTAGAAAGTCGCATTTTGTGCAAATATGTTTCTGGATCATGTAGTCGGTGCAGTTCATATAGAGTTTGTGGATGAAGTTTTGTACTATACGAATGCAATGCTTATAATTCACCTTCTTGTTTGCCTTGTAAGAAGTAATCAATGGTTCCATTTCTTAGCTCAAGTGATGTATATCTATAATTTAGTAGGAATTCCAAGGCGTCAAATAAGCAGTCTCCTACATTGTACTTGAATGTTGGTACTCTGCATAGTCCTTCATTCTCTAGTACAATGTCAATACTACAAGTTCTATCTTGACCTATTGGCTTGTAATGCTCTAGGTCTATAATTTCTATTTCATTTTGTATCATTTTATGTTTTAGGAAGGACTAGTACCACCTTGGTTTTCTTGTCACTTGTATACTTGCACAATGTTTCTTTTCTACATGCCGATATTGCTTTCCTGCATGACAAGATGCATCTTTTCAATATACTATTTTTAGTTATCTTGTATTATTTACTTTGATTTTTCTATTCTTTAAAATTACACTTGCCATAAGAAACTATATTATACATTGCAATATGCAGTCTCATTTATTCATAAGTATCTAGTATGGAACAATTCAACTTTCATAGAATGATTTAGATTTGGACTATGGTTGTCATGACAAGAAAAGTATACTTCCACATTGATATTTTTATAGAGGAATAGTTGCATACACTATCTCACAATGATAAATTTAACTTGAAGACATGTAGGCAATACAAAAACTTGTACTTCTTATCTCTTCTACTATTGCATATTAAAAAAAGATATATTATGATACTAGAATAAAAAACACATAACATGTTGCATCATTAGAATTCCTTGATGAAATATTCAAAAAAAAAATGCTAATATTTTTATAGAGGAATAATTGCATACACTATTTCACAATGATAAATGTAACTTGAAGACATGTAGGCAGTACAAAAACTTATACTTCTTATCTCTTCTACTATTGCATATTAAAAAAAGATATATTCTGATACTAGACTAAAACACACTACATATTGCATCATTAGAATTCCTTGATGAAATATTCAAAAAACATAATGCTATTAGAAAACACAAGTAGCGAATACAAACATTGATACTCCTCTTGTTCTTTGGGCATGTCTCCATGTTATCTTTATGCTTTTTTCATCTTTCCTCTTCACATCGCCACCACAATATTAAATATTCATTGATGAAGTAAAGAAAAATGCTAATACAAAACACAAGTAGCAAATACAAAAATTGCTACTATTCTTTTCTTCAATCATGCCTCCATGTTATATTTATGCTTTTTTCACCTTCTCTTCACATCTCCACATCAAATATGATATGTCGACTATGTCATCAAGCAACATAAATAATATTGAGATTGCTCCATGTTTGTACCATTTGAATCATAAATTCAATGGTGAAGCTCAATGACATTATTCGATGATGTCACATGGAAACTGGAGAAGTTAAATGTGTCATGGTTAACACCATGCATGTCTATATTGTTGGGATTGGTAGCAAGATTTTTTAGAAATGAAGGAACATTTTCATTGGGAACATAACTATCATATTTTTCTATAATTGGATCCATGTTGAGAATTGCAGAATTCCATTTTTCATGAGACAGGTGCATGGGGGAAACAACTTGTTCCAGTTGTTACAATGGGCATGAGTTTATCAAATTTGAGGGATGTATATTTTGATCACTTGTTTCAAAATTGGGTAGTCCAATTCTAGTAGGATAGGCTGATTCAGATAATGGATAGTGAATTTTTGTGTCACTCTCTGAAGAATACATGTTATCTATGCTAGTAGCATATATGGAATTTATATGTTCTTTTGATGGAAGATCTTGTACTAGATTTCTATGAAAACTTTCAAGGATGTTAGGTTTCATGTGCATCATAGTTAAAAAGTGTTGGTTCTCAGTGATAGGTATTGTTTGACCAAAATGATCATTTGTATAGACCATTGACATTGGACCATCTGTTCCTATTTCTATTGGACATTGTTCAACTTGAAGGGTCAATCCAAGTTGATCTTTCTCTAAGTGAGAGATACTTTTTGTTTCATTCATCTTTGTATTTAGACGCACAATATTTGTAATGGCTTTGTATCCTTTGAAGGATATTATAGCCAGATCATATGCAATAGTAGCTTCCTCTTTGGTATCAAATGTTCCTAGCCATTTTTGCTTTTTTTGTATAGGATTCCACACTTGTGCAACATAACGACCACTTGAACATTTCCATACACCTTGATATGATTTTTCTTTTGGACAGATTTTAGATCCATTGCAAAATGACATATGTCCTTTATTTCTTCAACTTTTTTAGAATGTTCTTGCAATTCAGACAATTTCATGTATTTAGTTTTCTTCTTGTTTGATCTCACTACATTTGAGATCTGAGTGCTTTGCACATTGGAAGATTGATTATGAGGTGTACAATTGACATGGAAAAATTTGGTGTATGCATTACTGCCTCTCATTGACATGTTGGCCATATCATATGCAAAGGTTGCTTATTTTGCTGTGTCAAATGATCCTAGCCATTTTTGTCTTCGTAGCTTGGGCAATGTTGTCTCTGTTGAAAATTGACCAGATGCTTTCTTGCAAACACCCCTGTATGTCTTCTCCATTTCTTCTTTTGTGATAGCACAATTAAACTTTTGTTAAGACATATCTCAATACACACATGTTTACATTACATTACAAGTGACCAATCCTCTCAAACAACAATTTCAATTATAAAGAAATGAAAATGATATGCAATTCCAAAAAAAAGTAGCTCAAAAATGACTGTTGTCATATTGTTCATAATCATCTTTTGTCAGTAGTTACTTGTAGCTTATCTCCATTATAAACATTATTTCCATACTATGATCAATTAGAACACTACCAACCGATAAATACTAAATGTCATTACTATTGTCATGACTAGTGACATTACTATTATTGTACGTTGTTTAGTTATATACCAAATGCATACAATATGGCTACTGTACACACTACAATTAACATTACAAACCATGGAGTATTGTCCATTGTGAAGAATAGTGTAAAACCTACTAATGTTATCAAGACTAGTGTCATCCATTCTTTTATTACAAGTTCGTCATAGGTAGGCACAAGCTCAATTTTGCTCTCAGCCAACTTAGTCATCATGTTCTGTGGATATGCTCCATTTACTACAAGGGGGTTAGCAATCCAAAGACATTGTTCAAAAAGTGGAAAACAAATTCTTTGATTGTGGGTGGTCTCGACCTACAAATGTATATATGCATTTTAATCTATTATATGTGGTTTTGATTGTAGATTTTGTAGTCAAGAAGACAATACAATTAGTAATTTTGCATCTCTAAGATCTATTCAAGCACACCATTTCTTTGACTTCTTTTGTTGGCAATCATTACTTTGAACACAAAAACTTATGCCAATGGAGATCTTATGAAATGCTAACATGGATCTTAAGGAATAATACAGAAAGAAACAAGCAAATTTTGGAAACTTCTAACTTTGAAAATTCTAGATTCTAATCAAATGTATAACTTTACTTACTATTTTTTTCTTCACTCAACTACCAAGCTTGTGTATTTGATCCTTGTTGATTTTCTTGCTTTGTAATAAAAATGTCATATTAAGAAAAGCATAATCAAACCTTCACAACATTAGATGTAATTAATTAGGTCACTAATTCTTATTCTACATATGCAAAAAATAATCTATTGTGTGGCATAATCATTGTACACACATTAAACATAGTAGATCAAACTTTTACTAGTTCTTAGTCAACTTTGCAAAAAAATGGTTAGCTAAACAAAGCTATTTGCATGTTTGCAACAATCAAAGTTCAAAACAACTTCTAATATATTATAAAGTGAGATGGAGATTACTAGATACATACTGTAATACATTTTTTTGAAGCCTCAAGGGATACTTCACTAAGAAGCAAATGACATTGAAATGACCAGATACCTATTATACTATATCATAGTGAAAAATATTATAGCTTTTACGTGCAAGTTGTGAACTTTCATTCATAGTAAGCATAAGCTTATGCATCATCACTATATTCTTGTGGTGATTGTCATCTTGTAATCATTAGTTCATCAATAAAGAAAGCACCACCTCTCAATATCCGCTACAAGATGAATGCCAAGTGGCTCAAAATCATTCTCAAATACAAACAAAAAATGACATGAGTAATGGTGCCTTATGGTCTTAGCTACCAACGCTCCCATATCATTATCATACCATTGCCCAATAATTTGTGTTGTCAATTCAAGTGAAAACATTGGATATGTTACCACAAGGTTTATTATGGATAAAAGTGTTTCATCTTCAACAACTATGCTAAATGGTGATAGTTCGCATAATAGTGTCTTGCATGCTGGATTGAAAATGGTTTTCAATTCTTGTGCAGTGTGATTTCCAGGAGGGAAATGTCTTATGATATCTTCACAATGAACTATGATATGAGCTTGCCTATATTGTTGCGCTAGATGTTTTAAGTAAATCAATTCACCATTAGTCATGAATGGGGATAGAACACAAATTTGATTAATGTGTGGTATTGGTTGAATGTCTCCCCATCCATCATATCTGAACATGACAACATGCTTATTATAAAAATATCTTTCCAATATTTTTCTTTGGCATTTGTCTGGAAGTTCTAGAATTTTTTCAAGAATACTAGATTTTGGACTTTCAGAGAGGTGATCTGTATCACGATCCAACAAAATAAATGCATCAAGAAAATCCATTCTTGTGTAATATGGAGATGAAAAACCTATTTACAACAAGGATCATTTCTTAGAATTTATCAAGCATTAGTTAGTTCTAACATATATCTTGCACTTAGTGTCATTCTTTCGTCGATATACTTTTTATGGCAATAATCATACAAATATCATTAATATAAATGATTCCATACATACTATTCAATAAATGTGCAACAAATGACTATCAATTACAATGTTTAATTTTCCATCAATGGAATCCACTATTCATTGCATGTTAATAGTATACTATTCAATAAATGTGCAACGGATGACTATCAATTACAATATTTATTTTTGCATTAATACATTCCACTATTCATTACATCTTAATAGTATAATTAGTATTCAAGTTCTAAAGTTCTCTATAGTAATTATAGTATCATAAGTTTACAACCAATTATATTCATAACAAAGCTAGAAGAGACATTACTTTAATAATCTTTTTATTCTATATCGATACAATATTCACATTACTTGTACATACTTGTTCATTCATAGCATAAAGTGCCTAGATAGAGCACCTAGTCTTTGCAATATTCTCCATACTTTGTAGATACATGTAACAATAGGCAAAGCACAATAGTATTTGTGCTATTTTTCACACTTCATACATACATGTAACCATAGGACAAGGACGATGTGATAATTGAACTTCGACATTAGTACTTCCAATTTATGAGAAAAAGTCAAATCATAGTACTACTAGACAATCAAACAGTTCATCAAGAGCTTGTAGTTGAAGGAGTTGGAGCAGTCAAATCTATAGTTGGAGCAGTCAGATTTTCTTCAATTGGGAGTTGTTTGTCACTTGGATGCTTCTGTTCACATGGAACACTAGTTTCCTTGGGTAGATTTGTGTACAAAGACATGAATGCATTGTAAAAATTTGTCACTCTCGTCACAAGACGTTCACCCAAATGAGCAACATGTGCATTTAATGCATGTACTAGAACAATATCACATTCATTAGTAATAGCTAGATGCACAACACTATAAATGCATGATGCAACCTCACACTCTTCAACTGCTTTATGGGAAAAGAGGCTGCCAGCGATAGATGCATGTGGAGTTCCTCGATATGCACAAATTGCTTCATGGTATCCTGTCGATCGCACAAAGTACTCTCATAGATAAGCATTTGCTAGTTTCTCAATGATTGTTGCCTCTTGTACGAAGTCCATACAATTCAACAAGACTCGTGAAACAATATCAGCATAGAAATTTTTTCCTAAAGCATTTTTCAGAAAGTCCTCACCTATCAATGTCCTTAGAGATTGCTCGAGACATGAACAATCATACATGAAGACATGTCGCATTGTGGTCAATTCAATTGTCCTATAATAAGACAGTCCCACTGTGGCCTTGGAATACATACTGGCTTATCCATTTTCAAGTCGTAAAGTCTGTTATCAACTTTTCAATTATCAGATTCTACAGTCCTTTAAATTTCTAAAGCTGGTTATATTAGTCACTAGTATAATTCTCCTAGTAGAGAAAGTAATTGCTCAAGATTTTGAAAAATATGTTGCAAGTATTGTCTATAGCACAAGTTTTTTTGATTGAAAAGAAAAATCAACAAGATGCACAATAATACTATTTAGTTTTGTGTTATTTTGTTATGTTTTATTTATATAGAATTTAATTAACATTCAAGATGTAGTAAATTAAAATATGAGCTTGTAGGTTTACTTTCAAAAAAACAATAATCAACATTGAAATTTTCTTCTTTTTTTTTTTAAAGAAAATTGGTCAAAGTTTGTATTCGTAAATAAATCAAATATTCTCTTTTACTAATGAGATATTCTAATGATGGAAAATATAATAAGAAAGTTCTTAAGTGGGAAATGTTCTTTTATTCATAGATTGATAGAAATATTGTCAGTAACATGAAATATGATTATGATCAATGTTTTTATTTCCATTGTACCCTATGAATATATTGGTCCCACTTTGTATTCCCCCGTCTTCTTCAACATTAATTCTTCTTTCTAAGTGAAATCTGTGATGACTCTATTTTAAGTTAATCAATATCAAAATTGGTAATATTGCAGCTATGATATGCACATTAGATCTAGAGGGTTCATTTTGTTGAATGTTTGTGTAACTTTTCTAAACATGAATTAGAAACAAACAAGCAACTATAATCTAAGTTTCACTACCACAAATTGCCATTCTTCTGTAAGTGCTATTTCAAGGTCTCTCGTGGGGCCTTTTAGATCACTATTTTTGTCCTCTCTCCAAACACCAAAGATGTCACATGTAGACAATGCAATATATTCTCATTAAGGCTTTGTTTCCTAGATGATCTTTTTCACATTCTAGTATTCCTCAATGGTTTCAAGATACATAAATAGCATTAGATATATCATAAAATACATAAATATAAACATGTACTTGGCTGTGTAACAACATATAGTAGAAAGGTCTTAAAAAGTTCAAACAAGCAAATATAATCTATAATAATAAATGTAGGACAAATCCTTAACATATTTAACATAGTGCAATTAAAATACAACAAAACACAAATATATAATAATAACATATAAGTTTCACTACCACAAATTGCCACTCTTGTGTGAGTGCTATTTCAAGGTCTCTTGTTGGGCCTTTTACATCACTATTTTTGTCCCTTCACCAAACACCAATAGAATGTGACCTTACAAGGAACTAAATCATGGAAGCTCCTCCACATAATGAGAAGAATGTGGGCATCAGTTCACATCGAGTCTTTTTCTTAAATTTAGTGGATGATGAATAATGTGATAAGGATAGACATATCAATGTGTTGATTGCAAGATTGATAATTGAGAAATGATATAATTGGAGGAAATACAAAATACTAACATACATATAGGAAGAAGCCCCATAAATGTATACATTGGTTCCAAATGTGACAGAGACCATTAATTAATTGAGCTCTGTCCATGCATGTCTCCATACTTCTATTTGCATTTCTAGAGTAATATTAGTTTAATATATTATCATCTGAGAAAGCATTCAAAAGGCCTTTTGGATAGTGGGGCAACCCTACCTGTTTATCCATTGTTGGTGTTTTCCCAACCACCAAAGTAGCTTCATTTATTATATTTGCTAGATCTGCTCTGTAGTAGATTCAAAATTGCTATAATATATTTAATAATACATTACAATAATAAAGAATGATCCATAACTAATGCTAGTAAATGTATATTTCGAAGCAAGAAACGAAGCTATAGCGCCTGAACCGAAAAATTCTTAAAAGGGAATTGGTAAAAAAATTAGAATACATGTTGTAGCACTACCACAGAGAGTGCTCTCTTGAAACAAAATTTGTTGGCAAGTAGATCTTGATTCCCATCAAAGGCTTCAACTTTAAGCCAACCCCATCTACTCCACACTCAGACTTGATAGCAACCAAATGCACTTAACATTTTATCTCAATTGTTTCTGTTTAAACTTCAAATAGAACCATGGCTCATTGCTTTCACGTATTATTGAGAGGGCATTTTCCTACAAGATTCATATTTTCATCTATTGTTAATGAATAGACTTACTAGCTCTAGCCTCTAATGATGCTCTTAAATTTATTCTTGTATGTTTGAGTACATATTGGCAATGTTAATATAAAAACTTTTGATTATTAAAGACTAAAAAGGAAAATGGGATTTGATATTTTTGGTTGTTTTTTCTAATTTGGAGATTATTTACACAATGTTATTATAAAGTTGAAGCCCCATTCAAAAAGCCAAAACACCTAATAAAGCCTATAAAGAGAAATGAAGCAGAAGCTCGACTAATTGGAATAACAATACCAGACAATCTGACACCTCATTCTTCGCAAGAGCAGTCTTTCATGTTCATTGATATAAGTAGGAAAGCAGACTTGGCATTCAAAGGAGGGGGTTTTTAAGCCAAAAACAATTGTGGTCCATAATAAACATATCTCAAAACTTACTCTGTGTAACAGGGATGCTTGAACAAAATGCCATTGCCTCCATTGTCTATTTAATTGTTCCTTTGTTCATCTACACTTTGACTAAACCTTTAAAGTGTAGTGTCCAAACACTTTGTCTGTTTGTTGCCACTTGAGTAGTATCACTGCTAAGATGCTATCAAAACTATTCATCTCCTAAAATTGTCAAACTGGAAAATATCAAGAACACAATCAGTTCAAGGTTTACTCTTGTTCATAATTGTTGTTAATGCAGACAACCATCATAGGATGTTGCCAAATCACCAATCTGTAGCCACATACATTACTCTAAAATTCTGCATCTTTTTCCATTACAAAGACTCATGAAAACTATTAAACTCAAAGAAAATAATTCTAATTGTGTTAGTTCTAGAATGAACCTCATCTATGGAGATATTTGAAGTTACATTCTTCTTTGCTCTTACAAAGACATCACAGACATGTTACACACCCTTATGCCTTATATGTGTGAGGCAATAACAATTACATCCTTATGCCATAATATTGTATGCACTTATAATTGCATTCCTTGCTTAACTTCTCAAACTATGCTTTGTCAAATCCTTGAGCATTAGATATACAATATATACAATTTATCAAAGTTTTTTGAATCTATTAGTTAAGACAGCTTATTAAAACTAAAACCACTTCGATATGATTTACTAGGGCCTTATGATTTTCTTGTTCACGGTGTTGTCTTAGTCTGATATCCCCTTTTAATGGTTGGGTTATTGACCTTGTGATTGTAAGTCTAAATGGGGGGTTTCTACATTTTTGATAGTATTAATGATATCTAGCACATCCTCTCCAGCTTCTTGAAATATAATAGTTTCTGTCCTTTCTACCCCTAAGAATGACAGGTTTCCTAAAACAGTGTTTTCTTTATTTTTCATTTGGCAATATTGATGAATTTGACTATTTAACATTTTTTATCATTAACATTTCATAACATAGTCCATGATCCATCATTTCTTCTTTCTTTGGGTATCTCATTCCGATGATTGATTAGTTACCTGATAGTTCCTGTCTTTTCTGCTCCTAAGAATGATCAGTTTCCTAAAATGGGGGTTTCTTTATTTTTCACGTTGGCAATATTGATGGATTTGACTATTTAACATTTTTTATCATCAACATTTTATAATATACTTCATGATTAGTTACCTGAGAGTCACTAGGCAAACCTAAAAAATGGCAACAAGAAAATATTAATTGAAAAATTGGAGCATAAATGTACAAAGAAAGCAAGCATCAGATCCAATTTAGGCTATGTGATTGGAGATCACGAGATCTCTACAAAGATGGGATCAAATAAGACACCTGATATCTTGGCATAGCATTGTTTCAAGCACTAACAAGATTTTTGGAGAGAGATCAATTTGGTGGAATCTTAGGCATAAAACTTAGCCCTTGCCTCTACTACAAGGGGTGCTCAGTAAAAAACTGGACAACAAAAGGAATAAGGAATATGAAGAAAAATTGGGCAACAAAAGGAATAAGTAATATGAAGGATATTATTGTAGAAGAAAAACATTTGGAATGGGAGGAGATTATCCACAAATATGATATCCTGTAAGGGCAAGGAAGGACATACTCTATACTAAGAAATGCATGCCAGATCCTCTGTTCCCAAACATTGTGACTTTGATGACACCAAATTTCTTTCTTTCCAATGGCCTGATGGTACACCTCTCCCATCCATGAAAGCTGAAAGCATTTATTCCCTTCTTGCAGACAATGATGATATTTTTTGCCACCTAAACTATTGGTGAGCTGCAAACTTTGACCATTCTCAATGGCATAAATGCATTGAGAACATCTGGGGTGGACAAGTTGAATCCAAGAAGAAATATTTTTTTGAGACTAATTATACGCAGCCTTCCACACAAGCTTCCTAATGGTGAGCTCATTTTGTGCACACTCTGTAGGACACCTACGACTCTGAAGCATCTCTTCATTGAATGTTTGTTTGTCAGAGAAATTTTGAGGCTATTTAGTTATTCATTTAATGATAATATCAAGATTCATGAGATTTTGTTTGGCAATATCCTGAGCCTTAAAATGGAGCATAATGTTTTTTCTCTATTCTCTCCATTAAAATTCTCTAAACTCTGGATTATTTGGAAGTTAAGGAATGACAATGCATTTAATGGTAGGACTAGAACTCTTATTACTGAGTCTTTAAGGAGATTCATCTTTCATGATATTGACTTGCAAGTTTTAACCGCAATAATGCTTGCCAGGAAAAAGTTCAAGAACTTGATGCAGTATGGAATAACTAGGTTGTTTAGGTGGAAGCTATTACATGGTCACACATGGACATGAAGCTCTGAAGCCAGATCTCCATTTGAAATGGCCTTACATAACTTCACGGCTGAGTTAAGATAGCAACAGGGTAGGGATGATGTGTAGAATAAGGTTTCAAAAATTATGGTGACATTAACATAGATACCACTAGTTGTGATTGTCCTAATTGCAAAATGGGTTTTGCATCCCTATACTCCACAAATCCAATATGATAGGATGTTGAGATTTATGAATGGACAATCTAGTTGGGTCACATGGATTGAACAAAGAGGCAATGATAGAAACATATATGGAATCTTCTAATACTGTTGCAGCTAAAAAAAGTTATCAAAATTTCATTTAAATGATACACAAGCCATAGTTGAATAGGAACTCTTATCTCATCATGGTGTACTAGACATATTGGTCAATCATAATTTCTATTTTGTATTAGGTAGGAGAAATTTTGGGCTCATGATGTAAGTGATGCTAATATATACCTCTCAATAAATAATCAAGTTTGTACTATCTCTTGAACATCTTATATCTAATTTCTTTTAGAAAAAGATCAAGATTTATTTGAAAACATTACATAACAAACAATCTCAATATAGATCAAGAACAATGCTGATGCTTTAGCACTTACCCATTATATAACTTCAAAGTCAAGTGATCAACACAATGCTTTTAACTCTTCACTAATAAATCTTGGGTATTATTAGGTAGTCATGCCTTTATAGCTCAATATAAAATAGGCTCAGGAATCGAAAACAAGTGCCTAGATAATAAGTATATTATTTATTGATTCAAAGAAAATCACCACTCAGTTATGATGGCTTTAACTTCTTAGTGAATGATATCTGATTTATTCAACATCATTGGTAGATAATTTCAAAATCAAAGGATGAGAAAATGGGCTAGGATAGAGGAATAAATTGCAATATTGTGAAACCATCAAGCAACCATAATAGGGAAAATAATAAATCTTGTTTGAACCTGTGATAATCATTTCTAATCATTTTTAAAATTGATTGGAGCTCATTGGCAGGAAATATCTAAGAATTAATAAACTTTGTACAATCAGAATGAGACAGAGCAACATGAGAGACATGTGAGCTTCATTTCATTAACACAAGCCATCGTAAACTAGAAATAGTAGTTGATGAAAAGAACACGTTGATCATAGTATATCAAATATTTTGATGAAGTCTACGCTATTTTTTAGTGGAAGATGTAGATGGAAGATGCATTGTTTAGGGAGACAAAAAGTATGAATGCAATTATATTGCGGATTCACAAATAATAATAATATATCAATTCCTGCTCATCATTGAAAGTAAATCCGAACCGTACAAATCTCCACTAAAGAAACCCTTGAAGCCTTATACATCCAAACCCTACAAATCTCCACTAAACAAATCCTCAAACCTAAAATTATGTACAAATTACTGATATTAGAAAATTTATAATCACAAGTAAATCAGAACCCTGCAAATCCTCTGTTAAACAAACCCTTGAAAGCCTTGTACACCTAAAAATTTACAATTTGAAAGCAAAGAATCTCCACTCAATCTATACTTCAAGATTTTTAAAACTGTTAACAGAAACAAAATAAATAAGGACGTTTATTTTAAAAGCAAAAAGAGTTATGAACTTACAAGAAAATATTGGAGAGGCACAAGAAGAAGGGAGAACTTGTTGAGAAGAAGTGAATAAGCAACCTATAAGGTTTTCAATTGCATAAACCTCTCTTTTAAAAGTGAACCTCATTATAGGTCAAACTTAAGGCACAATACTCTTCTATTTATTATGTATTAACAACCATTGATTCTGATCTTGTTTGTTATACTAAGTAGTGGAATGTATAATCAAACTATTCGCAAGTCAACATATTATTATTATTATTTCTTATTGCAATAGCTTGGTTCTTGACCAATAATATTCAGTTGATTTAACTACACTAATTGTGATGGGTCATCCATATTCTTATGAACCATTTAATGAAACAAATATTACGTAGTGGAATGTAGAATCCAACAATTTGTAAGTTAGCATACAATTATTATTTCCTATTGTCATAGCTTGGTTCTTTTGATACAATTGTCATGTCATCAAATATAAGTCTAAAGCATTAATTTTTTTATAAGTATTTCAATAGCACAATATATGAGTTTAATAAAACCTTGAACAATATGAGTTTAATAAAACCTTCGACAATCTTAATGATAAATCACAATAATAATATATTAAATAATATGATATATTATTATCACTTTAAATATTTCAAAATCTCTTATTTCAATCAAAATAGAAACTAATACTTAAAAAAAACTCCATAGGCCTGTTACTGTATAACTTTTATATCCTCTAGAAAATGACCTACTCTTTCTTTCAAACCTTATCTTCATAAAAGTTGAAGATCTTTCTAATGACAAACAATCGTGAGCCATAATGTTCAACTGACAACAATCATAAACATATTGGAATCACAATAAACTATTAGTGATACTATATTAGTTCATTGAGTTTGGCTTTACACCCTTTCTGAGGGGACTTTCCCCAATAAATTGACAAGATCCATGTTTGATTGTGTTTTGGTAAACTTCTGAACCATTTTGTGGATTAAATTATAGAAATAATTGGGAATATGCATCTAAAGCTTACCAAGGTTCATTCTATAGTAGCCAAGCTCATATATTTCAAAAGCTTCAAGGCTTTTTCTAATAAGATCTCTGTATTACCTACTTTGGAACTACTTTTGTGCAACACATCATTCTTCAACAATTTGGGTGGTTGGGATGGATATGATAATTCAAGTTCGGTAGGATGGTGAAATGGCCTTTGAAATGGTGAGTCTAAATCTCTCCCCCAAGCAACACAAACACAACAAAGTTACAAAAACACCACCAAACATCAAAAACCCTAATCACAAATAGTACTCAAATTTTCAATATAGTTTTCTACAATAATCAAAAGCCATATATCAAGCACATTATATTGTTCAAAATTTTATCCATGCAAAAAATTATTGTGATCTAACATATCTGCATAGATCTTCGCAAAAAAAAACTCAATTCTTTATAACAAACTTAATTCTACATAGTAGATCATAGATCTCAAATTTTGACAAATGAATCTCAAAATTTCAAACAAAAAACTCAATTCTTTTACTTGAAAATCAATTCTAAACAATAGATCTGGACAAGTTTTCATAGATAGATTTCATGTAAATATGATGATCACCAAAAACAATACAACTACAACACAATATGTTATAAACAATAGATTTGAACAAGATTTCATGTAAATATGATGATCACAAAAAACAATATAATTTCAAATAAAAAGAATAGAGAAATCTCTGACATATCTTATACTTAGTAGGAAGAGACGAAGGCCAAGCTTTTACAAATGTGAATTAAAAGTAATCAACCAATACTATAAATAAGGAAACAACAATTTTAGAGGATTCTATAATCAATGCTCACACTGGACAAATGTTGACTTAAAAATAATTTATAAGCCACAATTATAAAGAAAAAATATTTGCTGACATCCATAATCAATGCTCACAAGACAAATGCTGGCTTAAAAATAATTTATAAGCCACAACTATAAAATAAAATATCCCAAAGCAAACAATAATAAATGATAAGAAATGTCATCTTTGTAATTGCTTATCATGTTGTCTTGTTTTGTTTGTTTCTATTGATTTTTTAAAAATGGAATACAATTGTAAGCATAATTTATAAATGTTTGACAATATGTTTCATTATTATTATTATTATTATTATTAGTAGTAGTATTGATATCTAAAATTTGGAAAAAGATAAAAACAAATTATTTTGTGTGCACAAAACAATAATAAAAAACTTTCAAACTCATGACTGTAGCACACATAGACTAATCAAATTGCATGAAAATAAGTTTCACTAAATTTGCAAAAATGTCAAAAAAAAATTGTATATAGTAGAAAATAGATAAAAATTAAAAAAGCTCTTGATTGGACAAACAAACTAATAAAGTCATTTGCATAAATTTCCTGCCGTAGTAACTAATAATTTCTATTTATTTTAACATATGTAAATAAATGAACATACAAATTCAATTTATGTTGTAGAATTTGAAATATTTTGGGGTTACTACTACCATTATATGGTGGCACCCTTGGCATAAACCCCTCCTTCTCGTGTGACCATGGCTGTATCGTTGCTACATAAATTGTCATTACATTCATTCATCACTGGGAGAGAGGTTTATGCAGGGTCCAAGGCTCTGTAAATGACAGTCGAGTCCAAAAAGTTAAATGGGTATTGCCAAACTGGGCCTTTCGCTCGCCAAGAATAACAGTCGTCATCTGCTGAAATCGTTAGCAGCACCTCCTTATTGGTATCTCATAAGATCAGTTGCAACAAACGCTGCAGAAGAAACCCCACCTAATAATGCACAGGAGGAAGGCTTAGGTGCCCGTTTGAGCTTTGTAGTACAGGAATTAGAAAATATACAGAAGCAAAAAGCAGACAAACTAGCTTCCCATGAGAAGCTCAGGGCATGGAGAGAACGACACACAAGCATCGTCAGTAGTAGTGACAGTACAAGTAACAACACTAGTATTGAGGGTTCTGTTGAAAGGAGTATTGAAATTGAAAAAGAATCAACTGCGGCAGGTCAAGGGTTCAATACCCAGTTGACCGTTCCTGCTGCTTCTGGTGAAATAGTTCACCCTTGGCCAGAGTGGATTGATCTAATAGAGCGCCTTGCACAGCAGCGATATTTTGACAAGACGAGATTCAGAAAGGAGGACGAGGATTATGATATTTTAGAGAATCTCTCTGCTGGGGAATGCAGTAGCAGCGTTAATACTAAGGATGACGAAAATTTGGTTGCTCTTAATGGGGATGTTGATGTTTTTAACGATATCAGTTCTGTTCGCAAAGCTTTCCTTGATTTTGGCCGCGATCGATATGACATTCTCAGGTATAAGTCGAACTCATTCTGGTAAAAATGTGTTTTTTTGATGGGTGAATTTTAACATTCACTCTGACCATCTCCACATTTTTAGTTCTTGAAAAATGATCTCCAATACTAAATCATGGCGATATAATTCAACTTATAGTCCATTGGGCTTGTGATACTCGTATGGGTTACCTTTTACATATTGTATAAGAATCCCTATAATGTTATCGATGCATACTATATACAGCATTTCATATCTGAAAAGGTTATTGGAATTGTCTTAACTGGCACGCACTCCCACAGTAAAAATATTTTGGAATCTTATAGCGTCAATAGACAGTTAGGAACATTGATTATTTGGGGCAAGGAAAAGAAGCTGCCCTGCAATTGTTTCCTCCGAAAAATAAAATGAAAAGTGCTAGAAATATTTCAGTCAGGTTGGAATTTTTCTGGCTAGTAGACACGAGCAGAAAACAGATTTGCAAACAGGAATGATATTATGATTTTCTGTACATAATGTGTGGGGAAAAAATGGCTAAAAAGTGATTTATCATTTATTTATTTGACTATTGAAATTGTTTAGTAAATGCTTCTCTATGTGGAGTGTATCTGGGAAAATAATTCGACGTATGCTTAGATCTTATGGAACCCGTTCTGGCTGTTAAATGTAGATATAGGGACATTTCTATAAAATATCTATTTCTATTGAAACCCTGGTACTTAATGCAGGAACCCTACCAAACTTGCACCCAAGCTACTAAAAAATCATAAAATTTTAATTTAGTGAGAAAATTTTCTTTATTCTCGATCTTTTCATATTTTTTCCCTCGATCACAAGCCTGTAACCACATGAGGTTAGAGGTGTTTTGCTGTTTGGATTTGCTTGGTTGCTCGTACGCAATGCATAACGTAAGCATATCTTGATTCTCCTTGACAAATAATAATTTTGATTTCGACAGTGAATAACTGGAGTATTTTTTGTAGCTACATGTTGATTTCTTTCAGTTTCTGGGCTTATATTCTGTAATGTGTCCATGGAGTTGTTTTACAAATGAATAGCATGGCAATTTGTTTTCTTGGTAACAGCCATGGCTCTTGAGATGTCAAAATGAGTATATTACAATATAATATAAAATCTAGCATTTGTACTACAGCCTCCTTTAATTGATAATGGGATTTCTTAGGTTTGATATTGGGTCATCTTTATCTTAGGTACAATAAAATTTGTGGTTGTGGTGCTTAATTTGTCTTTGCCTGGTTACAGATCCTTAACTGCCACATGAAGTATTGCATCATCATGGGTTAATCCATAGTTCAAAATATAGTTATCGGTAACTTATCGCAGAGTGTAAAAAAAAGATATTGACAAATATTGAGGATAAGTTGGGAACTTCTCGGAAACTTTAAAAAATTGCTTAAACTTAATTAGATATGTTTTTTTTGAAAAATTCAATAAGGAGATGCATCTTACGAGAGAGTAAATGAGTAAACAAACCGAACAAGCTGATCTCTCTATATATATGTAAATGCAAATAGGATACAAAATTGCATTGTCATGTGGAATGCTGATGGCTTGTAGCCATAGTCTAATAGTCTAAGTTCTAAAGTAAACTAAAAATATTAAATTGTCTTTCTAAAACTATAAGCAAATACAAGTGTCAAGTACAATATCAAAATAGTCTAGTAAAAGCTGCTGGAACGGAAGGGGGTCTAGCTCTAAAAGACTCCTGTGGCTATGGTTGTGGCTGTCATTCAACTTCCATGCTGGATTTGGATGGTGTTGATGCTAACAATGACTCCTCATCATTTGTATCCTTCTCATTCTTAGTGCCCTCGTTCTCCTCATGAATGTCATCCAACCCTGCTACAAATCCACCCTCCTCCATTGGCAGCCTCCCCAAATTGTAGATCTCATCCTTTGTAAACAATGGAGGTTGAGCTTGTGATGTCCAATCATAGTAAGGATCTATGTCATCCAAATCAAGTGGACCAACTGGTGTTTATTGAACCTTTCTTATGTGCGTTGTAAGGTTATATTGCACAAAGACAAGACCATTGAGGCATTTTTGTGCTAGCTTGATCCTCTTCGTCGTGTGAATGGCCTCAAATAAGCTCCAGTTACGCGCACAACTGGTTTTTGCAGATTTGGGACATTACCACCCAATTTTGCCACCAAACATCTGCTAGTTAAATATTGTAAAGGAAAACAAGGTGAAAACATATTTTAGTAACTTAGTTTTTATTTGCTTATCATGCATGTGAAAGACTCTAAAAATCTGAATATTGCATCTGGGTTGTGTATGATTCTTCCTCTCCTTGCCACGTCTGAGGAAAATAGCTATCTCTTCCACAATGAGGTTTCTCAACTCAACCTCGGGCACCATCGTCTGCATGCAATTAGTGAAGCCCTCCATGACCTCTCCATTAGGATTTATGTAGGATGGAGAGGAGTGAAAATGAAGGTTGAGGAAGTACCCCACCGCATGAATGGATTGGTGGAGCTGATTGTTCCACCTCCTATCGATAATGTCCTATATGGGTTCAAATTTGAGATGGTCTCCCCTTGTAGTAATTTTTAATAGCCTCTTTGGCCCTATCCATGACCTCGTAAAGATAACCCATTGGGGCTTGATCCCCATCTACCAAGCGGAAAAATCTAACCAAGGGCTTTGTCACCTACATTTAGTTAAAAAAGATTAGCATTAATCATTACAGACTAGACTTACAACTTAATAATGAAAGACTTAATTTTTGAATGCAAAAAACTTAAATATTCAACTTTTGAAGTTTCCAAGTTACGTACACAATTTCTATAGCACCTTCTAAAAGGTGGGGGTCAAAGATGGTGTATGCAACTCTTTCTCCATCAGGCTTCTTTGAATAATTTGAGTCTAACCATGGTTGACTCACAAATGTTTGCTTCAAAGAGGTCAAAGAAGTAATAACACTTCACAACGTTAAGCAAATCACTCCAAACTTTGTGATTGTAGGTCTAGCCAATTCCTTCCCTTGGATGTGTTCTCTCATCAAATGGAGAACCCAATGGTGATTTTAGATATATTTTGTTATCTTTCTTGCATCCTCTACAATCGGTCTCACCCAATCCAATTTTCCTATCTCCTCCAAAAGAGTGTCAAGGACATGTGCCTCACAAAGAGACCAAAAAAGTGTCTATCTTGAAGGATCCTATGTGCTGCCACTTATGCTACTCCATTGTTGGTTATGATTTGCCCCACATTATTAATCCCCACTGCCATTGTAACTTGCTCTAATATTAGAGCCAAATTTTTAGCTGTCTTTACCTTGTTCAATACATTTAAAGAATTCAAAAAGACCACTTGATCTTTGCAAGAAACCAAAAAACTGATGATGGTATGGTTTCTTATATCTGTCCATCCATCTGAAAGTATGGTGCAGCCAAATTGTTTCCATTGTGATATTGATCTTTGGTCTTGTACCAAATCTCTGGCCCTAGAAACAATATCTTTGAGCAACCTACAAGCACAAAAACTAACATTAAGCACACAATATTGATTAAAAAAAACTCACATTAAACAAAAATAAGTAAATTGTAAAACCTCATTTAAGTTAAAACGACTGAACTAATCTCCCACTCAAGTGTACAAGAGTAGGCACCTTGTAGCCCTTTCCAGCCATAGCAATTTCTGTCACAAAATGCAGCTGATAGGGACTTACTGCAACTTTGAACAGGATGTTGTTAGAAAACCAAAAATCAGCACATTGAATGTCAACTTGTTGATGCACATCACTGTTCCACCTTGTACCGTGTAGTGATGGTTTTGCTCTAGGTGTATTTTTGTGCACAAAAAAGCTATCTGTAGAAGATGTGTGTGACAGTGGTCTACTAGAACCAACGAAAGTGGAAGTTAAGGGTATGGTAGATTTGCGGATCCATGGGCCATGATGAGAGTCCACTATGCCCTCAAATGCCTTTTCTTCTTCTCCAAGGTGGACTGGTATACTTATTCGCAACCCACATTATTTCATTATGATCATTGTTTTACCAAAATCTAAACTAATGATGGTAATTGCAAAATAATAAATGACTCTTAAAAAGGAGATAAAGTGAGATACGCAACTTAGAAATGGCTGCCCTTATGGCCTTATTTTCCCTTTCCCTTGGCATTTTTTTCTCTTCTTGGGCAACGAGCAAGGCATTCATCTCTCGTCTTATTTCATTTGTGATCTTGTCACAAAGCCTTCTGTCACGCTTTGTGATCCCTCCAAGGTGGGTTACGTTTTGTGATCCCTCCAATGTGGTATTTCAAACGAGATATGCTCCACTAATTATTTTTTCACATTTTATGCATATCGCAGTGTTATATTCAGGTCCTTGAAAAGCATATGCCCATGCCTCGTCTCTACCCCTTGAGGGCGCATTCCTACATATCCTGATGGACATGTGTCTACTGGGCACTCGCAGACCTTGCAATTGTCCCAGTTGTAAAGGTATCCCTATTTGCCATTTTGATGAAGAATCAACTTAGACATACAAATTGAAGGCACAGATCTAGAAATTTAGTAAAGAAATTTATAAACAATCTAAATAAGTTTAAAACATTACGTAAATTTAAACATAGGTGAAACTTGAAAAATAAAAAACAAAAAAATGATAGGTTATGGAAATTTTAAGAAACTATGAAATCATTGAGAAAACTATGAAAAATTTGTAAACATTGCTAAAAATGGTGTTAGATCTTGTTCATTACGCTTTAAAATGAGGCAGAGCACATTGGAAATGGTATTAAAGAGTTTGTATGAACTTGAATGCAACTAAGACAAGACAAAATGATTTTAAAACAAAAGAATTTTCTTTTTTGAAAACTGACTTGTGAATCCGAATTTGCTTGAAAAATCTCTTCGAATCTACAAGAAATCAATGTACAACACTTCAAATGACAACCTTTCTCCTCCAAAATCTTTCTAGCCTCTCCAAATCCACTCTCTCAAACAAATAAATCAAATTCTTCTCCTTTTGCTGGATCATCATAGACTCATACCGGCCGCATCTGCGATACGTTTTGTAGTTCTCGTAATAACTTACCTGCTTATCACCGAGAAGTTGTCAAAGTTACATGACAAGTTGAGAATTTATCTGTGCGATATTTCATGGTGATAACTTGTCAGGTTTTATCGTGACATGAAACTTATGGGTGATAAGTCTTTGAGAATTTAATCTATAGGTTAATTTATTGGATTGCCAACATTTGGTGCTCTTTTCAAGTTTTCAATAATTCAGTTTTTTTTTAATAGTAAGAGGCTGAAGCCAAGATTAATTATTATTCTATGTTGTAATTAATTATAATTATTATTTGTCAAGCTTGAGTAAACTTGAACCCAAGACTTCTTAGATAAGAGGCTCACAATTTACCATTGTGTTGCAATGTAGGCTCTTGCTTGTTTTCAATAGTTCAGTTTTGCTGTTTGGCTCAATTTTTTGCATGTTTTTTTTGACTTCCATGCTTCTAATGAATCAATCTGATGCAGGAGCATCCAGAGGTATAAGGGCAATCCTGTGTCACCCAAACAAATGTACTTAGACTTAGTTTCTGTTTCATGTGTTTTCATTTTTGGACACCCATTTGGGTCAAATAAAGGTTCCAACTCTCACAGTTCAACTATTAGTGTGCTAAAAAATCCCGAAAAAATAGGAGCATGCAATTTGGCCATCATTTTGGTGACCTAGAAGGTGTGAATTGGCCAGATGAATTTAATTGTGATTTAGAGCATTCCAGAAAAAGAATCAGGTCAAAAGGCCCCACGGTTTGAAAGTTATTGCAGTTTTTCGGGTTTTGGAGACCTCTTAAGAATGCTTCAAAGTCAGATTAGGGGCATTAAATGACCTCGAAAAGGGCCGAAAAATGGGGGACGAGCGAAGCTGGTCCATAGGGCTATAGAGCGCTTCGAGAGCTTTTCGAAAATGTAAATGGTTCATCAATCGGAGCTACGGTTCAAAAGTTATGCCTCCCGGAAGTTCGGTTACCGTTTCTGGATTCTTCTAGATTTGCACCAACTTCTAACGCAGCTTCTGGAACCTTCTATTTGGTCGGTGGATGCCTACTAGCACTTTCTAGAATGTACTCCTAGTCCTTAACCCTCCGGGGTCTATTTAAGGAGATTTTTGGCATTGTAAAAGGCAGTTTGGAGTGGAGTTTGAGAGGAGGTACTGAAAGGAGAAATTATCTCCAGATTTATGCTATTGTAAGCCCTTAAGGCATGTTTTGAAGTCTATTTTCTCTGTACTGTTTGTACTAGCTTATTTTCTCAGTTAATATAATTTCCCCTTTTCTGTTGTGTCCATTTTGTTCTTGGGTTGTGTCACCATCACAATCTCCTGATGTTTATATCAGATTGATTCATACCTTACCCATAAGTGACTGATTTAGGTTGAACTGTTCTAAATCAGTTAGAATGAAGAAAGCTTACAATCTGTTTTTTTTATGGTGATCTCTTCTATGATTTGTCCTTACATTTACTTTCAAGGACAATATTTTTGCTGCTTAAATTTTAAGAATTCTTAAGTGGCCCATTTTATAATACAGAGTACTTAACATGTTACAAAGGACGGATTGGAGTTAAATGGAAGGAGATTGTTTAGTTCCTAAACAAGACTGACCGCTTTTTAGGATTGATAAAAGCCAAAAATACGGGCACTCACATAACCCTAATAAAGATAAAAACACGCGACATACAAACAAAGTTGCCTTTTTCAAATCATGGTACAGTCTAAAAAGGGCTGCACGATGAAAGCCAAATATTGTAAAAGACCTAAAACAATAGGAAATAAAAGGTTGACTTTTGATAGGCCACTATAAAGTTATGTTGAGTTTTAGTTTTTTTTTGGTAAACTCTCATTTCTAGGGTAAGCTGCGGGTAAGATGCCTTAAACGATATCTCTTCTGTTTAATTCATCTAAAACTTACATTTGGCCTTGCTTCTTTGGGGCACCAAAGCCATAATTTCATATAGTTTTTTCTCCATTCAACATTCAACATTTAAATGTGTAATATGCATAGTATTACTGGGATGTTGCCCCCCTCAAAATACCACAATTTTGAAATTGGGATGCATCTGAGATGCAGGGACAATGATGAAATGTCTCCATGTAATTCCTTCACCACCACCACTAGAGTGAGGATGTTTTTGGGATGCCTTGCAAAAGCAAGGGTTGGAGCCTTCCTCCTTGTTGGTGGTGTCCCATGGATTAGGAACTTTGAGAAGCTCCTTGACCATCTTGAGAACTCCAGGCACTCCCCACATCTTGGGCAGCATAAAAGTCAAAATGTTAAATGAATTTTTTTTTTTTTTAAAGTAAACAAATTTTAATCTATTGTTAGCCCACTATTGATCCCCAACTTGAAAATATAAAATCAAATTCCCTCCACATGCATGCCACTCTTTGGTAGACATTTTGTCTCTGATTTGCACGCTAAATTCAAGCAAGGAAAAAGACTTTGAACTACTTTGAAATTAGTTCAAACTGGTTCAAATTTGTTCAGAAAGGTTCATGGGTTCAACAAGCTCACAAGTTCAAGATCCGGGTTCAAAGGCTTGACTCATCAGTTCGGAGGCATAGTTCCATGGTTCAAACTAGTTCAGTCAGGTTCATGCAGGTACATACAGGTTCAGACTGGCTCAATTAGTTCAATCAAGTTCAACAGGGTACAACATGGTTCAAATTAGTTGAAGATGGTTCGAACAGGTTCAAAATGGTTCACATGGTTCGCTGAGTTAAAAAAATTGACTGGTTCGAAGTTCAAATGTTCAAAATTCAGATTCAAAAGTTGTAGATTCAAAGTTCCCAAATTCACTAAGTTAGATTAAAGATAATATTCAATTTGTGGGTGATAATTTTAGTCTACAAGTTGTTGAAGTTTGTAGCTGCAATAGAGATCTTCCTTTCTGTTTTTATGAAATAGAAATATGTTTGTTATGACCGTTATGGTCATCTTCAGCTGAAAGAGATATTTGTGATTATATTTAAGTTAATGTTATGCAAAAAGACACGTGTCATACGCCATGCAAAAATCATGCATAAGGAAATGTGAAGTGTTAAATATGTGGAAATATGAAAGGTCTTATTTTTGGGACTCAAAGAGACCTTCACATGAAAGGTGAAGAGTCATATACAATCTATTTATATGATTGCTTGGTATATTGTAGATGAATCAAGTGAAAGCCTTGTACTATGAACATTTCTTGATCAATAAAAGAGATTTTTTGCTGGTGTGGCTAGGTTTGTCCCTTCAAGCGGAAGGGTTTTTCTAGGATAAATCGTTTGTGTATTATTTATGCTCCTTGATTGTTGTTTATCTATATTTTTGGGTCAAAACATTAACATGGCATCAGAGCTTAGTTTAGATATCAGCAATTAAAGAAGTTTTCTTTTGTTCTCTAGTGCGTACATCTGTTGTAGATTGTATAGGATTTTTTCTTTAGGCATTTCAAATTTGTGTAAAGTAGGAATAGCCAGAGGAATTGAAAGAAAAACCGGGTGATCATTTTCCAGATGGGTCATCGCCATGTAATTCTGAAGAGATATTCTCTAGCGATAAATCCTTGCAAAAAGTGAAAAGGTTTGATTTGTTGAAAGAGGGCAATTGGTGAGTTCTTTCTCATCAAGTGCTCATCGTTCTCAAGGTTGAATTTGGAGGAGGGATGGAATAGCACATTCCCCAAATGAAGTGCAACTTTATTGTGATTAATAGAGAGATGTGGAGCCCATGAAGAAAATGAAACATTTACTTGTATTGTTTTCTGACAATGTCATCGCCTAGTAAGTGTTCATCAGGATTAAGGACATGGATGAGATTCTGTTCCAGTTTGAGGTTTTGTTTACCACATTATCTTGCAACTAGAACATCGTAGTGAAATGATCAGCAACTTGAAGCTCATGCTTCATGTCTGTTTGATATCGTGTTTTTTCACTTCTTAGTATTTTGATCTCTTAGCATTGACTTTCTTGGCATTGTTGTTTATTGGCAACAACCACATCTTCTTTGGACGTTCCATTTTTTATATCTGCCTTGGAAACTCTTTGTCGTTATTATCGTGCGTATATGCGTATGACTAAGGTGCTTCCTTGTCATCGTGAGATCAATCATATTTTGTTGGATTCTGATCTCAACGCCAAGTTGGGGGATTTTCAGATAGGCAAGATTGGCGAAGCTTGACCAGACAACTTCCCTTACGAACATGGTGGTAGGTACATTGGGGTATTTAGCTCCCAAGAGCTATATATCGGAGAAAGAAAGGCCAAAGGCAGTCATGTACATTTGTGGAGCGGTTATGTTGGATATTTTTCACACTTATTTTGGATTAGTGGATTGGGTTTGAAATTTCAGAGAAGTATTGAAGATATTTAAAGGAGAAGCTATATTGCTGTGTGTCGACTATTGTTTTCAGTCCTGTCACTTTTATTCAAGAAGAAATTCCTTATTGCTTTCAATCGGAAAAGAGTTAACGCTTGAAGTTTTTTGTAGATGGTACATATTTATCTCCGTTAGCAGATATGTTGTCTCTCTTGAAACGTCAGAGAGATATTAAGAGGCTCCTTCACCTCTTTGTCTTCTTGTGGTGGTGATCGCACATGTCTCTATCATGCATAGAATCTCTATTCTTTCTTTTGCGTTACTATGTATCACATGTGTGCAATTGTTTAGGAGATATTTTTAGGTCGATCATGTTTCAACAGTTTGAATGATTGTCATCATTTGTCACACATATGTCTTTTCTTGCATATGTTTATTTTTAGCAGAGAAATACAAGAAGATATCTGCATGAACAATGGATAGTGTTTCTATAGTTCATCCAAGTGCAGTCTTCTAGTTATAGACTGAAGAAGAGAATTGGGGTGATCCTCTTAAATCTGCCAAAGTTATTAGAGTCAAGCAGGATCTGGGGAGTTGCCTTGATAAAATAGATATTGATGTGCAAAGCTAGTTGTTGTCTCAAAGGTTTAGTTATGGCTAGACAATGGGGTTGCATGTATAATATGTCGATTTTGATTTGGAATTTATATATTTAGTTCGAAACGCTTCTTCCAGGCAATGCTCAACTTGGCAATGGCATGTTGAAATTTGTGAGGTTTTTTAAGCTCGAAGTTTGCAATATCATCCTTTGGAGGTACCCAAGGGTTCCTAGCTGATTTGAACAAGTTTGGATTTAAAAATAAGTGAGTTGAATTTCTTATGTCAATCGCCCTTGGTATATGAGGATGTTGGAATTGCTGCAACAAAGTTTTTCTGAAGAGTTTAACGGTAGCATTGGAGGTTGTGGTGTTCCTTCAAAAGTTTTACATAGGTGTTGTGACTAAGCCAATAGGTGGATTGTGAGATGAGGAGATAAGTATTATTATTTTGATGGTAAAATTTATATTGATATAATGAGTATTAGAGGAACCAGACATAATCTCCTCTGTAAGTATATTTGTGTGGATGTTGAGATTATACCACAAAGAGATAAGTATCTATGATTATATCTCTTGAATATTGCTTTTTAAATAGTGATTGCTTTTAGTATTGATAGTTATGAGTTATTAATATCTCTCATGGTTGTAGGGTGTTATAAAGAAGTAATGAGATGAATATTGCCTTGATGATACTTAGTCAAAGGGAGACTATTCAACATCAAAGGGAGACTACGTGACAGAGAGAGATGCCCAACGCTTTGCAAGTGTATGCAATGGTCAACCAGTTTATTGTGGTGATTAAAGTTGTCCCTATTGAGAAAGAATCTCTGTTATTGAAGTTGTGCTTGCTGGTTGGGAGTCTCTGTTCTTAAAGTTGTCCCTACTGAGAGGGAGTCCCTGTTAAGAGAAAATCTCAGTTATTGAAGTTGTCCCTACTGAGAGGAAGTCTCTGTTAAGAGAAAATCTCAGTTATTAATGCATTCTTCTCTAGGAGAAGGTTGAGGTGAAAGCCCTCGTTCCACCCTCTATGAGTAGGCATGGTGGAAATGTATTCTTCTCTAAGAGAAGTTTTAAGGTGAAAGTCCTCATTCCAGCCTTTGTGAGTAGGTATAGTGGACCACCCTTTGCAAGTAGGCATGGTGAAAATGTATCTCTATTGAAGAAGTTTTGAGATAAAAGTCTTTGTTCTACTCTCTACGAGCATACATGGTGAAAGTCATGTGTGTGACTTTATTCTATGTATGGTGGATTATGTTATGGTGAGATAACATATGTTATGTGAATTTATCATCTTTGGTTGCAGCTATGTTTACATGATTGACTAAAGATCTCTCTCTTGCAAAGAGGGAATGTTGAAGCTTGTAGCTGCGATAGAAATCTTCATCTCTGATTTTATGAGATATAAATATGTTTGTTATAATTGTTATGGTCATCTTTAGCTGAAAGAGAAATTTATGATGATGTTTAACTTAATATTATGCAAAAAGACACGTGTCATATGTCATGCAAAGAGGCATGTGTATGGAAATGTGAAGTGTTAAATATGTGGAAATATGAAGGGTCTTATTTTTGGGACTCAAAGAGACCTTCGTGTGAAAGATGAAGAGTCTTATACAATCTATTTATATGATTGCTTGGTATATTGCAAATGAATCAAGGGAAAGCCTTGTACTATGCACATTTCTTGATCAATAAAAGAAATTTTTTTGTTGGTGTGGCTAGGTTTTTCTCTTCAAGTGGAAGGGTTTTCCCAGGATAAATTTTTTGTGTCTTTTCTGTATCATTTATGCTCCTTGATTGTTGTTTATCTATATTTCTGGGTAAAAACATTAACACAAGTCAAAGAAAATTTGCCATAAAATATATATGAGAGTGGGAGAATATAAAATATAAAATCCTCTAGAAAGGTTTATTAGAGTATTGTATTGAGCCCACTGTGGATATTTGGGTTTCAGTTCAAATCAAATATATTGTATGATAGTTTAGTGAACTGTTTGATAAAATGTCAATAGATATGTGGTGAAAAGATCACGAGATCGAGTTGTGGAATCAGTGTGCCAGAATAAACCATCTCTCATATGGACCATCATAAACAGGCAAGCTCAAGTGTTGATTAGAGGTGCATCACAATCTCAAGAATATGAAGTCAAGCACTACAAAGGCGGTCTCACTTATTTGTTTCGAGTAAGAGGTTAAAAGTATCACAAAGTCTTCGACAAGCTTGACAAATAATGGTGTCTGTAATATTCATTGAAAGCAGATTTTAGTTTATATAGTGAGCACCCAAATCATTATCTACATTGACTATGTGTAACCCGATGAAAAACAAAGAAGAATCGTAATTGGACGTTTTTTAATTATTGAAATACCCTATTTGATACAGGTTGGATGTGTCAATTGAAGAACCATTTTAATATTTGTTGTCGACAAGTTACATTGATATAGATGGTTCTGCCCTTCATTTTTAGTCACTAAGAAAGTCATGGAGATCGCTAGGCTTCGGATTATGCTCAAGACATTCACATTCAAATGCTCCCTTTCATGAGATTCTTTATGAATTGGTAGGTCTAGCTAGTTTGATGTCTTGAGAATCATCCACAATGGTTGTTTTATTTTCGAGTGAAATATCCATCATCATTTGTAAAAGTATTGTATCCATCATCATTTGTAAAAGTATTGTCTTAGAATAGTAGTGTTGTCTGTAAAAAGTATCATAGCGGATGGGTAGAGTTGTATCTAAAAGGGCGCGTGACGGTTGAGTCACCCCTTCAGGAAAGTATATGTATGTCGTCCGAATGAACTATTGGATCATCATTATCATTGTAATTGTTGTTGCGTACAACTTATATGAATAAAGTATCCTGTTTTGTGTTATATTCTAATACCTTAATGTGATAAGTATCCATTTACCCTGTACGGTAAACATTTGGCACCATTGTCAGTTGAACCTGGTATACAAGAGGTGTTATGAAGATTAACGCCGAATCTGCTCAATAAAGATAGGAATAAAATAAAAAATAAGGATGATATACGCACAATACAGGAAGCATTAATTTTAGCACAACAGGCGGAGCATAGACAAAAGTTTTAACAGCTTATTGATGTACACCAAGGGGGTGAAGGAGCACTAACGGAGAGAGTGCATTCACCTAGCAGATCGAGGAGTGTTGAGGAATTGCTTGGGGAAACGTGACAGAGATTGAATTTGGTGGAAGAGACAAGGGAGGAGTTCCTTAACTTGTATACGCTGAGGGTAGAGAACTCGAACGGAAGAGAAGGTACCCGCACGACTCAAAGTGCCGAAGGAGCACGAGCGTGGGGTTACACCCGACGAATGAATATAGGTAGAGAATCAAACAACTTCGCTTGAAGAAGATCCCTTCACACCGGGTAACGTGGTTGTCCAAAGTAGTGCGGTTGTGTGTAACAACGCGGGTACTCAGAACAATACAGATACTCAGAACAACGCAGGTACTTAGAACAATGCGGGTATGCAACAAATACCAAAGATTCAGAAGAAATTATCGATGGCAGGACCTAAGGAAAAATTACCAAAGTTTAATGGCGATGGGATTGCCGATCTAGTTAGACACTGTAAAACATGTGAAACAATTTGGATGGTGAACGGTGTGATGGACTAGGATGACTGGGTCCGACAAATTCGGGTGACCCTACGGGGTGTAGCGATTGATTGGTTTTCGGATGCCAATCCTCAGAAATTAACTACATGGCTGAATGTTAGGAAAGAATTCATAGCAGAATTTTGACTACTGAGGGATAATAATGAAATAGTAGTGGAAATATACAGTACAAAACATAGAAAGAACGAAATAATCTGTGTATACGCAAAAAGGTTGAAGGAGCTGGTGGGGAAAATGGAAAGCCAACCAGCTAACAGACTAAAGAAAAGATGGTTTGTGGAAGGGCTACAACCAACATTGAAGAAAAAGATGAAAATTGTACCTCTAGCATCGTACATAGATGCATATAACCGGGCAATGGATCTGGAGAGTGAGCAGAAAACGAGCAAAAAGATGAAAATCAAATTGTTGGACTTAGACGATTCATCTTCTGAAAATAGCAGTAGTGATGAAGAGTCGAGTAAGAAGGTTCGAGCATTGCAGAAGGATATGTTACAGATAATGGAGTTCAAAAATTTGAAAAGAATCCTAACTTGGTGAAAGGGGAATTGTGGTGTACGGACTATAAGGAGGGCCACACAAAGGGCTCCTGCCCAAAGAAACAATTTTGCGATATTTGCCAAATTGTGGGATATTCCACCAAGGAATGCTTGATCAATATGAAAATGAAGGGACATCGGCAAGTGTTACTGACACAGGAAGTATCCACCTTAGGAGCAAGAACAAACACGAACAATGACGCAACCTTAGGAGGGTACTGTAACAATAACCGATGTGGATGAGGCAGTAACAATAATAATAATGGTGGATGAAGTTGGATACAGTACGACTCGATTGGATGACCGATGATACAATGTTGTGCGTGTAACCTCTAGGGACACTTTGCTAGAGACTGTACCACGAAGGAAACACCACAACTGTTGTGCAAATGTTGTGGTCTGGGAGACTACGAGGATTCAAAATGTCCTAAGCAAGGGGTGAACTTGTTAAGTATAGAAACATGTGAGGAGGAGACATTAGCCATCATTTGTGAGCAAGCAAAGAAGGCAACGTATCCAGATACAGACAAGGAAAAGAAAAGGTTGCAACAAGCGCGATCAGAATTAGAAAAACAAATGGAAGCTGACAAATCACAAACAAAAGACACTGCTGGTACCTCAAAGAGGAATCTGGCAGAACAAAATATTATACAGTAGGCAATGAAAATGGAAGTTCCTATGAAATTGAATGACCTTCTTACAATGCCTCAACTACGAATTGCGATACTGAACATGACACCACTCCTGAAAGCAACGAAAGAGATAGTAAAAGATGGTAGTGGAATGATTGGGACAGACCCAATGCTACTAGCACTCACTACGGGAAGACATCTTGCTGCAATAGAGATGAGTATCCTCGGAACCATACTTACGGACACAATCGTAGATGGAGGGTCAGAAGTGAATGTACTACTGGAAGATGTATGGAAGAAGTTGGGGCAACCTACGCTGTGGCCACCTACATTTCAACTACTCACTGCGGATTAGCACGGGATCAAGCCTTTAGGAACTTCGATGGCACAACCTGTAACCATCACGACACAACCATTCTTATTGGATTTCGTGGTCATACCATTAAAAAGAAAAGGGTACGACGCCATCCTCGGATAGGGCTGGCTGATATAGGCGAAGGTGAAATATGATTGGAAATGGAATACTCTGTCCATGGAAGGCAGAGGCTGGAGATTTGTAATCGACCTACACATAGATGGTAGGGGAGGATGCAGCATCATCGGATTCCGAAGGCAAAGGTGGAGGTGACGATGAGGGGAAGAAAAGAATGGAACTTGATGAAGAGGGAATATTGAGATTGGAAGGAGGGTCTAATGATGACGACTTGGACTCAGTAAACAACCTACTCCATTGGTAGATTGAGGACTACGAGCTCTTTTGGAGTTGTAACATGTTAGGAGTCGAAGAGGGAAAAGAGAATGAATTTCCGAAGGAGTAGAGCAAAGTAAGGGAAAGAGAAGCACAGATAGATGAAACGCCTGCACATATGTTTAGTGAAGACAAACCTATTAAGTACGAAGAGTCTATAGTAAAAATGATGAACTTAGGGGATGAGGCCAATCCAAAAAATATATTTGTGGGAGATGAGTAGAATCCAAACTTGAAGGCGGCAACGTTCAAAATATTCATGGAATATAAGGACGTATTTGCGTGGACGTATAAGGACCTGAAAGGGGTATTGCTAGAACTATATTTCCATCGTATACCACTGATAGAAGGAGCAACAACCATACGAAAGCATCCGTATAGGATGAACAAAAACTATGCCGCATAGGTTATTGATGAGATCAACCAAATGCTTGAAGCAGGCATTATTTTCAGGGTGCAGATGAGTGAGTGGGTATCTTTGATTGTGATATCTTTGAAGGACACCACTCATATAAGAATACGTGTGGACTTTTGATGCCTGAATGCAGTAATGATCAAGGATCCGTTCTCGATATTATTCATCGATAGTATTTTGGAAGAAGTTACGGGGCACGAAATCTATTCATTTATGGATGGATTCTCTGGATACAACTAGATATCCATCATGGAAGAAGATAGGCATAAAACAACCTTCATAATTGAAGATGGAGTATATGCCTACAATAGGATGCCGTTTGGACTGTAATGCTTCAGCAACATTTTAGAGAATTATCTTGCACATATTTGATAAGATGGTAGTTAGGAATTTCAAGGCATTTTTGGACGATTGGTCAATTTTTAGTGTGAAGGACAAGCATATAACTGCACTCAGAGAATGCATGGGAAGATGTAGATGGGCAAGATTGGCATTGAATCTGAAGAAGTGCTGGTTTATGGTACTTCAGGGGAAGCTATTAGGGCACATAGTATGCAAAGCAAGATTAAAGACGAACCCTGACAAAGTCCAAGTAATCTTGGAAATGCCATCGTTGACGGATGTAACAGAGGTAAAATCGTTCCTCGAACATATTGGATATTACTGAAGGTTCATTAAGGGCTTTGCGAAAATATCCTACCCGCTGGACAAACTAACTTGCAAAGGAGAACCCTACAAGTGGGATATGAAGCATAATGAAGCCTTTGAAGGACTGAAATCCCGACTAGTTGCAACGCCTATCCTGGCTTATCCGAATTGGGATAAGGAGTTTCATGTTCATGTCGACGCTTTGAACTATGCAATTGGAGCAACGTTGGCACAAATTGGGGATCACGGATTGGATCATCCGGTGTACTTTGCAAGTAGAGTACTATTTAAAGTGGAGAAAAAATACATTACAACAAAGAGAGAGGCACTTGGAATGGTATATGTTGTACATAAATTTAAACATTATCTATTGGCGATGCTGTTTGTATTTTATGTGGACCATCAAGCACCGATATATCTTGTGAACAAGCCCATCATCTCGGGAAGGTTAAGCAGGTGGCTATTATTGTTACAGGAATTCACATTCAAAATTGTGGTACGACCTGAAAAAGTCATGTGAGCGCGAACCATTTATGAAGGATCAAATTAGGAGAACTAGTGGAAGGAGTCAATGATGATTTTCCAGATTCACAATTGTTCCAGATTGCTGTACTACCATCCTGGTACGCAAGTATCGGGGAATATATTTCGATGGGACAATTTCCTAGGGAAATGTCGTTGAATGAAAGGAGGAAACTGGTGCTAAGGAGTTGAACGTTTCAGTTGACCAATGGATTGCTGTATAAAATGGGACCTGACCAAATTTTAAGATGGTGTGTTCTAGAAGAGGAAATACCAAAGGTGTTGAGGGAAGCACATGAAGGACCAATAGGACACATGGGGCCGGATACAACTGTGCGGAAGATACGTCTAACAGGGTTATGGTGGCCAACTATGCACAACAACGCCAGGGAGTGGGTCATTGCATGCGATACATGTCAAAGAGCTAGGAAACTACTAAAGAGGGATTTTATGCCTCTCAACCCTTCACATGTACAGGAGTTATTTGAACGATGGGGGTTGGACTTTGTTGGACCCCTCAAGGTAAGTAAAACTAGAAGATACAGGTACATTGTGGTAGTGACAGAGTACCTTACCAAGTGGGTAGAGGCACGGGCCCTACCTGACAACTTTGCAGTAAGCAAAGCAAAATTCATTTACGAACAAATCATCACAAGGTACAGAATCCCGTTACAGTTGACAAGCGACCATGGGGGATCATTTGCCTACTGACCACAGAGTTCAAGATATATCATTCCCTATCAAGCCTGTACTATCCAAGAGCCAATAGACAAGCGGAAGCTACAGATAAGATCTTAGTCGGAGTGATTTATAAATCTTGCGTAGTCGAAGGAGAGGATTGGGAAGAAAAACTACCATTAGCGTTATGGGCATACTGTACTTCATACAAGGTAACCACGGGACACACCCCGTTTCAGTTGATGTATGGACATGAGGCCGTGGTACCGACGGAATTCATGGTACCAAGTTTAAGAATTGCGATTGAAAATAAAATAGGAGATATGGAAAGCTTGTGAGAAAGATTGTATAATTTAAATAAACTTGATGAGTGACGACTGCAGGCACAATGGGCCACGAAAGTTACACAGAACAGGCGTAAGACATGGCATGACAAGCACTTGAAGTTGAAATATAATGGGCACAACGAAATCAAACCAGGCAAATTCAAGATGAAATGGGTAGGACCATACAAGATCTGCGAAGTTGGTGATAATGGAGCAATAAAATTATGGACGCTCGATGGGAAGGAAGTGCCTGATGCAATGAATGGGTCAAAGTTTCAGTTGATGTATAAACATGAGGTCGTGGTACCAACAAAATTCACGATACCAATTTTAAGAATCACGATTGAAAACAAACTAGGAGATATAGAAAGTCTAAGGGAAAGATTGTATAATTTAAATAAACTTGATCAACGACGATTGTAGGCACAATTGGCCACGAAAGTTACATAGAACAGGTGTAAGGCATGGCATGACAAGCACTTGAAGTTGAACAAGTTTCAACCGAGCCAACTAGTGTTGAAATATAATGGGCGCACTGAGATCAAACCAGACAAATTCAAGGTGAAATGGGTAGGACCATACAAGATCCGCGAAGTTGTTGATAATGGAGCAATAAAATTATTGACGCTTGACGGGAAGGAAGTGCCTGATGCAGTGAATGGGTCGAAGCTGAAAGTCTATCATGAAAGAAAGAGCATGCCTCCGCGGACGAACAATTTAGAGACAGTATAAAATAATAAAAGAAGTAATGTATATATGTAAATAAGTAAATATAAGTAATTATAATAAATAGGTGCAAAATGAAGTAGTCAAAATGAGCATAATGAAGCAGTCAAAATGAGCATAATGTACGGACACCAAGCATAAATCACCGTACGACCATTACTTGGAAGGAAGAGCACACTGTACGGTCAGTAACAGGAAGGAAAAACACATTGTATAGACGTTAATAGGAAGGGAACATCGTACAATCATCAATTAGAAGAAAGAAGACACTGTACAGACAACAATGGAAACAAAAGAATGAGCACTGTACGGTTGCAAGCAATTAGCAAAACAAAACCGTACAAAAAGGCAAAATTAGAACAAGCAGGAGAATAATTAATACAGTACGGTGTCGAGAGAACACCAACTGGGCATGAGAGTAATTGAACGGGAGCAATTAATATCGTTCAACACCAAGAGAACACTTAGCAAGTAAAACAATAACTTATGGTGGTCAATAGTGGCTGAGTGGAAAGCACCGATGGTGGCAAAAAGATAGGTAGAAATGGACCGTACGGCCAAAAGGATAAAGGGAAACCTCACACCGTATGGCAAACAAAAATACCACACAATCAAAAAGCATATAGTTGAGTGAGTTAGAGGAATACAGTACGGACACAGAGAGGAATGATGAATAGCGTACGGCCCTACAAGCGAAGACTTTGGAAGCAAAGAGTGCTGAAACACTACCGTACAGATAGGAGTTGATGGAAACTTGATTAGTATCAGATTACATACTGTACGGTCTGTCAACAGCCCATTGCAAGAAAACAATAAGTACATAATTCATGCATACCATATGACTGTGAAAGATATGAGTATACCGTATGGTGATTGCTTGTGTTGAAAGAAAACTGTATGGCCATACGACAAAACATAGAGGATCATATAAAGGAGTGTGGTTAAAAGAAAGAGGCATATAAGGCACAAGTGTGATAGAGGGACATGAATAAAAGGCAAGAGAATGAAGACTTTCTCATTGCGTGCAAGTACACTGCAAACGCATCGTATGGATTGAAGGTACAACAACAAGAACAAGGGAGGCCGTACATAACGAATGAGCAAAGGAAAGCTGTATGAAAGCATTCATAAAACTTGTACAGAGGAGTCCAACAACTGATCTAATGGTTTTTACCTGCTTCACAACAAAAGGACAAGGGAAGTGACAGTTATGCAATCAGCCAAAAAGAGGGCTTGGAAAAAGTTGGAGGAAAATACAACAATGACTGCACCCATAAACAGAAACGTGAAAACCTTGCCATCAAGAGTGCGTGTTGCAAGAGGCACAAGCACAGGAGCAAGTAAAAAGAAAGGTAAACAAACAACACAGCCGGCTGCAATTGATAATCTTATAGCACAGAATGTCTTGTTTGAGGGTTTGAATGTAGTAGAATGTAGGAGATGGTGGCAGGAGACACCTGATAACCATTTGGTGAAAACCAACATTTGGAAGGCACAGGTTGAATGGGTTGCACTTTTGGCAGAAAGGATGTACGAATTTATGACACTGTAGCATAAGATTTTCTACATGCCACACTATGCAATTGGGCTATTCTTGGAGGCAATGACATGGATGATTCCCCATGATAGGTTGGAGGCCAACTTGGACCACTCATGCCAGGCAAACCCCCTATCATGCAGTGGAGGCACCTTGACACACTTGGTAGCAAGATTACAGTCGGACAAAAATGACTGAGACTGGATGGAGAAGATATTGATAGTGGTCACCAGGAGAATTCTTCCGACAAGAGTGAGACTAACGGGGAGGACGAAAGATTTCCATGGCCTACACTCTTGGCGACGACACACTTGGTTCCAGTGGCTACACACGACGTTCCAGGGTTTGGTTAGTGCAGACAGCTAGTGGTCATGACTCTGACTACTGTTGCGATTCAGCCAGCTTCAAAGACACTACCCGTCTCGAATGCTGTAGCCGTAGGGGGGATAGAGTCACATCTGTCGCCGATGATGATAACTGTTCCAGAGGTAACTATGGAGCTTGTTTGAGAGGTTTTGCCAGCCGTACCAGAGGTAGGGGTTGAGATACTTATACTAGATGAGATGGACATGCAGTAGGGAGTGATGGAGATATTGCAGACGAGGGTTTGAGGACGCCCAATGTTCATTTGGATGTAGTGGGCTCAGATGCGGTGGTTACAGTAGATGCAACATTGCTAGCGACGCCTGAGGAGCTGGATAGAGAGAGTAGAGCTCAGAGGTTGAGCACGTACTTGAGTACGAGGTTTAATCGCACGCTAACACCACGAGCGACAGGCATTCTCACACCTGCACGAGTAGTAGCCTCGGAAGGAGATCTTGTAGGCACGCGAACTCAGGTGGAGGAAAGTCACCCGACACCCGACACATACCACATAGCACTGTTGAGTGGATGGTGGAAGTAGTGGAGACGACCATGGGTTCCTAGCAACAACTTACAGTATGGAGACATTCCTTGTTGATGTAGTGACTCGGGTTCACCAAGTGGTGGCCTCTGCACAGACACTTGCCGTGGACTCAGTGGTAAAGGAGCTAGAGCACGTCGTATCTTTCATGAGGGTAGCGTGTCCAACAGCCTTTTCAATTTGTTTTCAGGAGCGCAGATGGTCGAGAGTGGAGACTACAGAGATGTGCTAGGATTGGGCCACTACTAGAGAGCCAGTTGGGCAGAGCCGCATAGAGACTCTAATACAGGAGATAGTCTGGATGCACAAGGATGCTTATTATGCCCTTTGGAGGAGCCAGGCAGACCAGGCAGTGACAGAATGGGCTCAGGAGGAGTCAGCTACCAGGGTAGTAGTGATGAAGGTGGAATTGGCTGCAGAGAAGACAGTTTGGGAGTCGGAGAGAGCAGCCTGGGAATCTGAGAGGACAACATTTTTGGCTCAACAGAGTCAGCTACAACAAGTGGCAGCACAGAAGGAGAGGGCGCTTGGAGAGATTGTTGAAATGAAGCAAACAACCTTGGAGATTTAGATGGAGGCTGAAGCAAATTTGAAGGTACGGACAAGGCAAGTGCGTGAGCTACGAGCAGAGCTAGATGAGCTTAGAGCATGGACGTCTATTACACCAGGGACGCATCCCTCTTCTTAGTGTCTGAATCTTGATGTAATTAGTCATTTTTAGTTGAGTTTTGTTGTCAAAGTTGTCTCTATTTTGTTGTTCGGAGATGACTTTACTTTTTGGGGGGATGATGTTGGTAAAAGGTATCATAGTTGACGGGTAGAGTTGTATCCGGAAGGGCGCGTGACGGTTGAGTCAACCCTTCGGAAAAGTATATGTACAATTTCTGAATGAACTATTGGATCATCATTATTATTGTAATTGTTGTTGCGTACTGCTTATATGAATAAAGTACCCTGTTCTGCGTTACATTCTAATGCCTGAATGCGAGAAGTATCCATTTACCCTGTACGGTAAACAAATAGAATACTCAAGATTCTTAAATGGTTCATTAGAAATAATCATGTGCTTAGAAAATGGTTATATGGTGATGTTGGAGCTCTATTTTAGCAATGGCAAATATTGTTGGTAGCCATTGTAACAGTGCAAAAGAAAACATCTTAAAAGAGTTCGTAACCACTATTTTTCTGAAGATGGAAAAGCAGTCTGTGTAGGGGGCATAAATTGCAATTCCACCATTGGGTCGAGCTAAATTTTGGATGTTTGTTGGCAAACCTAATTCTCTAGATTCTCACTGAAGCGATTTGCAAAATCTTTTCAGGTTTGAAAGATATGAATGACTGACTGCATCACTGTCGAAACTGTCAGTGACAGTCTTAAAATCATGACAAAAACTTGAATAAAGTGCAGAAGGCACAGCTCAAGTAGATGCAGATTAGAAGACCATAGATATGCCACATGTCTACATGTAAATGAATATATTAAAATAACATTATGTTTGTAATGTTATAAGGGGATGGAACTAAAGATTATAGGAAATATTACTAAAGTTCCCATTTTAAGATTCAGTTATCAAAATTGAATTATGATTTACATGAAATCTATTTATTTTAAGACATTAGACAGGGTAGGGGTTCTTCTTTCATAATTGTCTTTGTGCTATAGAGGGAGTGGTTCTGTTGTTTGTATGGGGAGTGTAGAGTTTTTCTTTGAATGCAGTTGTGATGCATAGAACTTTAGAAGTGAGTCTTTGAGCTTTCATTTGGATGTTGGAGAAATGAAGAAGACATTTTTTGTGTATCTTTGAATACACATTTGTTTTCTTCAGATTATTTTGAGCTGTGTCTCAATGTAATCGTTTTCAATGTTTTTTTTCTTTTTATCAAAACTATGTATATGTTTGATGCTGAAACTTTGGTTTCAGTCAAATCATTTATTGGAGGACTGCATTCCTTACCTTTAGTTGTAATTCATGGATGCAAGTTAAGTGATCTCTGTGTTACTTTTTCTTGCATTCATCTTTTATTTAATAATTCTTCACATCTACGTGCATGTCTATGAGTAGATGTTAGCACCTTTCTTTGCTTATTGATAAAAAAACATATTTATATTTTCAATCATTGTAAATCATAAGAGGGAGCTGTACCTCTCAATTTAGAGGAAGGTTACCAGTCTCATGGTAACCTATCTAACTGTTAGTGTTGATTGTTTTTCATTTTGGGCATTTTGAGTCAGTTCTTGCATTCGTGTTTGAAGGACAAATCTGTTCACTAACATCAATCATGATAATTATTTTTAAATTTCAAAGCTTTGAGTAGCTAAGCAATGTGATGACATGTACAGATGCTTGAACTTGGAAGAAATAAGGAATGTTTACACATTACATGTGGCAAATTAGATTAATAAATATTAAATTGAAAGCAGTTGTTACCATTTTTGGCATGTCTAATGTAAATGTCTCCCATTGGGACTTTATGCTTGGAAATGGCATTTTGTAACATTCCCTACTAGGAGACTTCCAATTCCCAATGATTCACATACATCATTATGCATTTAAATCAAATTAAGTTAAGAAACAATTATTGATTATTAATACATACTTATGTCCTAATTCCTTACTTCTCTCCTAAACTCAGCCCTAAGCATGATGGGGATTTACTTGTCGCTTGACACTAAACTACAAGTAGGCTTCCTTCAAGGCTTCAGTATCCTGTCCTATCCAATCTTGGGATTCACCTACCTTGTGAGGATTTTTACTTTGCTTGTCGCTATACAACACCAACCTACAGTCCTAAGGGGCTATAGTGAGTGATTTAAGGAATAGATTTTGTATATTTTATTATCCCATGATTATATATTTGAGATTTCCTTACTATATCTGATATTAATTGAAATGATCTAAACTACTGTTATTCATAAAAAATACTCACGTATTTCTCAATCATAATATCTCATAACATGATTGCTAAGCTACATGCCGTTAAAGATGATTACATTTATCTCAGATCTGGACTATATGTGTCTTTTCTGATTTTCGAAATATGATTCTTACTAATCACTGTTCTTTTATCTTGCAGTTTGTAATCAAAACGTTGATAATATTGATTTTGACAAATATGAAGGTGATGCTAAATCAATATTGAAAAATACTATATATCATATTGCAATTCTGAATTTGATATTGGTGATATCCGATCTCCAAGAAGCAGAGCATTAATTGATTTCGATGCCTCTCTTGCTTTGATTGATTAGATATAATTATTGATCCAAAATGCACAAAGCCAATAGTCATGTCATGAGAGGACATGTCTCATGTCCGCCCATGACATGACTGTTTGTATAAACAATAGTTAACATAATAAACACCAATTTAGTTAACCAAGACATGATCAAGACAAATCGTCAATCAGTATAGACATAGATAGATCATCTTTATCGATTCATATATGTCTTAACAAAATGCATCCAATTATTTCCTAATTGATATAATGCAAGATATAATTACTTGATCATCAAGAGAAAATATAATCTGGAAGTACAGATTTCTGCATACTTAGTTTTATATGAATAGTTTCGATAATTGCTTATGTGAATTCAAGACAAAGAACTCTTGTATTTTGACCGTAGCTATAATATATCAACACTCCCTCTTAGCTAGGGAAGATAACTAAGTATAAATCAATTTAGATATCACCTAACTCATGATATCAAGGATTATAGAGAACATCAAGTCACTTGAGATTCTTATATCCTGGTTATGGTATGTGCACTGATATCATGTCTCACAATGTCTACCATAACATATCATGACATGTTTACAGATATAATGTCACATAAAATCCTCCATGATTTTCTCATAAAAAACATATTGATAGCAGTGTTACGGGACTCAGACTCGCTTCTGACTCCGAAAGTCAAAATCTGATTTGGACTCGGAGTCAGCGACCAGACTTGGCAAGGACTCAAAAAATTGAAAAACTAATGAAATTCAAAGATTTGTAAGGATTTTAAGATTTTTTCATGCATCTTTTAGTCCATCAACATCAAATACACAATAATTGAGATAAATAAAGCTACTTAGTACACACACAATTTTGCATAGATCACATAAGTATAAAAGTGAATTTCTAAAAGAAAAAAACTGAGTAACACAATATAAAGTAATAAACAGTGTCACTGCAGTATCAAATGTCTACAATATTCATGGATTACAAAATCCATGGTATTAAAAGTTCAAAACATATATCAAAATAACAACTAGAGTGTAGAACAGTAGAAGACTAAGGCTCATAGTAGCCTATGTCCTCCTACGAGTACACCTAAGATAAGTCATGGAAGACTGTAGAGCCATCCTCTCTCCCTCTGTCTGAGGCTGAACCTCATCCTCATCCTCACCCTCACCCTCACCCCCACCCACATAATCGTCATTATTAGACTCGTTATCCATCACTCCTAGCCTCAGGGTCCTGCACTCTGTCTCCTTACGCTCTAGCCTCCTTGACTGCCATCGCTACTGCCTCAGCTTCTCGATCTACTTGATCAACCCACTCCATGTCTTCATCATTGAAGACAGGATCAGCAATCTCTGTGTTCCACTCTGCATGTGGATCAACATTTTCTAATACAATCGGTAATGTATCGGTTCCTAGGATCTGTCTGTGGAGAAGGCGAAGGTTGTAGTGAACAAAGGCAAGATCATTCAATTTTTGCATTGCCAACCTATTGCGCTTCTTCGAGTGTATATGCTCGAATAAACTTCAATTACGTTCGAATCCTAATGCACTAGATGGCTGGCTCAAGATGCGAATCGCAATCCTTTGTAAATTTGGCACCTTAGTGCCAAACATCTCCCACCATGCATCTTAAACAAGAAAAAATTAAATCAATTCATAACTTTGACTTTATCAAATTAAAATGGTAATAGAATTAGAAATTAGGATGTAGAATCATAGATTTTTACCATGCATCAATTTTATCCTATTTTTCTTGCACAACTCCCGTGCAAATAAGTCCCCTTGAGCCTTATTAAATAACTCAAATCTCATGGACTACAATTGTTCCAACTCTTGAATTAGGTGACATTCTCTCTACAATATCATAGAGGCTGCTCCACACTTCATCATCAACTTTGAAATGTGGGCTGAATTGGTATGTTGGATTAAGGAAGTAGGTTGCTGCATGTATAGGCCTGTGAAGTAGATTGTGCCAACGTTTAATAATGACATCCCATATAGGCTCATACCTATCTTGATTCCCTACAAAAAAAGAGCGAATCGCCTACTTCACCCTATCCATACCTTCATAAATGTAGCCCATTGAGGGCTTCTCTCTATCAACAATTCATAGGAGAATAGCAAGCGGTTTTATGAACTGCAATCATTATGAAAGTTCAAAGAGAAACAACCAACTTTTTCTTTCAAAAATAAACAATAATTTATAACATAATTTCATAAACAAAAAAGTTGAAATGAGGACAAAAAGGAAAATTACCTTCACAATCTCAGCGATCGGTGTCCAAAAGGAAGCCTCATAAAAAATGCAATCAGCTATATTAGTCCCTGCAGTGGCTTTTGCATATGATGATGCAATCCACTCCTCACTCTCAAACATGCGTCTCAAACCTTCCTTTGAATCAAGCAAAAATTGCAATGTGAGAAAATTTGTTGCAAATCTAGTGACCTCTAGAGGAGACAACTCCTTTTGTTCTGTGTATTTCATCATTAGGCTAAGGACCCATGTATGGTTGTATATGCACTATAATTGTTCTTTTCAAGGGAGTTTACTAAGATCTTCTAACATGAGGTCAATGCAGTGAGCAGCACAAGGGGTCCAAAATAATTGAGGGTGTCTCTCCATAAGAAGCTTTCCTGCAACAACATAATTGCTGCATTTTTTGTAACTATCTGCACCATATTCTCCTCATTCACGTCCTTTGACACTTCATCCATTACCTCACAAAGATATTCAACGTTTTTAATTTTTTCTTAGGCATCAATTGATTTCCAAAAAACCATGACACCTAAAGAAAAAGAAACAAATTAGTATAATGATCAATCATAAATTTATAATTTATAAACTTAATCACGTAAGTGCAAGTTCTACTTCTGAATTTTTAATGTCTACAATTATCTGATGAGGAGACAAGAAAGTTGATGAGTGTTCTACTCCTATCAGTCCAACCATCTGTCATGATTGTGCAACCCTTCATCTTCCACACCTCACGTTGGTCCTTGATTGCACCTTCTACATCAACCACCCTTTGGGTCAAAATAGAGCCTCCTAGCTCGTCAGCACTAGGAGCTTTCAAACTTGGACCACAAACAGTAACAACATCAATTGATATTAAACAATAAGGGGACCTAAAAGAAATAAAATAAATTAGAATTAAATTTGAAAACAAATTAAAATAAACACAATAAACATAGTCTCTTGAAACTTTAAAGCAAGAGAAGTAAGACATAAATTAAAATTTAAATAAATAAGTACCTGGCTATATTGAATGAAATGTTGTTGTAGATGAAGAAGTCTCCAAGTGCTAATTTTGCATTATCATGCTTCTCCTTATTCCAACCCATGCTCTCAAGTGATGGTTGTGCACCTGGAGCCATGCATGGAACAAAGATGGAATCAAGTGTTGATCTTGGCTTACGAATGCGAGGCCTAATGGTCACACTCGAAGAAGTAGCAGTAGTAGTAGGTGGAGTAGGGGATAATGGAGAGTGAAAACTAGAAGATCCTTGTTGAGCTAGTTGTGCCATTTCTTCGTGTTGCTTCGTTTTCAACTCCAGTTTTTTTTCTAGAAGAGTTTGCATGTCTCGCATAACATCTTGGGGTACTTATTTGCATTTTTTAGCATCATGCTTAGGTATATGTGCTAGGTGATACTTCAATCTATTTATGCCTCCCCTGTTATATATTACACTGCAATGCCAACATGTAACAACTCCCTTTTTGTGGCCCAGGATGACATGTTTCCAAGCCCTGCTATTGCAGCTGGGTTTGCATTAGGGTTACATGTAGCCCTAGTTCCACTTTCACAAGGCTCACCCTGAGGCATGATGTCAATGTGTTTGTTGCTGCAATATGAATATATTATAAATAGAAAAAAATTAGCATCAAATCAGATTTTTAAATTTTAGGGCCTTCTTACTTATCAAGTTTATCATTGAGATAAATTAGAATAAATCTAAATAGTAGATACTAGAAGTAGAGACTAAAAAAAACGTAAACAAAATGGAAAGTAAAAAATATGAATGTAAAACAATTTACAAAACAACACAAAGAAATGCAACTTGTTGCTTACCTTTTCAAATTTGCACAAACAATGGAAATGCGAGTAAGTTTGTAAAAGCCTCCTCCAAATGCTTCCTTAAGCTCCTCTTAATACTTAAATGAAAGCTACAAAGTTGCACAAACCATCAACAATTGATATGGAAGAGCCAACCACTTTGTTAATTTCTCTCTCAAAACCCCAATACTCTTCTCTAACTCTTTCCTCTCTATCACAAGCATTAGCAAAGGTTGGAATGACTTTTTTAGGTCAAATGGATGTTATACATAGCAAAAACAAGTAAGTCAACTTTTTATTTTTTATTGTTTTTCGCTTTTTTTTGCTGCACCTGTCGGCAAGAGTCCTGAGCTTGGGATTCAGAAAGTCCACGTGGACCCTGCCAGGACTAAGTTGAGTCCAAGTCCAAAGGTCATTTGCCTCGGAAAGGCTGACTCTACCTCGGACTCGCAGAGTCACGTAAGTATGATTGATACACAATCGATATCAAGTTAGCATGATATCTATCAATAAGTTCAAGAGATATTAACTATCAAGGCATTTTCATCAATATCAAGTCAGCATGATATTCATCATGATAGTGAACATTGTAAAGTCATCATCTTACAATGTTGAATACAAGTGTAGATTACCGTAAAGATTGTCACCTTTCAGTTATGTACATAGGGGGCCCATAAAGTCACAGTCACACATATGACAAGAAAAGATTTTACATGGAGACACGACGGATTCTCTCACATGGTGTTGTCATGGCATCACACACATGACATCCACCATGAAACATATCAGAGGATGGATCCACTATGGCTCAATTCATACGGTAAAAACAATGGCTTTCACCTTAAACTTATCTTTCAAAGGAAATAGTGTGTAAAGATACAAATAATAGAACATGCGTGCTGAAGTTCCTTTTCAGCTAATGCTTTATTCTCCAATATATCAAGTTTGCCCCAAAAAGTACCCAAAATTTCTCTCTTGCATGAGGCTTGGTGAGAATGTTGGTCGTTTGTTCTTTAGTGATAATGTACATTAACTGAAAGTTAGCGAAACCATCTCGACATGGTCTACTCCCTCTCAATCAATATCGTCAGATGTTAACTGAATGTAGATCCTTAAGTTGCTCCTTCTGTCACGTAGGCATGCCTTGTTCATGTACTTCAATGATGAAAATATTTTGTTACAAGAGACTCAACATTAGTCACACAATTTATTAACTCAATAATCATACAATTGCTTGCAAGATCAACTTCCTGTACATAAATGTACTTGTCTAATTCCATAGTGAATGTCATAAGATATGGATTTATCCCGAGAGTTGGCTATACTAGACATTAATGTTAATGTGCCTCCCTTCTCGAAGTACTAAGTACATGCATCAACCTCTTGAGTTCCAAGTTTGCCTATAACGGATGTGCCAGACTCCTTTTAATGGTGTCTCCCTCTCTCAATAGGGACGATATTCATACAATTTTAGAAGTTAATATGCTAGAATCCAATTTAGCTGATTTCAATACTCCCTCTTTGCTAGGGAGGATTCAATATATTCAACTTATCATCACCATGACACTCTTAGAGGATGAGTTTGAACATCATGAATTCTTTCTATGATGCTATCTTGCATACTTGCAGAGGATGGATCTACCTTGTATTGCCGGTAGAGGGTGGGAGATGCAAATTAATGTATCAATGAAAGCACACTGCATGAACTTTTGTCTTTCCATTGCATCCTCTTATAAAATGAAATTTCTCCCTAGTAGGAGAAATCTTAGACACATCTGGTACTCTAGCCTTCGAGCCATCTTGAAAGCTTTTCACATAGATTAATAAAGTCCAAGAGAAATATCAATGCTTGAATCCTGCATGATTCACTATCCAAATAATATGACATGAATTAATAATGTCATTATTCAACAATAAATAATACTTATCTCTTTATGCTCTTGGTCCATCGTCAGTCAACAAATATAAGCATAGAAGTCAGACTTGTTTGCATGCTCTAGTCATCTTGCTTTCCTAGGGCTGGCATGATCATTCCCACACAAAAGCAGCAATGCAAATGATAATAAGTTAGTGATTTGTGGCATTCTGTGAAATGTCCTGAACGCTTGTAATTAGTGATGATAGGAGACATATCCAATATTTTCAGAATTTTCATGATTTGAGTGGCTGAAATGCTATACCCACGCACTCGCTTGTGCCTTGAAAGCAGGTCCACTAGACTTTCTAGCATTTATAGTAGCATCAATCAGCACTCCAAGTAGTTTTGTAGATTCATGTACATAGGAAAGAACTTCAATGTGTGACACAACTCCACTAGTCACAGAAATTGAGTCACTGCCAAGTGGATAACCTACATCAGTGACAACATCTTGCAAAGATGGTGGAGCTCCAAATTGCATAGGAGTCACTTCCTCCCAAAATTTATCATCATTCACATATAATAATGCAATGTCTTGTTCAACCCTATTGCAAACATAGTAGCTAGATATTTAGTATCCGATCTTTGTATCAAAGATATCTATTGAGGTTCAAGGATCGCAGCAAATGTAATTGCATTATCAATAAGGCATATGCTTTCCAAATGGCAGCTATCTTCTTAATATGGGATGAAGAATGGATGGACATGCTCATTATTACTTAATTAAAATAATGACAAATAAATATCTCATATATTTCATATTCATATATATATATATATATATATATCTCACAGTTATATATGTGTGTGCGTGTACGCGTACATGCGTGCTCTATAGTTTATCCAACCAAAGCTACCAAACATTAACACTCCCTTCTAGGGAGAATAAACAAGATTCATACACAATATGAATAACATATTACCTCAATGTAAAAAGGATGATTTCTGGAATGTCAACTCGTTTGACTTACCGATTCCATTTGGCAAATGTTAACTCATTTGACATTTGAAAATCAACTCATTTGACTTTCTAGTTTATTGAATATCAATTCATTTGATATTTAAATGTCAACTCATTTGGCATTCACTAGGTGCCTTTTGAGTAATGGCCTCTTGAATGTCAAATTGCAAGATATTCACCAAGTATTGTGAGTAATGGCTTCCTGAATATCAACTCATTTGACAATCACCAAGTACTCGGTGTAAATGGCCTCCTGAACATTAATTGCATAATATTCACCATGTACTCAAAATGTTCATAAGGTATGTGCACAGGAATTTTCATAATGCTTACCATATGAACATCCTATCATGATCTTCATAGACATCATAAGATATTATCATAATAGAATAGTTTGTTGAAAGATCGTCACCATTCAATAATTTTTGCAAATACAAGTGATAATCATTTGGAAGTAGTCACTTTCTGTAATGACCCCATCTTTTAGCCTTCATGTTCTCCAAAGTCTAAGTGGAGCATAACAGGAAAATAAATTAATTTCTTGTAGTCATTAAATAAATTAAAATTAAAAATTAAAAGGTGACTTTATGTTTAATTAATTTAATTAATTATTGTATTACAAGGGAGAAGCTTCTAGAGTGTATAATAATTATTGGAAAGGTGGAAGCCTCTAGTAATTTAATTTTCTAGAAGCACAATTAATTATTGTATTGCAAGGGAGGAGTTTCTAGAGAGTGCATTAATTATTGGAAGGGGGAAGCTTCTAGCACTTAATTTGCAATTAATTAATGTTTTAGTTCCTTCTAGAAGGGTGAAGGAAAAGGATAAATAGGGGTGAGAGTTTCATTGTTGAGCATGGGATTTTTGTGAATGACATTTGATAAGAGCTTGGATGTGTGAATCACATATCTTTCTTGGCAATAGATGACGTTCATCCTCTCTTGTAACATTCTAGACGTCATTCCCTTGGGTTTTGGCCTTTGGAATACATTGCTTTGTACTTGATTTCATCATTTTGAGAATTGATATAATTTCAGCATCGGTTCCATCTTCAGTTTGCATTAAATAATCTATTTCGGCAATTGGTTCAGTTTTTGGGCATTCCAGGGTGCCCATTACAGTGGTATCAGAGCCGTTTCTAGGGTCCATTACAGTGGTATTAGAGCTATTTCTAGGCCATTATAGTGGTATCAGAGCTATAAGTCCTACCATCCCATGGAGATCTTAAGCATTTATGTTTGAGCATGTGACACGAGCTTTATAATTTCCGCAATACCAGAGCAAGACAAAGTAGGAGTTCAGACTTGCAGAACGAACAGGGTATTTCATCCGTGCAAAGGGACATACAATCTAGTCATACAGACTCAGAGGAGACATTCTTTGAACAAGATAGCAGTATGGGTGATCGAGATGATAGGAATACCGGTCCAGATCAAGAAAATGTAATGTTCAGGTTACTAGGTACATTAGAGGAGTGGTAGCAGATGCAACATGAGCAGAATAGGCGAATGGATATGATGTTGCAGCTAATGGCTAGACAAATGGGCATCAATATTAATCTAGGTGATGCCAACAATGGAAACAACAATAATAGAGGCAATGATAATGGAGGTCGAGACAACATTAATGGTAATAATGGACATGACAACAATAGAAATGAGGCTGATAACTTTAGACATGTTGCATGCTCAACTCGAACAGCCAGCTCGAGACCTCTTCTACCCACCTTCTCGCCCAGAGATCCAATTCAACCGATTAATGAACCGCAGATTGTAGAGTTACAGGATTAGTTCAGGAGGGATTGGGAGGCTAGTGGACCAGAGTTTCAGGTGGACATTTCTCTTAGAGATTACTTGGACTTGAGGATGAGACACATGCCCAGATCAGGAGGACGAAGTCAAAACCTTGAGCTGAGAAAGAAAGTTGGGAAACTTTCTTTACCTTATTATGATGCTTCAGGGAAGCTGACTGCACGAGCTTGGGTGCAGAAGATGGATACATACTTGCAGCTGAATCCTATGCCTAAAGAGGAGGCTATAAAGTATGGGGCTATTCACTTGGATGGACCGACACATGAGTGGTGGCACCATGGCATGGTAACCTTGGGACATAATCAGATCACATCTTATGAGGAGTTTACTGAGAAATTCATAGAGAGATTTGATACCAGGGATCTCAAATTACAGTTTAAGGAATTGGCACAACTCAAGCAGTGGGGATTAGTTGAGATGTATATCAGTGAGTTTCAGAGGTTAGCTGTGTTGGTCATTGATATTTCAGAGAGGAGGTTAGTAGTGTTGTTTATGGATGGACTCTTAGAACCCTTGCGAGGTTGGGTCAAGGGGCATGACCCAGCTACGTTGCAGGAGGCCACTAAAAAGGCTTGTGACTTAGCTCCTTCTTCATTTAGGAACAAATTTAAGCACAAGGATTCTTATATGAAAAAGGACAAGGAGAAGGACAAAAAACCTTTTCACAAGGATGCTCAGCCCAAAAGAGATAAGTTGGATAATGACACTTTGAATGATTTAAGAAAGAAGTTATGTTTTCATTGCAGAGAGCCTTGGGATTTATCTCATAAGTGTTCTCTCAAGGCTAAGGCAAATCAAATGGAGTATTGCTCAGCAGAAGAGTCACAGCTAGAGTGGGAGGATCAACACTCTGATTTAGATAAGGATAGCACTACAGAGGAGAGCAACATTCCTGAGGATGAGAAGTCATTAGCACGATTAATGGGGGCTCAAAAGGCAATCACATTTAAGGTCAGAGGTACTATTCAAGGGCTGGAAGTGATCTCACTCATTGACACTCGGGCTACACATAATTTTATAGATGCACAATTGGTAGCCAAGAGAGGTCTACAGACTGATGAGCACGTCGGGTTTAGAGTTATGGTAGCTAATGGTGACAAACTATTATGCACTTGAAAGATATCTAATCTTCACATTAGGTTTGTAGATGGCTATGAGTTGGAAGATGAGTTCTATGTGGTAGACATGGGAGACTATGATGTCATCCTCGGCATGGTATGGATGGCCTCGCTAGTAGAGTTCACACTTAACTAAGCAAAATTGGAGATGAAGTTTCAGCATGAGGGAAGAACTGTTGTACTTAGATAGTTTCCCTAAGGAGAATGCAAAGACTTTTTCGGCATAATAACATAGAGTGGGCAGCAGAATGTTTTACTATGCCAACTTCACAAGAGCCATAGATGAAGAGTTTTCCACTAGATATCCAAGAGATACTTGATAGGCACACTAAGGTATTTGGCGAGATTCCACATGGGGTTCCTCCTAATAGGGGGATAGAGCATGTTATCGAGCTCGAGGAGGGAGCCAAACCAGTCATGATTACTCTCTATCGTCATCCTAAGAAACATAAGGATGAGATAGAGAAGGCAATTAAGGAGTTGTTGGAAATAGGGCATATTAGACCTAGTAAGAGCCCCTTTGGTTCAGCAGTAATGTTAGTATAGAAGAAGGATGGGACGATGCGCATGTGCATCGATTACAGGGCATTAAACAAGAAGACCATTAAGAACAGATATCCCATCCCACGAATAGATGAGCTGATTGATGAGTTACATGGTACATGCTTTTTTACAAAGATTGATCTATGGTCAGGGTATCATTAGATCAAGATGAGGGAGGAGGACATTGAGAAGACAACTTTTCGGTGTCATTGTGGCCACTTCGAATTTTTGGTTATGCCATTTGGGCTAACCAATGCCCCTGCTACATTTTAGAGTTGCATGAATCAGGTATTCAGGGAGTAGCTTAGGAGATTTGTCTTGATTTTCTTTGATGACATTTTAGTCTTTAGTAAGACTTGGGAGGAGCATTTACAACATCTTGAGATGGTGCTGTCCACTTTGGAGAAAGAGTCATTGTATGCCAAGGAATCTAAGTGCGAGACTGAGCTACTATACCTTGGGCATATCATCAGTCTATGACATCATTCTATGACATCATTATTGGTATATGACATCATTTTATGCTTCTGAACTACTATACCAATCATTATTCTATGCCATTATTATTATTATTATACTATTCTATAATGATTGGTATATGACATCATTCTATGCTTCTGAACATCTCTCTGAAGAAAAGATTGGCCACCTGTGTTGCTGTGTAAGTGGATGGAATAGCAAAGAAGTGAGCAAACTTCATCAGTCGGTCAACTATCACATAGATGCAATCTTTCCCTTGTACTTGCGATAACCCGGTGATGTTCAGAAGCATGTTATTCTATGCAAATCATTGTTATCCTAATAATCTCATATATATAAATTACTAACAACTCTTTGTTGTCATATACTAATAATATATATTAATGTCATAACTATTTCCATAAATGGCAAACACGTACTTTCTTGTCCAATCAGTAGACTTTCCAAATCATTTGCAGACTGATGTGACTTGCTTGGTGTACGTGCTTAGTTCGTATGCAATGTGTGCCGTGTCACAATGGTGACTGTACCTTTTACGTGTTTGGGACCTCCATTAACCTTTCCCACATGCTGACTTCTTATTGTCCATTGTCTCCACATGTACAGCTTGTATCCTATGGCCATGTTGACCATGACTTGGTCTTTTCGATGTACCCTTCCTTCCTACGTGGCTATATTTCATTTTGCTATTAATAATCACAATTTTGTGGTCTTCTCATATTTCAAAGACCTCAACACATAGACCAATTACAGTCACATGTGATCTTGTTCGATCTGCACATTGAGCGATTTAGTCGCTGTCTTTGCTATTTTATGTATGGATATTACTATGTTTTTAGTCTTTCCCTTCATCAGTCAGCTGATTTGTGGTTTTCCCTTGCATATCCATCGTTGACTTTATTCTCTGAGGGACTATTGTTTGCATGTGGCTAGAATTTGTTAGCATGAATGCTGATGATACTACTTTGGGGGAGTATTCTAAGCATTGGAGAGTATTGACATGTTGGATTCATGACTGTATTTGTCATTGATGTCAACATAGTAGTAAGTCTGTGAAAACTGGCAGAATAACAGGGAGAGATCGTAGTTGTACGGACAAGGTTTTGCTTGTCTGGTGATGTGCACTCATGGACATGTTCAGTACAGTGTCCTGATGATGTGGTTCAATGTGCAACACGTAAGTCGAAGATGTACGGAAGTTGTACCTAATTTACAGAGAGCAGTTCAGAGACAAAGTGCTTGGAAATCAGTTTCTGATGTTTGTATTATATCTTTCATCTGAGATGTGATGAGAAGATGCACAGTCAGACAGTGATAGAGGACAGTTGGATGATGATGTCAGCAAATGCGCAAGCCCTAGTATCGCACGTGTGAAGTTTTCTATACGCTGTGAGCCAACAGTGCTATTGTAATTGTAATTAATTAATTATCTTATTATAATTAATTGGGAAAGCCTCAAGGCGGACTCAAGGAAATATTTTTGAAAATATAGTATAAAGGAAAGATGTTTTCCTTGTTTGTAAGATGTTGGGATTGTTGTATGAAGTGCAAAGTGCGAAAAGGAGCAGAGTGTTTACTGAATGCGAGTAAGCGATCCAAGAGATTATCGGATGTGAGTTTTGTGATCTAGTTACAAGATCAGAAGGAGCAGAGGTCAGGTTGATAGGACAGAGGAAAGAAATACTATTCATTTCCATTATTATGCAAGGAATAATACAAAGATCATTTCGACAGTGGGTTCAATGGTCTTAATCTTGAAGCTATTTGGGCAGTGGATCTAGCTGTCTTCCACAACTCCTAACAGGATTGGAATCTCCTAACAGGGATTCAAAGTCGCCTAACAAGGATTGATATGTACTGAATGTTGTTATAGACTCCTAATAGGGTCCATCCTCTAACAAGGGATATTTATATTAGTACATCATCATGTGGCTACCATCCCCACTGGGATTTTCCCTCTGATCAAGGGTTTCCCTATATATATTTGGTGTTATTGTATACGAGTATCTTGTTATGGTTTCAGATTATAGTGCTCATATGGTTAAGTTTGTTTAGGGTTGTTAATTGTGATAACAGTTGGATAACTAATTCACCCCCCCATTCTCAGTTATATTGGCGGACTATATATTCTAATAGAATCTTGAGGCAGATGCTCTAATATTTATTTTCTGCCTTTTCCTTCTTCGTTCTTATTTCCAGTTGGTTCTGACGCTATCCTGAGTACAACATCTCATCACAGACACATATGGGAAGAAAAGTTGAATGTGGCCCAATCTAAATTCATGTACCCATAATGCAAAACAGATCTACATGGAATGATAAGTTGAATTTCCAAAAGGGATCGTAGCAGTCAAAGTCACGCAAATCTCTTCACAGTCCAAGCGCTAACAAGCCTATACAAATTTGTGACCCTCCAACATCACATTCACTTGAGCCTGGTTCAATTTATATCTGCATTTTCTTTCCATCTATATATCGCTGTTGCGTCTCTTGTTTTATTACATTTGCAGCCTGCTCTGATACCAAATTGAGGTTCAGGGATCGCTGCAAATGTAATTGCATTGTCAATAAGGTATATGTTTTCCAAATGGCAGCCATCTTCATAATATAGGATGAAGAATGGATAGACATGCTCATAATTATTTAAATTAAAATAATGACAAATAAATATTTCATAAATTATATACATACATACATATATATATATATATTTGCTCTATAGTTTATCCTACCAAAGCTACCAAACGTTAACAATATAAGTATGCAACAACAGTAAATTTACACTGGATACAATGACAACTCAGTCTGAAATGTCAAATACTGCAATCTTCAACCGCTTTTAATGGAACACAACCCTGGCTTTCTATAATCACAAGTTCAGTTGGATAACCATTAAGAACAACAGGCATCCTTTCCAATTGTGTGGTTAACAACCCATTTTAGTGCAAAGAGTGTTGTCTCATATATAGAAATCCTTCAATGACACGTTCTCCATCTGCTAGCTGTTATTCCTTGCCATCATTATGCAGTGCCACAATGCCACAATACCCATGCTGGATTATATATCGCTATGGTTATAACTCATTTTCCATTCAAATTTGACACATGCACAAGCATGAGGAATATACGGACTCTATACATAAAGTATATTTAGAAGTTCTTCCCAAATAAGCTCAAGCAGATATTTCTCCAACACATTGTTTCATCCCAAGGTGCTATACTTCTGTTCTCATATTTTGCTCTTTTCTAAATTTGTATATCGCTCTCGAGCCTTACTAGTGCTTCCAAAATGTTGAGGAAGTTTCAAATCCTTCATAGTCCCATCATTCTGTCTTGGTATTGATTATTGTTGCCTTGGGATGCCGAGGATAGTATTTAATTTATTTCCTCCGATTCTAGTATTCTACATGCTCCCTCATTACTCCTATAAGAATTTCACTCACATAGTATGAATTTAACTCTTCAAATTCACAACAAGAGTGAAATGCAATTCACCCTACAAATAGCCAAGGAATGATTCCTGTTATTTCTAGAAACCCTAACACCCTATGCAAATGATATTTCAATTCTATTGAAGCCTCTATTGAGTAAATATTTTCTTAACATTATCTATCAATTTATGAGACAAGTTCTGCTTCAAGCAATAACAGGTTCAAAAATTAGAATTCATAACTTATTCTTCCCCAAAAATATCCATTCAGGGACTAAGTAATATCATCCCAGGTGTGGCAGAATTATGCTTGCAAAATCCCATCCAAGGATGGAGTTGGAAGAGAATTTGGTAAATGTGATACCTTGACTCAAAATGATCGTATGCGTCAATGAAACTGTGCCTTTGTTTTCTACCTTGCAAAATATTTCAAAGTTCAGGTCTGTAACATATAGAGAAATCGCTAATCCCTATACATTTCTACAGTCAAGAATTCTAACATCTATGCTGTTGGAAATGTAAGAGGAGTAACTAAGAGGGGAGGGGTGAATCAGTTACCACAAAAACAAATCCAAGTACCTTAGATGTCAACACAAACTTTAACAAACCAAAATCTTGCTCTGCTCGGTTAGGACTAGATATTCATTGTAACTTGGTTAACAAAGCGGTTAAGCTATATTAATGTGTATAAACCTTTAGTAACTTAGTTGCAGAAACATAAACCATAAAGCAAATAACATGAACACATGAGACACCAAGATTTAATGTGGAAACTCAATTTGGAAAAAACTTCCAATACAATTAGTTACAAAATGAGCCTTGTTAGGAGCCAACCCTGTTAAATATTACAAAACACACCGTTAAGTGTGCCCTTGTTAGAGGATTTGAATCACCCTTTTAGGAGTGGGCTTGTTAGAAGTCTTGTAATAACCCCAATAGGATTATAACTTCTTCAAACACCAAAAATCTTTATACTTCAGTTGTTTGACATTTCGTCAAACACTTTGCAAGCAAGCTTTGATACCACTGTAATAACCCTCCTCAAATCTGCCGTCAAAAAATGCTGATGAAAGCTCAAAGAATTTCATCAAACAATTCACATGCAAGGGACGTATGACTGATATAGTATTTCAGCTGGCTTTAAATGACTATTTCTTCAATTTGCATCAATGAGAATCTTGCGCTAGAAGACTACAATGGACTACACAATGACCTAACATGAGTGTGCTACTAATTTTGACAATATTCAGTGTATATATAGGATCTAAGCATGAAAAATGAACACCTACAGCCAACTGGCATTTTTACAAACTGTTGGTATGCAAACTAACTAGCTGATAAATAATGATATTAAATTCCTTAAATGACACCAGCAACTATTATTTTCTTAATTGCAATGAAAAATACAATGCTCATGAAATATGGCCAAGACTTTGGCATTTACATGGATTACAAAATGATAATGCTAGTATAATGCACACTTACAGCTGAAAGCTTATAACACCCTAAAAAACAATATTAATAAAGGAACCTGGTTGTAGATGGCTGTAATAATTTTCTTCAATGTTGCCCTTTCTGCTTTGCTTTTTCGAACTGCTTTTTCGGTTCCGCTTTTTCGTACTGCTTTTTCAGTTCCGCTTTTTCGGACTGCTTTTTTCGGCCTGCTTTTTCGGTTCCGCTTTTTTCATACTGCTTTTTCGGACTGCTTTTTCGTATCTGTTTTTTCAAACTGCTACCCTATTGAATCTCAAGACCATATCTTTCAATGGCATCAAGATTTCCAGCTTGAAGGGATTTCGTCTTTCAAACTATTGAGACATAATCTCCAGAAAATTTCCCAATTTCTTTGATATTTTCCAAGCCTGCATAAAAGAAGCTCTTTCATTTCTTTTATAGTGTTCTCACAAGAGCTCCATCCTTTGTTTTCTCAATGTGGGATAAAACATAACTCCCTTTATGTAACTTATGTCTCCAATGTGTTATAAAATAAAGGAGACTCTTTTGATTTAAATATTTCTCACAAACTATAGTCTATGCATTAATAAAGTTAAATATTTAAATTTAACTTTATAAAATAGCTTTATCAATGCATAACAAATCTTATTAATGATAAACATGTATTCTTGTCGATTTTAAACAATTACCATCGACATACTGCTGCCACTGGATGTCCGACCATGTCCAAGATGACTTACTATAAATAGTAAGTATGCCCAAAGTTACCTCAAAATCCATTAGAAAGACCTGCAACTAAAACTATCTAGGCCAAATGGCCTCGAAGTCCCTTTAATGTCCTAGTTAGCCTACGGGACAGTGGGGAAATAGGTCAACGACAACAACATGCTATGAATGCTTAAAAAGGGAACATTACAGTCCGCCCTTCCCAAAATTGCTTGTCCCCAAGCAATGGTTGAACAACAACCCAATCAATCCACCTGGATCCCAAATGTAGTCATGAACTATACTGCTGTCAGTCAACATAGGCTTCTGCAACAACCTTTGAAAATTAACCAAGAGGAATCCATAATCAAATTGACAATTACAGCTCAACCAAACTCCAAAATCACAACTGCCACAGTTAGAAACCCACGAGACACAAACTCTTAGAACATCAGAACCCAAGTAAAGTGGACAAATCAAGCTGCCAACATAGTAAATACCATCAACGCATCCCACTGGCCTATACGGAATGTATAATCCAACTCTGCAACAATGGTGAATGCTCCCGAATGAAACTGCACAAAGTATGGAGAATCCACACACTACACAACTCCTGCAGTCAACACAACTTTACAGATCACGAGCCATTGTCTCATAACCTTAACTCCCATGCACCGCTGATGGTGAAAAGACATCACAAGATAAACATCAAGAAATGGAACCCAAACCAAATTTGCCTGCCATCATCTCCTCAACACAAGGATCAAATGCTAACTGATGTACATACCTTGCAGTATAATGCTGATAAAAAGAACCAACCTTAGTCGACAGCTCACCATGAACAAGTGATACAGCCCACTGTGACTGATCACCAATTAAGTCAGGAGATGTCATAGCCAAAGGTGTAGAATCAATAACAACAACCGTTGAAGCATTACTCCCAAGCTCCTGCTCTAAGTCATGTATTATCAAGCTGTCAACTGCAGAATCTATCGCCATGTCATGCCTATCACAACTCTCATCCCGAGGTGTCAAGCTGTCCCATAATTGATGACAAGCACTAGGAACCAAAGTACATCTCTGTATCATCATCTCATCAACATGGTCATCAAAGGTAAATTGATGAGCATACCTCACAGTGTAATGCCGATAGAATGCGCCAATCTTAGTCAGTGGCTCAGACTGCAATCGATTATTAACCATGTTGGAACTGACTACTACCTCCGAAGACATCACCAAGGGAGTAGTATTACTAGCAGGAACCATGCCAACTGCCGGCTCACCAATATCACACATGATCTTTGATACAACATCTCTAGTCTCCGTGCCATCAGTACTAGAGGCCACCACCATGTCAGGCATACAACAACAATCTGCTGCAGCACCCAACTCAACTGATCTTGACTCTAGTGGGAACGAACCCGATATGCCAATATTAGTATCAAGGATGGATGTATTCTCATCTCCACTGTCTTTGACAATCTCGACCATGGACATCCTCGGATCACCAGACACCACAGCTTGTGACTGTACAGAATCTGGTAAAGATTGCAGTCGCTCTAACTCCACGGTCACCTTGGCCAAATGAAATTGTGACTCCTCGAAAGCCAACTGTGTACTCTCAAGAATTTCAGAAGTCACTTCGAGCTGCTGAGTAAGCTCACTCACCTCATCTTCCTTGGCCAATAATGCTTCGTATGCTGTACTCCCCCACTCCATAAGATAATCTCTGTTGGCTACCAACTGCATATAATTCTGTCTCAGAATCCGAATAGCCTCCCATAAAGAGTGGATCTCTGTCAAGGAAAGATAACTGCCTCCCTGCTCATCACTAGTAGGAGAACCCCATCCATAAATTGCTAACAACTGGCGAGCAGCATCAAAATGTTCGCACGCAATAGCAATGTCTCGCTTGCCAACTCTCAGCTGACTAGACACATGATTGTGTCGATTGGTTGAACTCCTATACTCTATCCCTAGTACACTGTCCAAAGGAGTAACATCAGAATAGCTATCATCTGTAATACTCAGATCTTGGGACTCTCCTGTAAACTCTGTCATCTCTGATAAATCATCATGTGACCTGACTGTAAAAGAAAACTGAGTCCCTGCTATATGCGCTAACTCCCGAACTGAGCTCACCTCAAGACAAAGCTTGTCCAATGTCTCTCAGAATCCTGGAGAGCCAACTGAATACACACCGAGGAATTTCGAGTATCCTCCAGCTCATGAGAAAGCTAGTCAGCCTCCTCCTCCTTCTTCTTCAATGCATCTAAATAGATCCCTGCAAGATTAAGGAGATGACCGCGATCTGAAAGTAGGTGCATGTAACTTACCTTCATTGCCTCCATGCCTTCCTTGATCTGCTGTAAGTCGTCACAAGAAGAACCTGTTGTGACTCCTTTCTGTCTCTCCTGCAGTTGAATCATCCAAATGTGATTCTCAATCAATCCATGCATCCTGTCATGATGAGATAAAGCCGCGACAATATCCTTGTCCCCTGTCTTCAGTTGGCTTGCCAAACCAAATGAAGAGCTATTAGCCTCTATCTCATGTGAAGAAGCATCCAACTGTGCTTGATACTCATTTTCTGCGAAGTCTTGAATGCTCACTTTCTAATCAACTGTACTATCCTCAAACATGACAGTATCCTCAACTGCTGTAACTTCATCCAGCCCAACTGTACTGGAATCACTATTTGTGTCAATCACGCAATCCAGTGTGCCTATGATATCACCTTCTGATGCAACTGGCTCAACCTGCACAACATCTGAAACCCCTTCTGCCTGTGAAGATGATGCAGATAAACCATTACCTGAAGATGTGCTAATGTCTCCCTGTATTGAATCAGCATGTCTGTCAAACTCCTCATACAAGTTTCTGCCTGTCATAGGGAAGGTACAATCCTTAGGGCTATCAAAACGTTCAATCAGTCTCTCCGTAAACTCCACATAGGTAATGTGTGCATGACCCCTAGTGACCATACCATGATGCCACCACTCATGTGCTAACCCATCCAGGTGAATTGCTGCATACTTAATAGCTTCTTCCTTAGGCATAGGGTTTATTTGAAAGTATGTGTCAAGCTTTTGAACCCAAGCTCTTGCTGTAGTCTTCCCCGAGCCATCATAATATGGTAATTGAAGTTTCCCTACTTTCTTCTGTAGCTCATAACTCTGGTTCCTGCCATGTCCACGTGGCATATGCTTCATCCGCACATCTATATACTCCCTAAAGGTGATTGCAGCAATAAAATCTGGACCTCCGGCTTTCCAATCTCTCCTCAGATGGTCCTGTATATCAGTGATCTGGGGCTCTGATATGGGTTGCTTTGGAGCTCTAGAAGGAAATATGGGAATCCTGGGCCGCGAACTCACTGTCCTAGTTTGCTGGGGTGCATGACCGAAATTGCTCCCAACTTGTTCGCCTCCATTTTGTGCCCCATCTTGATTATTACCATTCTGATTATTTCCTCCACCCACATTAGCATTCAACCCCATTTGACAAGCCATCATCTGCATCATAAGCTCAAATCTCTGACTCTGTTCTTGTGCTCTTTGCTCTGCTGATCGCTGTCTCTGTGTTAAGGTGTCTAATATTTGTAAGAATCTTTCTTTTCCCTGATCTGGACCGGCATTCATTTTGTCAAACATTGTTCTCTCTATCTGGCTATTCCAAATTCCCTATAAGACCTTCACAGGATGGCAGGACTTATAGCTCTGATACCACTGTAATAACCCCAATAGGATTATAACTTCTTCAAACACCAAAAATCTTTATACTTCAGTTGTTTGACATTTCGTCAAACACTTTGCAAGCAAGCTCTGATACCACTGTAATAACCCCAATAGGATTATAACTTCTTCAAACACCAAAAAATCTTTATACTTCAGTTGTTTGACATTTCGTCAAACACTTTGCAAGCAAGCTCTGATACCACTGTAATAACCCTCCTCAAATCTGCCCTCAAAAAATGCAGATGAAAGCTCAAGGAATTTCATCAAACAGTTCACATGCAAGGGACGTATGACTGATATAGTATTTCAGCTGGCTTTAAATGACCGTTTCTTCAATTTGCATCAATGAGAATCTTGTGCTAGAAGACTACAATGGACTGCACAATGACCTAACATGAGTGTGCTACTAATTTTGACAATATTCAGTGTATATATAGGATCTAAGCATGAGAAATGAACACCTACAGCCAACTAACATTTTTACAAACAGTTGGTATGCAAACTAACTAGCCGATAAATAATGATATTAAATTGCTTAAATAACACCAGCAACTATTATCTTCTTAATTGTAATGAAAAATACAATGCTCATGAAATATGGCCAAGACTTTGGCATTTACATGGATTACAAAATGATAATGCTAGTATAATGCACACTTACAGCTGAAAGCTTATAACACCCTAAAAAACAATATTAATAAAGGAACTTGGTTGTAGATGGCTGTAATAATTTTCTTCAATGCTGCCCCTTCTGCTTTGCTTTTCCGATTTGCTTTTTCGAACTGCTTTTTTCGGCTTGCTTTTTCGGTTCTGCTTTTTCGTACTGCTTTTTTGGCCTGCTTTTTCGGTTCCACTTTTTCGGACTGCTTTTTTCGGTTCCGCTTTTTTCGTACTACTTTTTCGGCCTGCTTTTTCGGTTCCGCTTTTTCGAACTGCTTTTTCGTATCTGTTTTTTCAAACTGCTGCCCTATTGAATCTCAAGACCATGTCTTTCAATGGCGTCAAGATTTCCAGCTTGAAGGGATTTTGTCCTTCAAACTATTGAGACATAATCTCCAGAAAATTTTCCAATTTCTTTGATATTTTTCAAGCCTGCATAAAAGAAGCTCTTTCATTTCTTTTATAGTGTTCTCACAAGAGCTCCATCCTTCGTTTTCTCAATGTGGGATAAAACATAATTCCCTTTACGTAACTTATGTCTCCAATGTGTTATAAAATAAAGGGGACTCTTTTAATTTAAATATTTCCCACAAACTATAATCTATGCATTAATAAAGTTAAATATTTAAATTTAACTTTATAAAATAGCTTTATAAATGCATAAAAAATCTTATTAATGATAAACAAGTCTCCTTGTCGATTTTAAACAATTACCATCAACATACTGCTACCACTGGATGTCCGACCATGTCCAAGATGACTTACTATAAATAGTAAGTATGCTCAAAGTTACCTCAAAACCCATCAGAAAGACTTGCAACTAAAACTATGTAGGCCAAATGGCCTCGAAGTCCCTTTAATGTCCTGGTTAGCCTATGGGACAGTGGGGAAATAGGCCAACGACAACAACATGCTATGAATGCTTAAAAAGGGAACATTACAAGTCTTTAGACACTTCACTCTAGAAATGCCACTTTGTTAGAGGATTTACAAAATGACTGTTAAGCCAACTTTGTTAAGAGATTTCTTCACTGCTACAATCATTAGAGAGTAACAATGATTGACCTGATTGTTGAAGCAACTGTCTTTGTAGATTCAGATCATAGTTCTGGCTTGACCTCTAGATCCTTCCTAATCAAAATATTCTTTGCAGCTCAATCTTCAAACTTGGATGCTCTGTCCTTAGTTAGATATCCTTCTCATTTCGCTTCTCTCACATTGTTTTTCAATTGCTTGATTAAATCGACAACTTGACCTTGCATATATATGATACTCAATGTCAAGTGGGCTTGAATACCCTTCCATACAAACATTTAACATCTATTTGGTCGGCTTGAATCAACCAAGAAATCACAAAGTGTAACCTGCTGAAAATTGGCTAATACGAAGATGAGTCACTCGGTTAATACCAAAATCCTTTGACGACCGATCAAACTCAGTTAATATTGACTTCTGCTTGGTTGGAACCGGAATCTTCTTTATTGCTCAATTGAGCTTGGCTAAAGCTGACCATGCTTGGATAAAGTTTGACATTTGTGTAACATCAATGACAATATACAATTGAATTATTGTTTTCAACATTGTGCATGCTCTTATTCATCGTTTATTTGTATGCTGTAATCATTCTTTGCCTGTGTGAGTCTAGTCATCCAAAGCCGGAACATCTTATTTGTTTGCTTGTGGTCCATGCCACCTGATTTATTGTTTAAGAAGCCATCCGATCGGTTTCCCTTATTCATTTCCCACCTTCTAGGGTGCTCAATTATCCTTAAACATATAATTTGCTGTCTGTGCATTCAAAAAAAATTATTCAATAAATTAATTGACCCTCATGAGCTTCTCTGCAATTACCATTTCATTGTTTCAAGTATGGGTGCTCCAAAATGATTATCTTCAGCAAACTTTAGTTCCGATAATTGAAGGTACGGTAAATATTATTTCAATGTCTTACGAAGTGTCTCGGCAGCCTCCAATCAACAATAGAGCTGCTATTAATATTTCATAATAATCTATTGTAATCACGGTTTCAATAAGTTCGATCCCCAGTAAATGTAAATCATCAAATAAAGACATGAATCGTAGGCAATGTGGAATCTATTCCACACGGACAATTCCTCCACTTCAGTGCTGGCTTAATTTTGAAGTGAGCAACTGTTATATCCTCATATCTGCAGCAATCCCTAAGACTGAGTAGCTCTGATACCATGTTAAAGATGATTACCTTTATCTCAGATCTGGACTATATGTGTCTTTTCTGATTTTCGGAATATGATTCTTACTAATCACTGTTCTTTTATCTGCAGTTTGTAATCAAAACATTGATAATATTGATCTTGACAAATATGATGGTGATGCTAAATCAATATTGAAAAACACTTTATATAATATTGCAAATTTGAATGTGATATTGGTGATATCCGATCTCAAATAAGCAGAGCATTAATTGATTTTGATGCCTCTCTTGATTTGATTGGTTAGATATAAGTATTGATCCAAAAGGCACAAAGCCAATAGTCATGTCATGAGAGGAAATGTCTCATGTCCGCTCATGACACGACTGTTGGTATAAACAATGGTTAACATAATACAAACCAATTTGGTTAACCAAAACATGATCAAGACAAATCGCCAATCAGTATAGACATAGATAGATCATTTTGTTCGATTCTATTATGTCTTAACGAAATGCATCGGATCATTTCCTTATCAATATTACGCAAGATATCATTACTCGATTATCAAGAGAAAATATAATCTGGAAGTACAGATTTCTGCATACTTAGTCTGATATGAATAATTTAGCTAATTGCTTGTTTGAATTCAAGACAAAGAATTCTTGTATCTGACCGTAGCTATAATATATCAACACATGCCGCATACAGATACTAATCACACAACTCTGAGTGTTTCATTTCATATATTTGCGTTGAATTGAATCTTGCAGGTTTATAAGAGATGGATTATTAAAAAGAACAGGAGAGGCATTAGCTGTTTACAATATTCATACCACATCACCCTTAGGCTGTATAAATTAACCCACATTGTCAACTTTCTATACCAGGATAGCTAGGATGCAGCTGCTGTGAGACCCACTGACTGTATACTGCTGAAAATGTCCAGTTGCTATTGAATTAATCTTTGAAGCAATATTTCCTGTCGCTGGTACCAAAAGGAACTGATGGTTGTGCTACAAAATGGAACTTCTGGTTTGGTTCTGATTTGCAAAGCAAGAAAAAATAATAATTAGTCAAAAGTATAGAATGAATTCTTCCTCGTGTGATTCCGCAAGTAAAGACTACATTGATTTAAGGAAGCAAGTTCTTTCTTTCTTTCAATAATGAAAGCCAATCAATGACAATCGCTAAATTCTCCCCCACACACCATGTCACAAAAAACTGCTGAGCTGGCTGAGATAACCTAGCCAATCAATGACGATTGCTAAATTCTCCCCTACACGCCATGTCACAAAGAACTATTGAGCTGGCTGAGATAATTGATAAGTCGAAAACAATTTAAAAAATGGTCTCATGCCCATGACTGAAAAATAGGGAACATTAAGTGTGGCCCCATAATAAATAATTAAATAATATTTGCTGGGACTTTAGTGTTTTGGCCTCTTTTTTAATCAATACTTTACACATTTTATTAAATCAATGTTTAAACTTTAGCCAATGGAGTGAATAAAAAATATTCTAACATGATTATTTATTTATTTAAATGAGAGGGGACATAACATGTTATACCTCCCTATTATTACTTATATCAACGTCTCTCTCTCTCTCTACACACACACACACACACAGATATATGCACACACACACACATGTACATATATGTATGTATGTATACCAAAGGAACGTGACTCGGACTTGGCTTGGACTCGACAGTGACTCAGCAAAGTAAAAAAACCTCGAAATTTTGAGATTTTTTAGGATTTAAAGAACATTCCATGCACCCATTATTGAATAAAGCTTAAATACACAATAAAATCATGAAATAGAAGGTAATTTGATCACAATGCACATACTTAAACATACACCAATTACATAAATACAAAAGGTAAATTGCCAATACTAAAATTTAAATAGTAGCTGAAGGAAATAGAAAAGTAAAACATAGAATCATAGATATATAAAATGATAAATCCATGAAACCCATCAAAATGTATATCAAATCCATGAAATCCAACACATCAATAGTCATCAAATGTTCCAAATTCCGACCATATGTTACATTAAACGAAAAGTTAAAACAAGACTATAGCTATGGCTCCTAGTCCTCATCCTCATCCTTATACTCATCCCCAACCTAAACCTCAGACACAGTATAATCTATAAAATGCCTCTTAGTAAGGCGTCTAAAGTAGGTCTTGGATGACTAATTAGCCATAGCATCAGCCTATGAAGTGCTTCTAGGATCAATTGTAGTCTCTGCCACTGCCTTGAGGTGCCACTAGGAACAACTGTAGCTCTTTAGTCCTCTACTGCTATAGCCACGGCCTTAGCCTCTCTGTTTGCCTCATTAACCCACTGTAGGTCCTTTTTATTAAAGATAGGATCAGTAGCCTCAGTGATCCACTCAGGCTTTGGATCAACCTCCTCTAGAGTAGTCGGAGTGGTGTCACTATCCAAAATCTCTCTGGTCCTATGCGCAGGTTGTAATGCACAAAGACTAGCTTGTTCATTTTCACCACAGACCACTTGTTACGTCTTTTCGAGTGGATGTGCTTGAACATGCTCCAGTTGCGCTCATATCTAGAAGCGCTACTTGGCTGACTCATTATGCATGCAGATGGCGATTTGCTGAAGGTTTTTGGTTGAAGGCCCAAACATTTGCCACCATCTATTTGAATTTTGAAAAAAGGAAAAGAAAAAATATTAGTCTCATTTCAAAATTTGAACTTTTAAGCTAGAAATTTAGAAACAAGATTGTATAAGGCTTAAGTTGCAATTTTTACCCGACTGCAATTTTGTATGACCTTCTTTGCAAATTTGACTCGAAAAAATGGGCCCTGTTGCATTATTATAGGCATTGATCTCAAGCAATATATATGTGGCATTAGTGGCCATCTTCGATATCACAGTGTATAGGCCACTAAGAACCTCCTCATCTGCTTTGAAATCTTCACGAAAATGGTATTCCGAATTAAGGTAATAGGCTGCTGCGTGGATGGGTTTATGAAGGTGATTTTGTCATCTCTTATCAATTATGTCCCAAATAGGGCCATACTTGTCCTCAACTCCTACATATTTGGCCTTAATAGCCTCCTTAGTCTTATCCATGCTCTCATATATGTAGCCCATAGCGGGCTTCTCCCCATCAACAACTTGTAAGAGGGCTACAAGGTGCCGAGTGATCTGCAAAACAATTTAACAAAAAAACAATTTAGTGAATGATGAAACTTTGCGAAGTTGCACAATGAAAATGAAACAAAAATGTATGAGATAAATTAATTTATAAAATTTTAAGACTTAAGCCTTTAAAATTTAAATTACCCCCACAATCTCCTTACATGGCCCCCAAAAACCTTCTTCATCATAAATGCATTTTGTTGCATCTATCCCTGCAGGGGTGGTTGGAAAGGAGAAGGAACGTCATTGTGGACCAACAAACATGCACCTCAAAGCTAACCTTGAACTCAACAAGGATTTTAGTGTGATAAAATTAGAGGCAAATCTTGTGATACCGGGACGAGCCAATTCCTTTCCCTTTGTGTATTCCCTCATAATGTTGAGGACCAAGGCATGATTATAGATGAACTTGCAAAGATTTTTGGCCTTAGCAACACATGATTTCACCCATTCAAGCTTGCTAATATCCTCTAACATGAGGTGGAGGCAATCGGCCGCACATGGAGTCCAAAAGATTTTTGGGTGTCTCTACATCAAAAGTTTTCTTGCAGCAATTTTAAATTAGTTAGTAAACAATTAAAAATTTAGATGTGTTAAAAAATTTTTAATTTTCAAAATTTAATGAAAGACTTAAATTTTTTTTTAGAACTTAGAAATTAAAATTTTACCTGTAGCAACATAATTAGCTGCATTATGAGTCACTACTTGGACAACATTCTCTTTCCCCACCTACCTTATGACTTCTTCAATAGCCTCACATAAGAATTTTTCATTTTTGACATATGAGAAAGCATCTATAGACTTCAAAAACATGGTGGATCCTGAAAGTGAAAATTAAACAAATAATTATCAAAACTTTAGTTATTCAATCATACATTAAATTTTAGACTTTGAGAAGTAGAGGATGATGAATTACCTCCGCTAGAAACAAGAAAATTGAGGAGAGTCCTATTCCTCCTATTTGTCCATCCATCCATCATATATAATTGTACACCTCCATTGGCTCCAAATCTTTCTAGAGTCTTCCAACTCAAGATTCATCTCCTCAACCATTTTTAGTAAGAGAGGGCCACTCAACTTATCTTCAGTGGGGGCTTTAAACCCCGCACCACAGATGGAAACCACATCAATCATCCTCTACCAATAAGGAGTCTTGTTACATTTAGAAAAATATTTTAATTAGCATATTTCAACATCAAGTTAAAATTATAAAATTTTATTTTAAAAATTGAATATAAAACTTAAAACAATCAAATATAAATGAAGTTGAAGTAATTGACTGCAATAAATGGAATGTTGCAAAAATACCAAAACTTGCAAATTGCTCTTCTTTCAGCTTCACGAATCTCTCTATTCCAGACCAAGCTCTCGAGTGAGGATTGTGCACCAGGAGTGGAAAGTGGTACAAAAAAATTGTCCAACCTAGATTTTCTGACTCTAAGACCAAAGGTAATGCCAGTACTACTAGTAGAGGCAGCGCCACTAGCAGTGCAAGGAATAGATGTAGAAGAAGTACAACTAGCAGAAGCACTAAGACGATAGGGGGGAAAGGGAAGCATCTTCTCCAACACAACCTATTGAACCTAGGGATGTAAAACTAGATATAGAAGCAGTGCCACATGAGTGTGGAAGGGAATTGGAACCAATTTGAGCTAACTCTGCTAATTGTTTTTGTTTTAATTCCTTTTCTTGTTCATATTTTTCTAAAGCAACATAACAAAAACGTTTAGCCTTAGGAGTTGTACTTTTACAAGGCTCAACATCATGACCACGTATGCCAACAATATGGTATTTCAATCTATTTATCCCCCCACTATTAACGACCTTACAAAATAGGCATTTTGTTTGAGTTCTACCTCTACCCGAAAATTCTATGGTGTACTTCCAGCACTCATCTTTTTTATTGCCTTTAAAGAGCTTGGGTTTTTTAGCTGGAGGAGCCATTATGAGTAAGGAAAAATGTCAAGGTTGCTGCAATAAGACACTCTAGACCAAATATTACCATTTAAGCATTGTATTTTATGAAGATCTAAAGCAAAACAAAACCCATAAACATACAAAAAAATTAATCCAAAAAACCCATAAGCATAGAGAAAAAAACTATCAAAATCCAAAAAATCAACTTTTACCTATTTGAAATGAGTTGAGAAGTGTTGAGAAGAGCTCCTATAAGCTCCTTGATGATCTAAATGCAAGTGTGTAGTTGCTCCAACGTCACAAATGCAAGCTTTTCTCCTCTTCCTTTCAGCTGGTTGCAAAACAATGGCACTCTATTTCTCTTCTCTCTCTCTCTCTCTCTCTCTCTCTCTCTCTCTCTCTCTTTCTTTTTCTCACAATAAAGTGTTATGAAAGCCCTTTTAGAGTCTTAAGGATAAAAAAGAACAAAAAAAGAAAAATTAAAAAAAAAACTGATTTTTAATGTTTTCACTTTGTTGGACATTGGCTGCTGCGGTCAGGTCAAGCAAGTTGTGACCTGAGAGTAACGCCTTGACCCGCGAGTCAGGCGAGTCACACAAGTCACCCTTCCTGACTCGCCGAGCTCGAGTCATGGGTCATTTTAACCTAGCAAATCCTCCCTAACTCACTGACTCGGGAGACTCGCCCGACTTGCGGCGAGTCTTGTTACTCTGATGTATACATACATACATACATATGTATGTATGTATATATAATTATATACTGAAATTGTTTACAAATCTTGTGCCCATTCAAGCAACAACATGAGAATTACAAACTTATTCAAGCTCCTTTCGAGCAACCGCATTAGAAACAACATTTAGAGTACCGAGAATCACAACTTAGAATTTCACAAAGATGTCTCTCTTGGGGTTTGAACCAGAGTCTCCACAATAAGAACTCATTGCTTCAACCAACTAAGCTAAACCCTTTGGACATGTATATATAATAATATATACATATATATATGTATGTATGTATATAGCTGTGCCATATTAAAATAATACAAAAAGAGAATTTTTAGTGTTTTTAATATACTTCTTGGCCTCATGGGTTGTGGGTCCTTGGAAGCCCTCTTGGGAAAGTGACAGGTCTCCTACGCGGACCTGCCCAAGCCTCGAGAAGAACTCAGACCCAAGAAGAACCTAGACCTGACAGGTAGGGTCCAAACCTTGCAACGTAACATGTGTCCAAGACAAATGTGGGTTCCACCCTTGTCTTGGACAGCAGTGCTTTCCCAAGAGTTTGTTTCTAGTCTTCTTTATTCTAAAAGAATTCTAACTTCCTTGTAACAAACAAATTTTCCTAACCAATTTAAAACAAATATTTAACTAACAACTAATCCCATTCACATGACAATGACTTCCATTAACTAATTATAACGAGAAAGAAGTAACTGCTACCTAATCTATAAAGGAAATAAATAAATGATTACATTGCTATCATTTAAATCAATCTAACATGTTCAATTGAAAGTAAAGTAGCAACTACCATCTTAAACATCTAATATATTCAGGCATATATTTCTGAACTATCTATTTATGCTCCCATGATTCCAAAGGTAAAAGTGCAAAAGAACATGCAGAAATAATGGAGAAATCCCTTTGTCTCATTGTTCAAGCCTCGGCATTGGTGAGAGGAGAAGCATTGATATAGGCTTAACCTCTCAACCGTGGACCATACTTATCCCCACACATCTTAACTTAATAGAACGACTTTCCCTACCTCGAGATCGGGCTCGGGATGTTCTTAAGTCCAGCCATCCGAGCATCCCAGTTGTTTAAGTGTCTCATCAGTTATTCCTAAATAACTGAAGCTTCTGGACAAACAAAAAGATTTCATGATCGACAAATCTTCCTATATCTACCTTGGCCAAGGATTTCAAATTGGGTTCGTAAAACCCAATTTCCACCACTCGACTTGACAACAGGTTTCATCATTAGGACATGCATGAGCTATTTTATGTGTTTGTTACTTATTTATCTGATTTCAATCTTGATTTTGTTTGCAGGTTATATTTTACACCTCTTCACCAATCATTGGCCTTTCTACGAGGTGAATTCCTCGATGTCATTATATATTCTAATTCCATGCAAGGTAGTGTGTTTAAGCATTGCAAACATTTGGACACATTCCAATATACATAATTAACTCAGTTTCAAAGGCTGAATAATTGGTGTAAGCTCAAGATCATTTTAATGATTGAAATCATAACACTTCAGATATCAGTAGATAGCATAATGGATTATCTCTACTAATTCAGTCGTAACCGACTGAGGAGAATATGTCGAATCAGATTGAGAAAGAAGACAATAAAAATAATGGTTGGGAAATACATGTGCATAGATATTGCTTTATACTACTCAATTGCATTCTCATGGTTAATCAAATTTAAATCAAGAACAAGATATCGGATTGCTAGTAAAAGTTATTGTGGTTGGGAGTTACGTATCCGACTATACTTTCTATTTCCTTTCTTTGCTCTAAACATTCCACAAAAACAAGGTATTTGAAGGTAAACGAATTCTACAAAGGTATAAATATGTTTCAGAATAATAGAGTATAGAAGCTGATTGAAACAAGAGTCACGTGACTTGATCTTCAAGCTCGGATTTCTTCTTCCGCTTGTTGGTATTCTTGGTCTCTGTTGTATATTGCCTTGTTCCAATTTTCTAGCACTGTTGGACTTAGAAGAATTCCGAGGAATGAGTTAGGATTATAGAGATAGGAAGGTTTAATCTGAGATTGTGGTTCACAGGGTTTGGTAACAAACACAGCAGATTTGGGAAGAGAGTAGGAATATTGTAGAAGGAAGAAGGGGTGTCTCAAATTGATTCATGATGAACTTTTAATGGTCAGTCGTGACCTTTGGGCTACTGTCGGTTAACAAGAAGGCTTTTCAAATCCTTCAAAAATTCGAATTTTGAAAAGAAAGAACAAGGAGGGAAAAAGAATTGAAAGTTGACGAGTTTAATTTTTATTTTATTATTATTATAAGCCCTTATGTATGTTTAAGTATGTATATCGATGAGGTGACATCAATAGATTATATAATTATAATTTATTGGTGCCACTTCATTTTTATAAATATGTATTCGTATTTAAGAGTTTATAATAATGATTAAATAAGAAAATTCAATAATAAATCTTCAAAGGTATGAATTAAATTAAATTTAGATTATTTTAAAGTTCTTATTATATTGTTTTCCTAATAGCTCATGTGGTACTATAATGCAATCTGTGGTCAAGTCTTTGTATCCTTTCCAAGGTAGTCTTAGGTCATACCTGTCAAGCTTGACGACTGGACAAATCGACCATCCCCTTCCGATGATCTCGTTTAACAATGCCTCCCCTCTCTTTAGTCTTCTTCCTACAATCACCCAAGCAAAACATTCTCACCAAGACATTAATTCAAAAATATATTGAATCGTTAATTCCAACCAAACAATTGTCAATCATCTAATGACAGTTATAGGTTGCTTGATTATTTTCCTCAACGTCTATATTAACTAACTCATTTCACATGATCATGAAAGAAATAATTCGTTATCAGTTGGTACAACATATATAATTAACTAACTCGTTTCGCATGATCAAGAAAAAGAAACAATCGGTTAATAGTTGATACAACGTATATAATTAACCAACTTGTTTCACATGATCAGGAATAATTCGTTAAACCAACAGATATGATCCAATAAAAAATTAGGGCAAAAATTGGGATGGAACATTCCCTCTCGATTTGGCATTGTTTTCCTCACTTTTTCACTTGATATGTTTCCTTTTGATCATGATATGAAAGTTTGATTTAATTGCAGGGATGGCTCCATGATGTCAAGGCTTAAGGTTCAGTGAAAACAAAAGACATGAAAATGCAAGTGGGAGTTTTGAGAATTTTTTTCTAAGTATATCTAAACCCACATAATGGCAAGTTATCAAATCATTTGATTATGAATTTCTGCCTGATACCACCCCAAAAGATTTTGATTCTCAATGGGTTTGTAATCCTTGTTTATAATTATAATTTTTTGAAATGCTGGCCAATGCTTGAGATTGGCCTCAATTAATTCATCTTCCATTTTATAAATAGTCTGCCCCCTGTTTCCTTTTCTCAAACAATGCATGACTGAATAGCTTGGGATGTAATTCAGAATATTCAATGTTTCTTTTAGAGTATTTGTTATCTTCTAATTCTTGAAATTCTCTTTCTCAAGTAGAGTATTGCAACCATCAAATCTCCATCTATGATGACATTCTCTACATTGCAGGATTTGACAAGTTGAAGGCCAAATAAGGCCTCTGCTTCCACTTCATTACTCATTGTTAATTTTGTTTTTCTGCTGCTATTTATCATTCTTTGAATTGCAGATAATGCAGCCAGCTTTGGATTGGCTTGGGTTTCCGGATGATGCACTGTTAAAATACAATTTCCAAGTGCCTTCACTGGGTGGGGTCCACGAGGACTAGTTAGATTGGAACACCCATGAACTTTGGGAAGGTAGAGAGCTTATTCCATTTTTTTAACATTTCTAGGTACGACGAGGATACTATATGTTTCCACAGTGGTTTGGATATAGCACAAGACATGTGACCTTTGTGATAGCAATTTTTAGCTTGGACACTGTTTTCAAGCTCTGTTTTATACTTGAATGATTCTTTGATTCAATTCCTTTCAAATCATCCAGATCAACTGCACCAAGCTGGTGTTCCATAAGCATGAGAGAGCAACATCGTTTTTACCTTTATGCCAATCTTTGGACAATAATATCACAGAATCAGGAATGGGGAGATTGCCATTCTTCTTATTGGATAACCATTCCCATTGGGAAGGAGCATTTTATGAACACATGCTTTTTTTGTTTGGTCCTGCAAAACAAAGAGGGTACTGAATGGATGCTAGCCAGTTTCTGAAGTCTATCCCCACCCCTCACACTTTGTTGACTATAGTCTTTTTTTAACAGATATTGCATGTACAGTATTCCAGGGAGAACTAAATAATCAATTTGTCTTCAATTTTTTTCAGGATCTTGATTTGCACATGACAGGTTGATTGTCAATACTTGTTTCTTTCCAGTTAGCTTTCTTTGTATGTTTGATATATTTCTATATTTTTGCCATTTCCGCTAAGCAAAAATTGAATCTGCTTGCTAAACTTCATCTGCATACTAATTAATAATCTGATAGACGGTGATTAGTAATTACTGTCTATCAGATTTCTTGCCTTTTGCCAACTGTCGACTAATAAATTCTACATTGCATCCTGATAAGTATATACGCTTGTCATATCTGTAGTATGTTGATTGATGATATGCATACATAATGTTAAAGATAAGCGGACTGATTCCATGATGCAAAATAGTTGCAGGACATGCATCTGTGAAGCTTCTGAAATGTGATACTGATATTACAATTTCAGGTTTTACATGATTCTGTTAACTTTTGTATTAATCTGATTCTATTATGATTTTCCAATAAATATGAACGTTAATTTATCTCTCTAATGTCTGATACCTGTTTAGAAGGTTGCTATACCCATAGTAAAGGCCGCTATATTTTCCCATAGAATGTGCAAACTAGAGGTAAAAATCTGCATGAAAAATCTACAAAATGCCTATCTGTGGTATCTTGTTTTATGAGTAAACAGTGAAACAGTTCCAGGTTATTGAAAGTGATTTTTGTTGGTTTCCAGGAGTTTTTCTGTTCCTGGTCATTTGGGTTTCAAAACCTCTTCACTCTCTGAGTGAGTTAATGCTCTCACTAAGTTGTAAAAATAAGGTTTTGCCTAAAGCCGAAGTTTGGAGTTTTGGGATTTCAATATTTAGATGTCAATAATTTGCAGTTTCTGCTCACTAAATGCTGAAATGACAATGCAATTTCCATTTTTTATGATTGGGAGTATGTTAACCTAATATGAGATTTCTCTGTTTCTCGATCTTTGTAAAATTGAAGTTTCAAGTTCAACCATAGAAAGCACATCGATACAGCATTTGTGTTGTCAATGTACTATAAGTCGAAACAGTTTTTGTAAGGTTGACAGAATTCCAGTTAAATATTTTATAGCACCATCATTTTAGTAGATTTTGATGTAGCATTCATGACTATGTAAATTTTATCCAAAGAGTCAATTAAAAGGATATTAAAAATTCCATTTCTTAAAAGTCTCTAATTGCAGATGAAATGTTTTATGCCAATGTATATGCATCTTTTTTGTTTCATTCCTCTAGTAACATGTAGGACTCCATATGTTAAACAATGCTTTGTGGCATTCTTCTACTAACATTTTGGACCTTATATGTTAAAAAAATCTTTATTGGAGGAAGAAAGGTTTAGTACAAGCAGCCCAAAAATTTAAATCCAGCTTTCTTAGATAATTTACATATGTTTGCCTCTCTATTACCCACTTTCTATGATCATAGTATTTTCTCTGTTTGTGCTCATCAATTTAAATTTTCAACTCCTCTACTAAATGGGAAGATTTTTCATTTTAATTTTTAAATGTTTTATGTACTTAACCATATTTTTTGTAATACAAGGTTTTATTTCATTTGATATTATTTTTTCTTGATGTTTGAACTATTTAGACTTTTCTTTTATTTGGAAAATATGTGCACTATTGATATTCTAAACTGATTATTCTTGAGCAGATCTTTGTCTCGGAAGGATATCCAGGTCCTTGTAGGTTTTGGCTGTCCAAGTTTAGACAAAAAGGCGGTTCTCTCAGGAAAACGCTTGAGAGCATATGTTCATCTTGATGAAGGAGATGTAAGTGATTTAGCAAAATCTTTTTGAAGTTTGAAATTTTTATGGATAATGAGTTGGTAGATCATTCTTTTAGAATGCAGTTGTTTTATGAGTTCTCTTTTTTAATTTTGATTGTACTTAAGAAAGTCAACTAGGTCTATAAAAAGCAACGTTTACCTCTGCTTGCTCATTTTTCCTTCCACTGGAATCTGCTAATGCATCTTAGAATCCCTGGCTGACTATTTTTTTTTTGCTCCATTTGACTTCTTTTGCCTCACCTCAAGCTCCTCCATGTGGAAATGGTACATGTTTCCAAGGACAAACAGGCATTGCATTATGTTTCCCATAATGCTGTTTCTCTTGTTTTCTCTGGCCTTGAGCTTCCTTGTTGCCATGCATCTAATAAATTGTTTGCAATTGTTGCTGCATTACTTTCACCCATATTCTTAGATCAGCCATTCCAGAAAATCGTCTTTCAAATTCTATCTTTGTTGGATTTCATACTGCCTGTCTTGACTAATGGTGTGTTCCATCTGATTAGTATGTTATCCTACTAGTATTTATGTATTTTTCATTTGTTTTGTCTTATGTGTCTTTGTGAGCCCAAGAAAATTCTGTTGAGGTCTGTTATGAGCAAATGAGTTGTCTTGTTGTGTCCCCCTCTTAAAACCTTAGTTATAAGGTTCTCCTACTAAGAGAAAGGTTCAAGAAACAATAAAGATAAATAAATGATATCAAATAATTCCAACATACATTAGTATTGAATTTAAAAGAAATCATGATAATATACTTATTTATTAATGTAATAGTATTAATAATAATAAAATTAAAGTATTAACATTACTGATAATATCAAACAAATAAATAATGATAAAGTTATTATACTATTTCACTATTAATGGTGTAAAAGTAAAATATGTATAATTTTAAATGAATGGACCCAAAGATATAATAAATAAATTATATCCAAAATTTGAAAATATAAAATAAATAAATCTAATATATTCAAATATTATATAATATAGTATACACATATAAAGATAATATTTATATGAGATATATATTAATTATGTATAATTATAACTTAACTATAATGACTCGATTAATTAATACCTGAGGGATGTGACCTGTAATAAAATCTATAAAAAAGAGGAGGAAGATAAGAAGAGATGTGAATAACTATTTTGAAAATAAGGAACAATAAAACCTAAAATATGAAATATCTGATTGGGGATATTACAAGTGGTATTAGAGCATGTTTCTGCCAGCCTGGAGGAATAGCAGTAGTGGAGAGACCATCATTTAGGAAAATGTAGATTATATTTTTATGGACCCTCTCCTCAGAACAAAAGTATTGCAGGGAGAATAAGAAATGGGAGTAAATGACTTCCAACAAGAAAGAACAGTCTCAGCCACGAGCCTTTATCTCAGTGATTACAATTGACAATTCTTATATTAATATACAGGCCAGTAGCATAGAATCGACACCAGCAGTAAAAATAGTAAATAGACCTGGCGTTATTAAATTGGGATTATTGATTTCATTAGATGTGGTTTTCTGTTCCTAGTAATGACATTTAGACATAATGCAGGCCAGTAGCATAGAATCGACACCAGCAGTAAAAATAGTAAATAGACCTGGCGTTATTAAATTGGGATTATTGATTTCATTAGATGTGGTTATCTGTTCCTAGTAATGACATTTAGACATTTAGACTTTTGAGGAGGATATTGCACCAATAGAAATAATCATCTTCTGCAAGCATAGAACTACCCAATGAAGATATATGGGACGGGGGGACATCGAATGGAATAAATATACATATCCAATGCAAGACATAAGCCTTACCCTACAATGGTAGATAACAATAATTAAACTCTACATATTATAGCAATGGAAAATATCTCAGGTTGACAGGATCGTATGGTTCAAGAAGAGCTAGGGTCATTGAACTCATGTGTTAAAGTTCCCATTAGAGAACAAAATTGGTAAGAGTTGTTGGAAGTTTCCGTCTGAGATCAAACATGGGTACTATCAAAGTTCCTAGGCACCGAATTCACAAAAGCCTTCTCGGAGATGATTTGGATTATAGGAAGTTTAAATCATATTTGGTATCCTTGTTACTCATTAATAATTCAATAGTATAACATCAGCGATATCTAGAGGAATTAGCAAGTTGAGCATCATATAAACATCTTTTTGAAGTGATTTGAGTCAATATATCCAATAATCACCAAATTTAAATACAAGGGAACATAGTTATAATTCAAGCTCCAACCGAAGGAGCACATATTTGATATTACAGATCTCTTATAACCTCTAACTCATATAGCCATTGAGATTTTTGTCTCCAGATTTACTGACTGCAGACAGTTAAAGTCTTTTAAACATGTTTTAGATCTGCTATCTGACCATCTGGGTAAATAGTCAATACCGTTTCTAAGCCCATCAAGAAGGATATAAAAATAAGTCAACATTCTATCTACAGTAAAAAATGCAAGCAATATTTGCAACTATCGTAACAAATATTATTAAGGACCACACATTGTACGCAATTTAAATAGTTTTCATTGAAGTTTATATTCAGAACTATCTTCATTGTACCACAAATATGCTGCATTGTGATGACTCTCAGCATTAGCAGAGTAAGATACTGTTAAAAATGTTCTATCTAGCATCAATTAGAGATCTGGAACAATGAGGCTTACAAATTTATTAAGTCACTTTCAGTTGCAGCTTTGATTTTAGAGTTGTTGACAGTGACCTAAGCTGGTTGGATTCCATGAGGACAGAATTTGTGACTTGTGCTCCCATGTTCTGAAGCTTCAGACATTGGAAGGTATTTCACAGAGTCATAACAGCTAAATAGAAGGCTGGGGCATTACAAAGTGACATTTCATGCTTACAACTTGACAAAGGTGAGACAAACTTAAGCTTTAAAATCTCAAGTAATCCTATTACTGTTGGAGCCTGAGACTTATTGATAAAAATAAATAAAGAATTTTATGAAAATTAATTCGCTAAATTGTGAGAGGACTTTACAGTGGTAACAGTGAATGCCCAGCAAACATCTTACAGTAAATGATGTGTAAGTTGTCAAAAGCTTAAACAACAATAATTGCTCCGACATAGTCATTCAATTCCTAGCAAATAAGAACAAGGGATTATCAATAATTACATCAATCAAATCACTGGTGCCCAAATTGGCAAAATGCATTCTTAAGGAATGTTGAGACTCTATCTTTTGTCAATTCATTCTACAAATCTTTTGAAAATATAATTCTTGCATAAATTGAAGACAATCAACTTATATTTGCAAGTGCTTAGAAGAAGAGATCTTGTGAAAATTGGGGAAAATATTGCCAAATTTCATATTCCATGACAGTGACATTGACAAAATGTTCATGATTGACTCTACCCTTGGAAGAAGACACTATATACATTGGCTCCTATCACTATTATGTACTATGCAACCCAATCGATATAGAGGGAAAGAAACATCATGCCATAGAAATGTTTGAAAGAGTTGACGAGATTTAAAATGGAGATAGAGAATCATCAATCTTTTTATACGGAGACTTGAAGTTGAAAAAGATGAACCAAACAATGAAGAATAAACAATGCAGTAGTTATAGGTACTTTTCAAGCATCCTTTTTCTAAATCAAGAGGGACTTATAGGTACAGAGATATGCATAGAGGATTAAAGATTGGCCACAAAACTGAGGTAAAGGATCAAGGAAAGCTACATTTTAGAATCATATGAAATGATAAATGACATCTGCTTGATATAGAGACAAAATACATGTATTTTTTTTACTGATTTAGATCATTTTGTCACAAGATAAGGTAATGCCTACGGTGTAATGGACTATGCTACATCATACAAATGCACTAGGTAGGGCCTGTGGTAGAATGGGCCTGAGCTACATCGTACAAAGGCACTAGGTAAGGCATGGGGTAGAATGGGCATGAGTTACATCATACAAAGGCACTATGTAAGGCCTGTGGTGGAATGGGCATGAGCTACATCATACAAAGGCACTAGGTAAGGCCTGTAGTGGAATGAGCTTATGCGACATCATACAAAGGCACTATCTTGGGAGTAATGATCCAAGTGAGGTAATGTGATAAGGGGGAATGGTGAGGCTCACTAGGTACACAACTCCATATGGGGCCAAGGGGGATAGAGTATTTGCCCTTGGGCCTAGGGTTGGGTAACAAGGCACCCTTAAAGGAGAATGATGAGGCCTACTAGGTACGCACCTCATGAAGTATGGAGCCAAGGGGGCTAGAGTATCTACCCTTGGGCCTAGGGTCGAGTAACAGGGCACTCTATTGGAGTTCATCCTCCAATCCGAGAGGGTTTAGACCGAAGTAAGGAGACTCTGACCCGACTTGGACCCAACAAGGGTGACTTGGCTCGTGACCTAGCTCGGACTCGTTAGTGACTCAACAAAGTGAGAAAACTATTGAAATTTAGAGATTTTTTAGGATTTAAAGAACATTCCATGCACCCATTAGTGAATAAAGGTTGAAGACACAATAACATCATGAAATAGAAGGTAATATGATTACATACATAACATACATTGATTACATAAGTGCAAAGTTAAATTACTAAATAGTAGCTAAAGGAAATAGAAATCATAGATATTTAAATCCACGAAACCCATCAAAATGTATATCAAATATATGAAATCCATCACATCAATAGTCATCATCAAATGTTCCAATCATATGTTAAACAAGAAGTTAAAAAAACAAGACTATAGCTATGGTTCCGAGTCCTCATCCTCATCCTCATCCTCATCCTCAATGTCAACCTCAGAATAATCTATAATATGCCTATGGTTCCTAGTCCTCATCCTTAATGTCAACCTTAGAATAATCTATAATATGCCTCCTAGCAAGGCATCTAAGATAGGTTTTGGATGACTGATTAGCCATAGCCTCTGCTTGTGAGGTGCATCTAGGATCAACTGTAGTCTCTACCAGTGCTACTAGTATCACCTATAGCTCTCTACTCCTATGCTGCCATAGCCACGACCTCAGCCTCTTTGTCTGCCTCGTCTACTCACTCTAGGTTCTCATCATCAAAGACATGATTAGTAGCCTCAGTGATCCACTTAGAGTCTAGATCAACCTTCTCTAGAGTAATCGGAAAGGTCTCACTATCCAATAGCTCCTTGGGCCTAATGTACAGGTTGTAATGCACAAAGACTAGTTTATTCATTTTCTCCATAGACAAACTTGTTATGCCTTTTCGAGTGGATGTGCTCGAACATACTCTAGCCGCGCTCACATCCAGAAGTGCTACATGGCTGGCTCAATATGCGGATGGCGATTTGTTGAAGGCCCAAACATTTGCCACCATCTATCTGAAAATCGGAAAAGAAAAAAATATTAGTCTCATTTCAACCTTTAAAGCTAGAAAGTTAGAAACTAGATAAAAAAATTATAAATTAATATGCAATGTGCATCACTTCATAAGGCTTAAGCTGCAATTTTTACCCGGCTGCAATTTGTACGACTGTCTTTGTAGATTTGGCCTGAAAAAATTGGGCCCTATTACATTATTATAGGCATCCATCTCAAGCAATATATTTGTGGGATTAGTGGCTATCTTTGATATCACAGTGTATAGGCCACTAAGAACCTCCTCATTTGCCTTGAAATCATCATACAGATGATATGACAACTGAGGTAATAGGCTGCTGCATGGATGGGTCTGTGAAGCTGATTTTGCCATCTCCTATCAATTATGTCCCAAATGGGGCCATACTTGTCCTCAACTCCTACATATTTGGTTGTAATGGTCTCCTTGGCCCTATCCACGCCCTCATATATGTAGCCCATAGTGGGCTTCTCCCTGTTAGCAACTCGTAGGAGGGCTATAAGGGGCTAAGTGATATACAAAACAATTAAACACAATAACAATTTAGTGAATGATGATATGATGATGATCATTGAAAATTGAAATATGTAACTTTGTGAAGTTGCACAATGAAAATAAAACAAAAATATGCATTAGATAAATTAATTTATAAATTTTAAGACTTTAAGTTTTTAAAATTTAAATTACCTCCACAATCTCCTTACAAGGGTCCCAAAAATCTCCTTCATCATAAATGCATTTTGTTGCATCTATCCCTGTACGGGTTGTAGCAAAGGATGAGGAAGTCCATTGTCGACCAACAAACATGCACCTCAAAGGTAACCTTGAACTCAACAAGGACTTTCGGGTGATAAAATTAGAGGCAAATCTTGTGATATTGGGACAAGTCAACTCCTTTCCCTCCGTGTATTCCCTCGTAATGCTAAGGACCAAGGTATGATTATACATGAACTTGCAAAGATTTTTGGCCTTATCAACACATGATTTCACCCATTCAATCTTGTCAATATCCTCTAACATGAGGTTGAGGCAATGAGCGGCACATGGAGTCCGAAATATTGTTGGGTGTCTCTCCATCAAAAGTTTTCCTACAACAATTTTAAATTAATTAGTAAAAATTTAGATGTGTCAAGAAACTTTTAAGTTTTAAAATTTAAAAACTAAAATAAAAAGTTTAGAAACTTAAAAGTTAAACTTTACCTGCAGCAACAAAATTAGCTGCATTATCAATCACCACCTCGACAACATTCTCTTCCCCACCTCCCTTAAGACCTCAATGGCCTCACATAAGTATATCACATTTTTGACACATAAGAAAGCATCTATAGACTTCAAAAACACAATGGATCTTGAAAATGGAAATAAAACAATAATTATCATTGACCAATCAATAAAACAAAATTTTAGTTATTCAATAATATATAAAATTTTAGAGTTTGAGAAGTAGAGGATGATGAATTACCTCTGCTAGAAACAAGAAAATTTAGGAGAGTCCTATTCATCCTATTTGTCCATCCATCTATAATAATGGTACAACCCCTTTGGCTCGAAATCTTTCTATGGTCCTCCAACCAAGTTTCATTTCCGCAAACCATTTCTAGTAAGAGGGGACCACTCAACTCATCTTCAGTGGGGGCATTAAACCCTGCACCACAGATGGAAACCACATCAATCATGTCTGCCAATTAGGAGTCATCTCACATTTATAAAAACAATTAAATTAGCATACCATATTTCAACATCAAGTTAAAATTATAAAATTTAATTTTCAAAGTTTAATTAAAAAATTAAAAGTAAAAGTTAAAACAATCAAATATAAACAAGCGACCTGGCTGCAATAAAGGGAATGTTGCAAAAAAACCAAAACTTGCAGATTGCTCTTCTTTCAGTTTCATGGATCTCCCTATTCCAACCCAAGTTCTCTTGTGAGGGCTGTGCACCAGGAGTGGAACGTGGTACAAAAAAATTGTCTAGCCTAGATTTTCTGACTCTAGGACAAAAGGTAATGCCAATACTACTATCAGGGTGCGCTAGTGCCATTGGCAGGAATAGATGAAGAAGCATGACCACTATCAGAAGCACTAGGGTAATAGGGAGGAAGGGAAGAACCTTTTCCAACACAACCTATTGAACCTAGGGGTGTAAAACTAGATACGGATGCAGTTCCAGATGAGGGTGGATGAGAAGTGCCAGTGGAACCAATCTGAGCTAACTCTGCTAATTGTTTTTTTCTTAATTCCGTTTCTTGTTCATATTTTCTAAGGCAACATAACAAGTATGTTTAGCCTCAATAGTTGCAACTTTACAAGGCTCAACATCATGTCCACGTATGCCAACAATATGATATTTCAATCTATTTATCCCCCCACTATTAATGGTCTTACAAAATAAGCATTTTGTTTGATTTCTATCTCTCCCTGGAAAGTCTATGGTGTACATCCAACACTCATATTTTCTATTACTATTAGAGAGCTTGGATTTTTTAGTTGGAGGAGCCATTATGAGTAAGGGAACAATGTTTTCAAAATGTCAAGGTTGCTGCAATAAGACATTTTAAACCAAAAATTACTATTTAAGCATTGCATTTTATGAAGAGTTAAAAGCAAACAAAAACCCATTAACATAGAGAAAAAATTCTTGCAAAAAACCCATAAGAATAGAGAAAAAAATCATCTAAATCCTAAAAATCAACTCATACGTCTTTCAAATGAGTTGATAAGTGTTGAGAAGAGCTCCTATGAACTCCTTGATGATCCAAATTGAAGTATATAGCTGCTCCAATGTCACGAATGCAAGCTTTTCTACTCTTCCTTTCAGCTGGTTGTAAAACAATGACACTCTATTTTTCTTTCTTCGTCTCTCTTTCTTTCCTTTTCTCACATTAGAGTGATATGAAAGCCCTTTTAGGCTTACAAGAAAATCAAACATTAAAACAAACTAAAAAAAAACAAATTTTTATTTTTTGAAATCCACAAATGCCTACTATGGCCAAGTCATTCTAGTTGTGAGCTGCGAGTTATGGCATGACCCACGATTTAGGTGAGTCAACCCACTTGACTTGCCGAGTTAGGATCACGGGTCAAAACGACCTTGCTAATGTAACTTGACTTGCCGACTCAGACGACTCGCGGGGAGTCTCGTTACTCTAGTTTAGACCACCTTGGTGGATGCCTAGTACCTCCTGCCAAATCCAAGGGGACCAAAATTTCCCTCTTAGATTGGATATCTAAGAAGAAGAAGATTACCATCTAGGTAGACCACCTTGGTGGATGCCTAATACTTGACACCAAGGCCAAGGGGGCCAAAGTTTGCTCTTGGGATTCAATTGGAACGAGGCATCAATATGGAAGCAAAAGAAGCCACCTGCTAAGTAGGCCACCTCGTGTGGGTGTCTAACACCTGCCACCAAGGCCAAGGGGGGCAAAGTTTTGGTCTTGGGCTTACCATGGGATAGGTTTGGAATACTTTATTATGAATCGTCATTTTTTTTTGAAACACACACACACACACACACACACATACGTGTATGTACTTATGTTCAATTTTGTGGTTGCAGGGTTTATAATCAAGGTATAATGACAAAGTAAACTTTGTAAATCATTTTCCTAATGTTGACTCATTGCAAATTATAGCGTTTTAATCAAGAATTTGTGTATTATGTGTATACATTGTGTATGCGTCATGTCTACAGGCATTCATATGTATACTTTGTGTTTGCTCTGTGTCTTCATGCATTCATGTGTCTACATCACGTCTTCATGTGTATACATTGCGTCTTCATGCATTCATGTGTATATATTGTGTATGCTTTGTGTCTTCATGCATCCATGTGTTTACTTCGTTTATGCTTTGCGTTTCTCGACATCCAAGTGCATATTTGTATTTTTATATGTTGACTCTATATGGAAAGTTTTATATAAAAAATTATCATTGCTTGAGGGCAAGCAATTTTGGGACGGGAGGATTGTCATTTTCCCCTCTTTGAACCTTAGTTATAACACTCTTGTCCTAAGAGAAAGGTTTAATAAACAATAAAGATAAATAAATGATATCAAATAATCCCAACATACATTATTATTGAATCCAAAATGTCATGCCCAAAATATCGGGGCAAAAACACACCAATTTTTTTTTTCATTAACTTAAATGCACTAAGTTGGTAAGGTTAAGTTCAGATAAAAGAAGGATACCCAGAAGGTGGATACATGATCTCCTAATGGTACTTTGAGATTACAATTCAGTTGAAACACATCATAAAGGAATAGGTTGCTCGTTTGTTAAATTAATCAAATGAATTAAACAACTAATTGTTTGAATCGTTGAAAATAAATAACACATTAACTAATTAACATCTTTCACTTAATTACATAAACTTTGTTTTAATAACAATTTAATTAAATCGATAATCTTCTTCCAAGGAAGAGGTACGTTTTAGAAAGATAGTAATACATTTAAAATTAAATAGATACTAAAACAAATAAAGAGATATTAGTACTATTATGTTTATTATTATGTTTATAACAGTTTGAACAAATAAATTACTAAAGGATTAAGACATTTAAAAATAACTATATACATTATACGATCTATCTTTTTTAAAACTTTAATTAAAATTTAAACTAACCTAAACATTAGCTTACTAACCCTTGACATAAGAGCCCCCTTTTGAAAAATTGATATCCTAACTATAGTTAAATTAAAACCGCTTTCCATTAAAATATATTACTCAAAGAATTCTAATATGCATGGCTTAACTCTTCATTCTAAGTATTAAGCATTAATACAATAACTCAACAAATTCATCCATTCACCGATCATTGAACTTGACCTACATATCTTCTAAATTAGTCATTCCTTAAGCAAGGAAGATACACACTATTTAAAAGCTATTAATATTTCCAAATTTAATGAAACCATCATTTACTAACATGTAAAATTATTTACTTGATTAAAATAACAACTAAAGCTATCAAAGAAGATAACGACAAAATTTCAATTTCCACTAACAATCCTAACTCAACATTTAACCTGTAATTAAAACTCAATAACATCTATCACCAAAAATTCTAACACAAACTCTTAACTAAATTTAACTTCCTAATTGAGCCGATTAAATTTAACACTAAAACATTCTACTAAAATATACTAATTTTAAATTAAAACATTAAAATTAAAATTAAATAATATCATAAAACTAAATGCTATCCTATACTAACACCAATATAAGCATTAAGTCAAAGCGTTAACTATATGAATTTAAATATACACAAGAAAAAGAATACTAAACTAAACATAACATAATACATTAATAAATTAAAGAAAAATATTAACTACACAAATTAATAAATAGATAATTCTATAAAAGAAAATATCCTAATAATAAAACTTTACTTAACTATAAAACTATCTATAATACACGTATTAACTAATATTTAAAACATTAAATACCTAGCCATAAACTAATAAAACTTTAAAACTTCATTTCAAAAACCCATGCAAATCTAAATTAACTAACATCTAAACAATACTCCACCTCAAGCTACCTACCCCTTAACCACCCTTCCTTTGGCACTGGCTACGGTGCAACTTATTTGCACCGCGCCGTTTGCATTTCCGTCAGTCTCCAACTCCTCTGACACTTCCATCCTCCGTCCTCCGTCCTCCTCCTGTTTTGTGCGGTAGAAGATTGGTACACGTACGGTGTCAAATTTACTATTTACTGCATATAGTCAACTAGCGCACTCTTCTTACCTCGAAGAAAATGACGTTGGCTCTAAACGGGAAATCCAAAATATATATCTTGCACTGTCAAAAGACTGAAAAAATATTGTGATAACTTTAAATAAGTGTCGTAACTAAATGGGAAGCATATTTAAAGTATTCGGACAGTTAAGAGTAGTAGTTAAAGTATCCGGAAAGCATATTTTTAATAGCTATTATAAAAAAATTATTTAAATTAAACACATATTAAAAAGTTAATAAATAAGTTATTAATAAGTATTATATAAGTGTGAATCAAGATTTGTTAGAATAGGTCAATAGAAATAATCAAATGATAAATCAGAATTTGCTAATATGAAATTAAAAGTATTGCTCATATGAAATAAAGAGTTTAAAATAGGATTGTAAAATCCAGTCCTAGTTGAATATAAAAAATAAAATAATGAATTAGAAAATAAATTAGAATTAGGAAAATCAAATCTTTAGAATTGTTGATTTCTGTAAAAGATAAGAACATTCTTATCTTAAAATTAAGTTTAACAAATGACAAATAATTAATCTAATATCTAAATGATTAACCTATAATTTTTCATAACATAAATAAGAACAAATAACTAATTTAGATGATTAATAGATAATTGTGGATCACTTTGATTATTTTTATAACTATAATTTAAAACTATAATCTCTCACACATGTTAGAAATACAACATGATTTGTTTGAACCAAAAACATATTGGCTTTCTTAAAATAGATCAAAATATCTATAATATTATATACATACATACATTATACCATATTAATATTTATAAACATAGGATTCTAATGCAACATTTTCTAGACCACCTTAAAAGCAATTAGGTTTCAACAACTGATACAAAAGTTATTTAAATTAGATACATATTATTAATAAGGTATATGAATAACTATTATTAAAAATTTATTTAAATTAAACACATATTAAGAAGTTAATAAACAGAATCATAATGATTTAATATTTATTAATAATAATCATCTATTACAATAGTTCATTATAAAAATAAAAATATTATTAACATACTATATAAATATTTTAAACCCATTAACAATTTATTAAAATACAATACTTTTCTTAAAATCTTAAATCAAAACTTTAAACTTATACTATATATATATATATATATATATATAACAATTGAGAATAGGGATTTTGGAAATAGAAATAGCACACAGTGTCGGATGAAACAGAAGGAGGATAGAGGATGAAAGTGTCAGAGGAGTTGGGAGATTGATGGAAATGACATGGTGAAAATAAGTTGCATCTTAGCCGGTGCCCTCTTCTACATTGCTGGCAAAGGAGAACACAGGATGTTGGGGACTTCCTTAAACTCATGATTATGTTAATGAAATGGAATGAAGATTTTTAATGATGTTTATGAAATCAGGTAATTTATAGGATCTAGATTTGAGAACAATATAATGATGATTAAAGAATTAGTTCAATTTATGTAGTTTATAGGATCTAGATTTTAGAACAAATAATGATCATTAAAGAATCAATTTACGAATCTTAGTAACAAATCAAGATCAGTTATTAATCTCTGTTGAAATCTTCTTTGATCAATTCCTAAAAAGTCTATGTAGTGGTCTTCGTTGGTTGGTAGCTCGTAGGCTTCGTGCTTTGCAGGGTTGCCTTGCAGGTTGAACCCTCCATCAACCAAAAAAAAAAAAAACTTCTTTGATCAAGTTTCTTTTGTTTTGACTATTGATCAAGTAATATGTCATTCTTATGATTCATTCATCATCCTTGAATAAAGTATTTGGACCTTCGACACAGAAACTTAACTCTCAGAATATTTGTGCATTTTCTTTGAATGTCTTCCAAAAGTAACAATTCATGATGTAATGTAATGTTTTCTAGTTCTGTCTTCCATGCCTAAGATTGTGTGAGATAGTTCTTATCTAGGCAAACAACATTTTTGCTTTCTATTTTATATCCACTTCTTTGTAGTCCTTTGGTTGATGTTCACACGTGGGATTGAAATACTTTATATTGTTCTCTTCTTCTCCCAAGTTGTTTTGACCCTAATATTACTTTGACCTTCTCTCTTACATAGGGGAAGCAATTCCTAATCTATATGTCAAAATTTGTCATTTTTTTTTGTGAACCTCCGTAGGTGAGTGAAGAGCTTAAAGCTAACCTTTTGGCTTTCTTGCATTTATGGAGCTCTCTGTATAACTCATATAGTGTGAGGTGGTCTAAAAGTGTCATTTTAAGATGTTCATCTAGAACCTGTTATGTTCACCCCCCAATAGCCACTTACCAAAAAAATTGTACTTTTTGTACAAATGGACCAATTAGAAACCAAGAAAGTTAAAAAATGATCAACTATTAGTGTGTGTGTGTGTGTGTGATTGGCTATTAGTACATGTGCTAGCATTTTTTGACCTTTTTATGAGGGGGGGGGGGGATAGGTAACGGTAAGATGTGGTGGCAATAAAAACACAGGCGACAACTAGCTTGTTTCCCCTACTTCTTATTTTCAACATTCACATTTAATCATTCATGCAAATCAATTCACCATCTAATCAACTACTTGATTTTTTTTTATCAATCTGGTCTTTCATCTATTTAGTTTTTTCTCTACTACAATTTTGGGCTAAGAGTGATCTTCCATTTTTCATGTTCTCTCCACAAAACCTAACAACCCAATCCTTGTGATGTCTCAATCAAGAAGGCTTCAATCTCTATTAAGGTGATCTTGTAAGGGATTGTGGTTTTAATTTTGAAGTTGTGTGTGATAATGTATCATCATAATATTTCTATTTGTCTCCATCTTGATATTGACAATGATAAAGATCTCACTTTTAATAAGGACCTTAACATGAAGGTTGTCTCTTTGCTCCTAACATAGTTGCATTAAGTTTATAAAGGTAGGTAGGAAAAGAGTGTCAATAATGTCAATAATCTTATACCTTTTAGTTTATTTTTTAAAATGTGAGGTTGCAATTTATATTGAAAATTGTATTATGTGAAGCACAAAAATATTGAGGAAATAATAAAAACAGTTGCAAAAAATGTAATTACGAAAGTATAATATTACAAAAGAGTTAAAGTAATAAATTCATTAATACACGAAGACTCATCATCATCAAGTTTGGATTTCAAATCATCATTTACAAGAATAAGACTATCTCGAACTAGCTCTGAACGAGTCATTTGTTCAATACATTAAGTATCCACATTATTCACTAATTATATTTGAGCTTTGAAATATACTTTAACTATGTTATGATATTTTTCCCATTTACTTCATAATATATGTAATTATCAATATTTATCTTGTAACAATAATAAGACATTATATGTAAAAAACATTATAAATATTTAAAGAAAAACCTATATGTTTTCATTAATGATCCTTCCTTTTATAATGAAATGTTCTTCCATGTGAATGTAATGATAGTTAGATAATCATTAGAGAAAATATTTATTTAGTGTAAGTATATTGTCAAAATTAAGCATTCAATATGTTACACAAGCTTATCTTATGACATATGTTAGAAAATGAATATTGTAGGATTAATTGTTGTAACTTTTTGCATATTAAATTTATTTTTTATATTTTTTCAATATAGGTGAAAAGTTTAATCTTGTACTTGTTAAAGAGATGCAAAATATTGAATTTTATTATAAACTATTGTTAATTTATTTATAAATCAATTTGTACCTTACCCTTATTTGCCTTTCTAAAATATGGATTAGTAGCCACCTAAATAAATGTTAGATGTTACCTAGGATTCACCTGATCAAATTAATAGCCACCCAAAACATCTAGAACATATTCCCCATTATTTTAAATTTTGTTCTCTCCTCTCTTTTTCTATTTTACCTCCAAAAGTCATCAATAGTTTTTTTTCCTTTATAACTAGAATTCTTGTACTTCCTTGTTTGATGTGAAAATATTGGATGGATTTGTCACTTCCATACACCAATCTAAGACTAGAATCATTGCAAATTTCTTATTGTGGGTCAAATTTAAGAAAAAGAAAAAGTTTAGATTTTTTAGTTTCTTGAATTGAAACCTTCAAACATTCATAACTTCCAAACATTTAAAAACATTTCTCATTGTAAATGCCATAATATTAAAAACTACAAACAAATATTTTCTAAAAATAATTATATGAACAACATTGACATCATTTAATAAAAAATACTTACTTCTAATTCAAAATTTACACTAAGCAAATATAATTTTAAAAAATCACAAAATTCAAATTATCCATACTTATGCACCAAAAAGAAAACATCCCAACCAAATAATCAACTTAACATTTCCCAATCAAAGACATACCAATGCACTTAAAAGACAACATCCCAACCAAATAATCAACTTAACATCTCCCAATCACGGACCTACCTTTTACAAAAGAACATATGAAAGAGCAATTTTATCGCATGAACTTAATGATGTTCACTATAAACAACAATATCAATGTCTCAAAATTATTAGATAATTATTTATGAGACGAGATTAACCATCAATATTGAAGCCCAATTTGTAATTTAAGAAAACAAAGAGGATTCCCATTTAACGTGTGGTAGGTACCTAAGAGAAAACTTCCTTTCGCTTTCAACACATCTAAACAATAAGACCTTCCCTTTCTCCAGTGCTAAAATTTAAACTGGTACTCTTTAACCGCCCGGATACTTTAAATATGCTTCCCATTTAGTCACCACAATATTTTTTCAGTCTTTTGATGGTGCAAGATATAGGTTTTGGATTTCCTGTTTAGAGCCGACGTCATTTTCTTCGAGGTAAGAAGAGGAAGAGTACGCGAGTGGACCATACACAGTAAATAATGAATTTGACACCGTACGTGTACCAAAATTCTACGGCACGAAACGGGAGGAGGACGGAGGACGGAGGTGTCAGAGGAGTTCGAGACTGACGGAAATGCAAACGGCACGGTGCAAATAAGTTGCACCGTAGCCGGTGCCAGTTTTAAGGGGGACACACTGACAAGTGGGGCACATGATCCCAAGAAAATCTATTGGCAGAAAATGCATGGGGTGGAGGGAAATAAGGTTTGAGTACAGAGGTTAAATCATGAAAAGTGCAAGTTCTGATTTTGCATTTAAGACATTGACTTTAACCCCCTTTTTTTTAAAAACAAAACTCCATGTTCATTATTCTTTCAACTCACGCCTAGAACAAGCATGGTGAAGTTATGTCCAAAAGTAAAGTTAGTAGGATATTTTTTTTGTTGTAATTTTCTCTATGTTTTAATTTAATTTATTTATTTTTTCATTGATTTAGTAGATATAAACAAGGGTTTTTAGGAGCATCTTAGGGAGAATATTCTTTGTGCTTTTTAGGGATTATTTTGTCTTCCCATACAAAAGACAGCATCCTGTAGGTGAATTTTTTTTTTGAAAGTTCTGAAGAGCCAAAGTTACATGATTTTAATTTTCAACATACTAGGAATAATATTTGAATCCAAGTTCAAGACAATTTTAAGGACAACTTGAAAGGTGAGAAGTATGTGTCTCAATTCATATACAAAACTAATGATTTTGATTTAATTTGCACTATTTATCTTATTGGACATTCACACAAAATATACTTAAGATCGATCGTTCCATCCTTTCTCCATTCTACCTAATTAATATTAATCTTATGAATACGATTTCAAACATAAGAATGCTCAGGGAAGAGTGGACATCATTTTATCCATTTTTCGATACACACATGCATAACTAAAATATTGTAAGATTCAATGCAAGAATCGTTGCTCAATCTTTTCTCTTCTATTAATCAACCTGGTTCAAGGCTCTGTCGGGAAAGAACCAGTAAGAAAACTCGACATCCTTGCCACTTCAACAAGAGTTTAAAATACATTTTTACATGATATTACAATACAATTTGAATTCTCTTCTAGGTCCTTCACAAGGGATCCTTTCCAATATCTTCAATGCATCAAGGGAATCATGGAGAAGATGAGAACTGACCCGGAGGTAAAACAAACATAATATGAAGAACAAAACATACATGCATTCCCATCCCGGTTTGTACAATAGGTTCAACATAGAACCAGACTAGGGAGAAGGTGGATTTTCCGATAGGAGATGTCGACCACAATACCATAACATAGCCCTTTCGAGGCTAAAATCTCAAGAACTTTCGTTCTTTCACAAATGCCCTTTCAAGGCCAATAATACAAGGATTTTCATTCTTTCACTTCTTCAAATTTCACAATTTCAAAACATGGTATGTGATGACAAGTAGGGGCCCATAACACCCTACCCTCTTTCCCTCTTCTCGTCATGAGAAGAGACTCTACACTATCAGGGTCTAATTAAAGCCCTTCCCCCATACATGGCTACTTCTTCCCTATCCAAAAGTGAGTAATGCCAAAACAACTCACAACATCCCTTCGAAATTCAAGAAAAACATGAAGGAAAACCATTCACAAAAACATGAGTCAAACCCTCCCAAGCATACCCAACGTACATACAAGCATTGCAATGAAAATCACAATAACATAAGCATGAACCAAGCATGAACAACATGAGCAACATGAACAACATGAACAAAGGAGATGAAGAACTCCTACCTTCACAATAAGGTTATGGTAAAATGAACCAGTTTGAGATGAGCTTTCCTTCCTTCCTTCAATCTTGAAAACTTCTCTCTAAAACTAGAGATTGGGTAACCACTAAAACTTCTCAAAGATGCCTCTAAATACCATCCTAACTCAACTAGACATTAGGTAAACCTCCAGGTGGAGTCAAGGTTACCAACACAAGAAGGAAGCAATCAATTTTCGCACTCAAGCAAAATTGGACTTTTTGAGTGACCATAAAAGTCAACCAAAGAGGCTAGGGGAGTGGAAAATACTCCCAACCCATACCCTTACCTCTAGGTTACTTAGATTTAATGTTTTTAGGCCTTAAAGACTTAATAGGGACCTAACAAAAGCTAGGAGAATTTTAGGCCTTACTAACAACCTTCAAAATAAGCAGAATACTCACTAATCCTAATTAGGGTAATTAACTTCGATTACTCACTGATTAGCAAAAAGGTCACTAACTTAGTCTGACTTAGATCTTTAGGTTACTGGTTAATCCTAACTATCATTTTGGAAATGCATATACAATTCACGAGTGTCAAGCGACACTATAAAAACACTGATACGAAACATTAACATTTAAAGATTACAGAATGATACATTCATTCAATCCATGACACAAATAAAATACGAACAACAGGGTTTGTATCTTTCATCAGATTCAACCCTGGTTTCCACAATTGGTACATAGGGTTCAGTTTCGTCTCTCCGTTAGATCTCTCGGTTAAAATATCCTGCACATTGATTGCACACATCAGTAGCTCAAGAAAATCACATACATGTATTCAAAACTCATTTGTATAGTTACATAAATCAAAGAATAAATCCTTCATATAATTAGCTATTTAATTCATTTCTCCTCACATTTAATCATTAGTATCACATACTCAATATAACATAACTTATTCATTAGTTCAGATTAAAATACTAGAATAATCATCATTAGGCATGCATATACCTAACATCATAAACATCACCAATTAAGGAATGCTGAACTATTTGAAAGCATAAAACTTAATTATCAAGGTACCAAAATCAACACCTTTATCATTAGGTGAAAAAAGCCTCACATCATCATTAGTAAAATTTTAATATTTAACAGCCGAGGTAATGTTGTAGTTCTTGAATCACTGAGCATTAAAACATGGATGTATTAACTAATCCCAGTTTCATTAGGACATTCACAACATGCACATTACTTCATATTCATTTTAATCTCCTATCACGGTCTTAATAGAGAATTCATATTTGATAATTACATATGAGGAGGGTCCTTACACAAAATAAATCATGATAATATATTTATTTACTAATGTAATAGTATTAATGATAATAAAATTAAAGTATTAACACTACTAATAATAATATCAAACAAATAAATAATGAAAAAGTTCTAATATTATCTACACTATTACACTATTAATGGCATAAAAGTAAAATAAGTAAAATTATTAATGAATGGACCAAAAAGAGATTCATAAAATAAAATATATAAAAAATATGAAAATATAAAATAAATAATATAAATCTAATATACTCAAATATTATATAATATAATACATATGTAAAGATAATATTTATATGAGATATATATTAATATGTATTATTATACCTTAACTATAATGACTCGATTAATTAATATGCGAGGAACCCAAGCATTGGATAACAACATTTATAAAAATGAGAAGAAAGGAAGATGAGATGTAAATAACTATTTTGAAAATAAGGAATGATAAAACCTAAAATATGAAATTATCTGATTGTGGACATTACATATCTATTTTAAGTGCACCTGATTGTTCTTCTAAACAAGCTGCCACCTGTGGCAGACAAGCACTATGCTGTTCTGGTAATTTTCCCTTTATTTAATGTTTCTCTCAGGTGTGTAGCTCTTGTAAATTAAGGGACTCTTGTGCAAGTGCTTACTTATCTCCAACTCGGGAGGACTTTGAGGCTCGCACGATGGATGTCATGCGGGTTTTAACAATTTATGGGTTGGATCCTCTAATTAATTCAGCTGAAAACAAGCTACATAAGAAAAAAGCAGTGAAGACAGCTATTTGCAGGTTGCTGAAAGAGATTTTCAAATTGAGTGCAATACCACTTGATCCAAACTTTCCGAAGCCCATTTTTAAAAGGCCTCCTCCAAAGGTTAAGGAGCCCCAACCTCCACCAAGAAAAAGAGTGGGCCGTGATGATGTTGAAATGAAGAAAGGGGATTGGCTTTGTCTAAAGTAAGCATCATTCTATGTTATTTGATTCATCATACATTGCAACAGTATTCTGACAAAGCATCTTTCTATGTTATATGATTCATCATGTATTGCAACAGTATTCTGACCTCAATATTGAAGAATTTATGGAGCTAATTTTATCTTGCTTGGTTATCATGACTGGATTTTAGGTGTGATTTCTTGAACTTTGCAAAGAATAATGTTTGCCTGCAATGTGAGGCGGAGCGTCCCAAAAGGCTATTAAATATTGGGGAATGGGAATGCCCAGGGTAAGTTTCTAAGATGCATGACTAACTTTGTACTATGATGTTTTATTTGGATTCAACTTCATAATTTGAGTTGGCTTATTGAGCCATAATTTTTGAGTCAACTTGTGATGAAAGTAATAGTTAAGTTTTGAAGTTCTGGGGACTGGAAACTGTTCTTTATATTTACTACTCTGCATTTTTGTTGATCACCTCTGAGGATAACAGCATAAGTTGATTTTGCATTATGAATTAATGTCAAACTTGTGAAATGCATGTATGATATTGCAGGTGCAACTTTCTGAATTACAGAAGAAACATGACTTGTTATAATTGTGACCGAAAGCGCCCTGAGGATGAGTACACCAAAAATGTTGGAAAAGTTAGAGATGATAACAATTTTCAGGAATCTAGATTTCCAAATGCGAGGTTGGAACGGACTTTTAATATGACCAACTCTATGAAGGCTTGGAATGATGACTTTGATGATGATGAGTCGGATGGAGCAGAAGTTGCTGCCTTTGAATATGGAGATAGTTCTAAAAGCAAGGAGGGCCCTCTTATGAATGTGAATAGTGAGAGTAGAAGGGATAGACGCTCTGATGATGACTCTTTTGACTTTGATAATGGACCTATACAGGGGAGAGAAAGAGTGAAGGGACAGAAAAATATTGAAGGTTGGAAAACAGAGAAGCATGTTAGTGATTGGAAAATGGATATGAGATTGGTGTCACCCAACGAGAGGGTTGAGGCCTTCAATGACTTTGGCGACTTTGACAAAGATGATGACAAAGATGCCGATGGCTCTAGCCCGAACAGAGTACAGAGTAGGTCATATGCTAGAGAAAACACATTGTCTCCTTATTCTGGAAGAAATGAGGGGGACTATGATTCTGATGAACATTTGAAAGATAATAAAAGGAAGGACTCTCTGAGTTTTAGGAGACCATTACAAAGAGTAAGTACCAAAGAGACCTATGACAGTTCTGTTGAAGAAGATGATGACTTTTCTGAATCGGAATCTGATGAAGAGCCAATGAAATGGAAGAAGAGCAACAAAGGAAGATCTATGGGGAGTAGAGGAGCATGGAACAAAACAGGAAAGAGAGATTCTTTTGGAGCAGATTCTTATGATTCTGATGATGAAGATCCATATATGTCAATGAAAAGTCGAAACAGAGATGAGGTTACAAAGTTAGCTGGGAGGGGTGTATCTGCTAATTCTAGGGGAAGAAAAGGATTCAGAGATGACTTTGAGCATGACGGTGGTGCAAAAAAGAGTTTCGGGAATGTTAATGGACATAATAGAGCAGAAAGAAGTTGGAATGAAAGAGATCAGGACAATTCTTCCAGAGAGAGACAGCAGATTTCTAATCTGGGTGAGACACGGTTTGGTCCTAGAGCAGGTGGATTTAACAGTGATTCTGGCTATGTGGATGAACGTCGTAATCAAAGAAACTATGGGATGAATGATAGTTATACAGGGTCAAGGGGAAAGCAGAATAGTCGTGGTAGAAATAGACACGAGTTTTCTAAAGAAAGTCCAAGATCTGGTAGGGAAGCATCACATAGGTCTAGAGGAGGAAGGAAGCAAAATAACTATGACTTTGATGAACCTGACAAGGAAAGGTATGATGGGAGGACTAATGAATCTCAAAGGAATGGGAAAAGTGGGATGAGTAAACGGAAAATAAGGGGTAAATTTTAAGTGAGCATTTTTAGCTTTTTAAAAATTATTCTGTTTTGATCTAGGCATATCTATTGTTATTAATTGAAGAGGATCGTCATGAATCCTTTTGTTTGTACCATATCTCAATTCAAGAAAAAGGCCCAGAATTTTTTACCTCCATTGAAGAGTTCCATTGCAGATCTTAAATAGCCTCGAGGGAAAGAGCTTTGAATTCTATACTAGCTTTGATGATACCTAGTCCTATTTACATGTTATTTTAAAAGTAATTCCAAAATTTGGAAGCCCTATAATATGAAGTATCAATTCCTTAGCTAATTTTATTTTAAAATAATATCAATATATATAGGCCCGGTGTATGATGAAATCTACATTTTCAATGTTTTTGTGCTCGAGATTCCAATGAGCTTGATGGATCTAAAGCCTCAAACTGGGTTATCTTTATATATTTAACGACCTGCATTGTTTATATAGTGCTAAAGGTAGAATTCCGCGCCCTTGTATAATTGTATATTAAAATGTTGAAACATTTTTGATTTGATGAATGTGATTGAGCTGCATGAATCGTATGCAAGAAATTCTCCACACATTAAACTTGTTTGGCTAAGTAATTGTAAAACAATTCCAACATGTCATCATTAAACTTACAAGCACAAAATTCCACGAGTAGCACCTGATAACAAATTAAAATAGGCATGAACTTCTTGATATTGTCAAGGAATGAAAAACAAAATAAAATGAAATATAGTTGTGAAGGATCTTGCAAAAGAAGGGCTTTATAGTTGCAAACACTATGCAACAAATGTTCATTTATATGGGGTTGTGAAGTAGCAGTAGCCATTATAAACATGAGATGGACATTGTAATAATAATCATTAAATAATGTCAATACCATAATAAGCTCCATTTAACATTGGTTTCTGAACAGTGCAATGAATCAGAGGAGAAAAAGTAATATCTGAAAGATATAATTACGTAAATCACAATATAATTTTGTAATTGTCATGCAGATCGTCGTGCAAGAATCAAAAGATTAGATAATCAAGGTGCAACCATAAAAGCATATGTTATAATAGAAAATAATGTATTCCACAATGTTGAAGGTAAAGATCTAAGTTTTAATAATGTTGATGTTAGAGAAAAACATCTTAGCATAAATATCATGATCATGTATGAATGCTTAATATAAGAATGTGCAATATGTATATAGAAGAATCATCAAAGAGACAAGTTAACATGTAAGGGACATGGTAAGTGGGGAGACATCATATATTATGGCACAAACATCACATGAAAGACATCCAAGTAAAATACGTATCAAAGATGAAATGAATAAAAAGGATAACATATTAATGAAAAAGTTTGAACAATGACATAGAATGATGAAAAATATGATAAATAACAAAAACAAACATGTCTTAATTTAAAAAAGCTATAGCAAAAACTGATAAAAGATAAGAGAAGATAAGAGAAGTTCTAATGAAAGATGAACATAGAAAACATAACTAAGTAAAAAGTCAAAGTCAAATACAAGCAACTATTTTTTAGTTAACTTGATGATAGTGGTTGCTAACCATGTTTTCCATTTGTACCTTCCAAATCTATAAAGGAAAAAACCACAACATATACTAGCAATTAAATAAACAATTATATTATAATAATCATTGCATCAATATGAATCTCTAAAGAAAAACAATTATAAAAGTGGTATGAATAACATAATATGTATCTATAATTATATAAAGATGCACCACTATGCATCATCCACATTCTAACTTGAAAACAATTCAAACATAAAAGGAAAATAGAAATTAAGCAAAAGGAAAATAGAAAGTAAGCAAATGGCATAAAAATTGATGCTTAAAGTGTCAACCAATTATGTAGGAAGTCTTTCTCAAAGAGATCATCTTAGTCATGAAACGTAATGTCCTCATGTTTGGTCGTCATATCCTTTACTATACCTCACATCAATATTAAAGTAGCGCTCTTACTATATATGTGAAAATAGGTTCAATTTCTATTTGGTTTTTTTTAGCCATTTTACTTTTTTCTTTCAAGATGGTTCTACATGTAGATTTTGAACTTGCTTAGCATTTTTCTTCCCTCATACCAAATTTTGAGAATTATTTAAATATGAATTTTACATCTATCATTTATAATTGTTTTTCCTTTCCACTTTCCTTGGTATGTGTAATTGGTCTCTTATATGAACCATTTGAAAGTCCATATATTGAAAAAATCCTCAATGCCTAGGTACTATAGATATAACATGATGTTTATGGTGCTTTAGGCTCTATATCTTCTATAATTATGAAGGAAAGTTGATAAATTTTGAAAATAATTTTGTAACTATAATGTACCATTTTAACATCTTTAAGAGAAAAAAATACGTAAACAAATATTTAAAAAATGATTATATCAAAGAATAGACAAACATAACATCATGGTGACACCAAATGTACCCTAGAAAACCCCCTCACAAGGAAAAAACCTAACCCCTAAAAGCACTCATACACACAATACATTATGTTATTAGCAAAGACTACACTACAGTTGTGGAGTCTTTGCAATTTTTTTGAAACATCAAGCTCTCTATTATGTTCCATATGACTTAAAAAAATGAAAATAATGTAAACACACATCCTAATCCATGCTTCTTGCCTCACATATACAATTTCAAGAGATGCAACCCAACCTTGGCTAGTGAGTAATAAACTGACACAAGCCATTCTCAACTACTACTCATGTGCTTGACGTTATAGAAACAAGCTTTTACGAGACTACCATGTGGAACCTTGTTTCCTAAACCGTAATCTTAAAAGACCATGACCCCCACATTAAGCTTTTGGTATTAACTTTTCTTTATGTTATTTTTTTTTTCCTAATGCACCACTCATGTTAAATATCTATCCCAATCGTACATACAACATACAAAGTGTTTGAAAAAATGCCTAACCTATGAGATGCACACATTTTTAGATTCCTAAATGAATCATATATTATAAGAAGTTTGATATGTGAAAAAAAGATAAGCTACTTTGTGGTAGCAAATTCTTATACTTTTGAATAAAGTAAAATCTATTGTTCGTAAGAGTAAGAGACTTATTATATAGAATCAAGGGACATGATCTAAACTAACATTTAAAGTATTGTTTAAATAACAAATATAAAGATAATATTATACTGCAAAAAAATGTTTACAACTGAAACTTAATTTCAAAAAAAAAATGAGACATTACAACAAGAGAGCTTAGCACTAGAGATAAAAGTTCACTCCCCAAGATGCACTCTCTTAGTGTCATAGTCCTTTACAAACCTCCTCAAAACATTCAAGAATATTCACTTTATGATAAAGCTACTTTGACCCACAAATACAATGATAAAGATAATTATTGATGTTATTTAGGGGTTTGCCTCAATCAAATCTTAGTATTTATTATTTCACCTCGATGAAAAAATAAGAAGAAAATGCTAAATGAAATCTTTTGAATCATAGCTAGAATAAGGATTAAAAATAAATAGTAAAAAAATTCCATAATGGTGTTAACTATAGTCTATAGGGAGAATCATTGCATCCAAATGAATTTGATAAGAAATATAACTATATATTTTCTCATGTCAAAGATATTATTTTGCAATAAATAAAGAATGACAATATAACATGAAAAGAGAATGCTACCAAGGGTCAAGGCTTCTCTTAATGCTTGTGAATAATATAGAAGTGAGAGCTCTCATATTAAACTATGCAACTACTTGAAAATAAGAGTTGAACAATAGTGAAGCACTTGACAAGATATTACGGTAATGACTATCGACATAGTGAGAGAGTTTTTCTAGAATAGTGAACTGCAAAACTATCTTCAAAAACTTGTCAAAGTCTCCACAAAGTAATTATCAAGTTTTGTTTCTTAAAGAACTACTTTTTGGTTTGGGTATTATGCCACACATCATAAACAATCCATGTAGAAAGTATTTTTTTGAATTAAAAAAAATTGGTGATTGCTAACACATTGTGTGGACATTTGTATGTTGCACTCTAGTCTAAGTTTTTTTCATAACAACCTAAGCATCCAAGTTGGTAACATCATGTTCTCTTTACACTCGTAAAACATTTAACAAGGAAATAGTAAAAATATTATAAACTAAGGTGGTGTAGTGAGCTAACTACACTAAAAGATAATCTATACTTATATATATATATATATATATTGTGTGTGTGTAGTTACAAAGAACTACATACATCATGTATATACAAAGAATGACCCCCCCATAGAAAGGAGATAATGAGACATGATATCACCCCCATAATGAAGAAGCTCCAATGTAGATGAAGAGTACCTGCAAACAAAAGATAATCCAATGTCTACAAGAAACATGTCTCCCCTTCGGAAGAGATAAATACATCAAATGATGAAGAAGTCATTCCATCTAAAAAGTAAGGAGGAAGAAGGTCTCCATGTATGCATCTCTAAAGATTGAATAGGTGTCTCCAAGCCCAAAGATTCCATTACACCATCAAGCTGGCCTATGAGATGTGACAAACCAAGAGAACATGAAGAGTTGGGTAATCTAATCTCTAAAGAAGGTGAACAAGTATCTCCAAGAGAAAACCCCTCAGATGTATTAACCAAATCTGCATTATGAGACTCATTTGAAAGAGCATCTAAGAATTTGTCTCACTTTGCAAGATCTGAAGCACAAAGATCCTCTTGCTGAATAATAGAACTCATGTCTAAAGAAGTAGGAGGTAGAAGAGTAGGAAGTTCAACACTTGTCTCAAGAACAAAATGATTCAAGCGTCCAATGTTCTCCTCACATGAATAATTGACCCTTGATAAAGGGTTAGGTATATCATGAATATCATCATCATTATCAACAAAATGCGCAAAAAAATACAAGCATGATGCATGATCAACAAATCCCATAGCTATGACATCTCTAGTCTCCATGTCCCTAATGTAGACACAATTAGGAGTAAACTCAACAATTTTACATTGTGCCCCATGAGTAATTTGATAAATGGAAAGGATATTAGTGGTAAAGGATGGTACACAAAGAACATCATTACATGTCCTCTCTCCCATAGGAATAGAACCTTTCCCACAAACCTTCATATATATATATATATATATATTATTACTCATCAATATAGGTGGAGAAGTACAATGCTCAATATGAGAAAATATATCCTTAGAAGATGTCATATGATGTGATGCACCTAAATCAAGAAGCCATTTACGTTACTCAGGATGTGTGGAAGCAATGAGTGATTGTCCTTTACCTTTGGATGATGATTTAGATGTAGAACCTACTTGATGTGTAGAAGGAGTAGACACTGATGAGGGAAATTGGATGTTGTTCTTTTGAAGAATGTGAGTGGGCTCATCAATCTTCTTATGGAAACATTTATGCTCATCATGTCCTAGATTTTTACAATAAGCACATTTATCTCTCTTTCTTCTAGATGATTCCTCTCTTGAAGATGCCTTGGATTCAATATTATGTTTTGAAGGAGAGTGATCACCTTTGTCACGTTGCATAGGATCCTTGTGTTGCTTCTTGTCTTTGGAATCTTTTGGAGGGGAGTCATTTGCAACCAATGCTTGATGCTTTGAAGGCTTCAATTGACCCATGTGAGAGAAGGTATTTTTTATGCACTACCAAGAGCATCCATAGTAGCATAGAATGTGGAAACAAAGATTGAATATTCAAGACCTAGCTTGGAAATAATAGATAATATCAATTGCTCATTATCTTTAGTAACACCATATTAGAAAGATCCAATCTAATGGAATTGAAACTAGAGAAAAAGTCTTGAATATTATGAAAATCACATCGACTTAGAACTATAAGCTCATCCTCCAATTTGAATTTTCTCATTCTGTTAGGTTTACCAAAAGTTCCCTCCAATTTCGTTGAAGCATTATGAAGATGTGTGCAGGATACAATATGATATAGAAAATCATGAGAGATGGTAGATCTAAGAGAGCCAAGTGCTTTATCTCTTCGATTAAACTATTTTCTCCTTTTTGCAACACGTGTAGCTGGTTCTATATCCCATCCAAGAATCATTCTAAGAAATCCAATACTCATCAACTGATTGTTTCCATTCACGATAGTTATTGGGAGTGAGCAATGAAACTTTTGAAAAATCCATAATGAAATCAAATCTGGCTGAAATCAACTGATAACTCCTTCAAATTACTGATTCAATTAAGAAAATTGAAATCCAAGTATTCACCAAGCGCTAAAATAGCCAAAAAAGACCTATTTTTGAAAGTGATATGTCCACTCCAAATCATTGAAATCTGATTACAGATTTGGAAATTCGAGGAAAAAAAATGCACTTTCAAAAAAAAATTATACATGAAAATTTTACCAGATGTGCCCAAACAAAGCCTCATAAGTTGCAAAAAAATGGAATTTGAGATTTTAAAAAAAAGTCAGAATCAGAGATCAAAAATAACTTGCAGCATTGTGTAGATCATGAAATTCTACCCCAAAACAAAAAAAATATTCTTATAAAAAGAAATCTGAATGAGGGAGATATTGTTGTTTGAAAATCACCTTTGAAATTATTTTATCTGAATTGCCGTCGTCGTACCTCCAAAAATCAAATGGCTGTAGATTTAGCCTCAAATGTCTGATTTGGATGAAACAAAATTCGATTTATGGGTATTTGGACCTCTTCTATATGATGCCAACCTTTGATTTGCACCAACAAGCTCCAATTTTCATATGCAATAGAAGGCCACAAAATAAGAATCCTGAAATCTCCTCCAAATTATGATGTCCAAATTGCCAAATGTTGCTCCAATAATGAGTCAAGTGAAGAATGTCTTCACAACATGAGAGCTCTGATACCATGTTAGAGTTTTAGGTGACTCTACAACATGTCCTGGCTCAAATGAAAGACCAAGATAACTTCACAAGAGATTGGCAAGACAATTGCATGAAGATGAAAGAATGATTTTATTGAAATGGACTTCCTTGACATCCAATGGATTGATTTAAAATGTACATAATATACCTCCTTATGTAGGAAAGGCAATAAGAGGCAACGATAAGGAGAAGATAAGATATCACCTACACAAGGTGGAATCAAATTTCTACCAAAGGTGGATCACACTCCATTATACAATGAAGTATGTGTGATGATGAGGATGATAATGTGATATGTGCACTAAAGGTGGATTAAGATAACAACTATGACCACCTAGAGTGGAATTCTCCTACACCATATGCTTAATTGAGGTGCAAACTCCTAAGTGTCTCAACGAAAAACTACTATGCAATGCATTATCCTAAGTAAGCTTAAGTATGTGTAATTAGTGAATATTTAATTACACAAATACCCCCCCAGGTACAACTTAGGGGAATGCATTTAAAATCACAATGTGGGTCCCATCTACTAGGCCATTTAAGGTACCCATGTATAATATGCAATGTTGTACATGAAATGCAATCTCTCATAAAGTGCAGAAAGAGAGAAAACCTTATGGGAAAAACCCTCTAAAAAGAGAGACAAAAAACAAGATTCATGGATGGATGGAGTACTCAAGACCCCCCAAGAACTACATACATCATGTATATACAAAGAATGATCCCCCCATAGGAAGGAGATAAGGAGACGTGGTATCTCCCTCATAATGAAGAAGCTCCAATGTAGATGAAGAGTACCTGCAAACAAAATATAATCCAATGCCTACAAGAAACATGTCTCCCCTTCGGAAGAGATAAATACATCAAATGATGAATAATCCACTCCATGTAAAAAGTGAGGAAGGAGGAAGAAGGTCTCCATGTATGCATCTATAAAGACTTAATATGTGTCTCCAAGCTCAAAGATTCCATCACACCATCAAGTTGGCCTATGAGATGTGACAAACCAAGAGAACATGAAGAGTTGGGTAATCTAATCTCTAAAGAAGGTGAAGAAGTATCTCCAAGAGAAAACCCCTCAGATGTATTAACCAAATCTGCATTATGAGACTCATTTGGAAGAGCATCCAAGAATTTGTCCCACATTGCAAAATCTGAAGCACAAAGATCATCGTACTGAATAGTAGAACTCATGTCCGAAGAAGCAGGAGGCAGAGGAGTAGGAAGTTCAACACTTGTCTCAAGAGCAAAATGATTCAAGTGTCCAATATTCTCCTCACATGAATAATCCACCCTTGATAAAGGGTTAGGTATATCATGAATATCATCATCATTATCAACAAAATGTACAAAAGAATACAAGTATGATGTATGATCAACAACTCCCACAGCTATGACATCTCTAGTCTCCATGTCCCTAATATAGACATAATTAGGAGTGAACTCAACAATTTTACCTTGTGCCCCATGAGTAATTTGATAAATGGAAAGGATATTAGTGGTCAAAGATGGTACACAAAGAACATCATTAAATGTCCCCTCTCCCATAGGAATATAACCTTTCCCAAAAACCTTCATGTATGTATTATTACCCATCAATATAGGTGGAGAAGTACAAGGCTCAATATAAGAAAACATATCCATAGAAGATGCCATATGATATGATGCACTTGAATCAAGAAGCCATTTACCTTGCTCATGGTGTGTGGAAGCAATGAGTGCTTGTCCTTTACCTTTGGATGATGATTTAGATGTAGAAGCTACCTGATGTGTAGAAGAAGGAGAAGACATTGGCGAGAGCAACTGGATGTTGTTCTTTTAAAGAATGTGACTAAGCTCATCAATCTTCTTATGGAAACATTTATGCTAATCATGTCCTATCTTTTTGCAATAAGAAAATTTATCTATCTTTCTTCTAGATGATTCCTCTCTTGAAGATGATCTGGATTTAATATTAAGTTTTGAACAAGAGTGATCACCTTCGCCATGTTTCTTAGGAACCTTGTGTTTTTTCTTGTCTTTGGAATCTTTTGGAGTGGAATCATTTGCAACCAATGCTTGATGCTTTTTAGGCATCAATTGACCAATGTGTGCTAACTTTCCTTGTTCCCTTGTGAGCTAAGTTGAAAATTCCTTAAGAGAAGGTATTTTGTATGCACTACCATGGGCATCCATAGTAGCATAGAATGTGGAAACAAAGATTGAATATTCAGGACCTAGTTTGGAAAGAATAGATAAATATCAATTGCTCATCATCTTTAGTAACACCACAATTAGAAAACTCTAATCTAATAGAATTGAACTTAGAGAAAAAGTCTTGAATATTGTGAAAATCAAATGGACTTAGACCTATAAGCTCATTCTCTAATTTGGATTTTCTCATTCTATTAGGTTTACCAAAAGTCCCCTCCAATGTTGTCCAATCATTATGAGGATGTATGCAGGATGCAATGTGCTACAACAAATCATGAGAGATGGTATATCTAAGAGGGCCAAGTGCTTTATCTCTTCGATCAAACAATTTTCTCCTTTACACAACACTCGTAGTTGGTTCTAGATCCTATCAAGAATCATACTAAGAAATCCAATACTCATCAACTGATTAGAAACTGCTTGTATCTATTCATGATAGTAATAGGGAGTGAGTAATGGAAAATTTGAAAAGTCCATAATGAAAATAAATTGGCTGAAATCAACTAATAACTCCTTCAAATTACTGATTCAATTAAGAAAATTGAAATCCAAGTATCCATTAAGTGCAAATATAGCCAAAAATGACCTATTTCTGAAAGTGATATGTCCATTCCAAATCAATGAAATTTGGCTATAGATCTAGAAAGTAGAGGAAAAATCATACACTTTAACAAAAAATTACACATGAAAATGTTACCAGATGTGCCCACACAAAGCCTCAACAGTTGTAGAAAATGGGCTTTGCAATTTTCAGAAAAATTTAGAATTAGAGATCCAAAATAACTAGCAACCATGTGTAGATCGTGAAATTCTACCCCAAAACAAAAAATATTTCTCGTAAAAAGGAGTCTAGATGAGGCAGATCTCGTTGTTTGAAAATCACCTCTGAATTTTTTTTTTTCTAAATCACTCTCACCATACCTCCAAAAATCAAATGGCTGTAGATTTGGCATTAGATGTCTGATTTGGATTAAAAAATTCCAATTTATGGGTTTTTGCCCCTCCTCTATATGATGCCAACCAATGATTTGCGCCAGCAAGCTCCAATTTTTACCTTCAATGGAAGACCACAAAATTAGAATCCTCAAATCTCCTCCAAATTATGAAGTCCAAATTGCCAAATGTTGCACCAACAATGGGTCAAGCCAAGATTTCACTTCTTGAGAAGATGTCTTCGCAGCATGAGAGCTCTAATACCATGTTAGAATTTTAGGTGACTCTGCAACACCTCCAAGCTTAAATGAAAGATCGAGTTAACTTCCACAACAGATTGGGAAGACAATTGCATGAAGATGAAAGAATGATATTATTGAAATTGACTTCCTTAACATCCAATGGATTGATTTAGAATGTACATAATAGGTCTTCATATATGGGAAAGGCGATAAGAGAACGATAAGGAGAAGATAAGATATCACCTACATAAGGTGGAATCACATGCCCACTAAAGGTGGATCATACTCTAGTATACAATGAAGTATGTGTGATGATGAGGATGATAATGCGACATGTGCACTAAAGGTGGATTAAGATAACAACTAGGACCATCTAGAGTGGATTTCTCCTATACCATGTGCTTAATTGAGGTGCAAACTCCTAAGTGTCTCAATGACAAACTGCTATGCAATGCATTATCCTAAGTAATCTCAAGTAAGTGTAATTAGTGAATATTTAATTACACTAACACTTTTTATACCTTAAGGTCTTGAGTTTGTTTGGTTTTTACTCCATTACTAGTGTGAGCATATGATAATATCACATGTCACAAGGCTAGTTTTTTTGAGATGTGTGATGTTGTTAGCCATATACAAAACTTTGAGGCTAGAAGTTCAATGATTTAGTGAAATATTATTTTGATAGGTTTCATAGCATTGACATTGTGTTATATGTATATGTAGGCTTGGCCACAATTATCTAAATGGCTTAGATTTAGAGAGGTTGAGTTTTTGTAGTGATATATGATTACATAATGATCTCAACTACATTGTGATGCCTTTGTACTACCAAATCATGACAAGTTAGTTCATTTAGGTCTAGCATGTTTCCAAATCTACACCAATTGATGTTTTATTAAAACACAACAAGGTAGGGCCATTGGATTTTAGTTTTAAGAGTGGGATCATCCTCAACCCATTATTAGCTATGTCAACTTGGGTGACTAGTAGAAATGAAGATGATAATCACCTATTTATTTTAAGGTTGATGATGTAGGGGTCACTGAAGGATTCACATGATGGTGGCATAATGCAAGTTTGATATCCATTTGTATCATGAATTCTTTTAGAGGATATCTTTGTGTATACTAGTCAAATGGTGAATAGAGTGGTTAGTGTGGATGGAGGAGGGGCAAAGCTTAGGGATTGGTGATGATGCAACCATGGAAGTTTAGGGAGGAGGAGATGAGGGTGGTTGAGTGAGGATTCATAGTGGAGATGATGCCACCATAACCTCCGATCCACCAAAGGTTGCCTTGAGAGAGGACTCGCTCGCAGGTCTGACTGATGTGAGTGTAGGAGAGGAGATAGATGAACAATGATATGTTGTATTTTAGATGTACTATAAGTATTTTCATATACTACTTATGATGTCTTCAATATATTTTCAGGGAATAATCTGCATTCTACTATATGATATTTATGAGGGACATTTAGATGGACTTTTACTCTTTCCTTAGGGGGGAGATGTATTCTTTTATTTATTGCAAGATGATATATACATGAGGAGCATTGATTGGGTAGGATGCAACTATTATGGATCTTGTGCCCTTGTAATTTTTATGAGATTCATATGAGATGGTTATGATGTTTATGTGATGCACATATGATGTTTAGTACTAAAGTGTGTGTTTGCAAGATGTGATATGTGCTATATGTTTTATGAGATATATCATGCTGCTAATGTGTTCCTACAGGCTGTGATGCATGGTGGACTTATGTGATTTATGCAGCCATGTGTGATGTGATATGAACATCTATGTGATGTGACCTAGTTTATGATGTATTTTATATGATGAAAAGTGAGATGATTTATTATGGGTTATATTTATATGTGATGTTATGCACATATTTTATGCCTATTTGTATGAGATGTTTATGCTTACTAACATATGAGGTGTATATATGATATGTAATGATGGATGCATTTTTGATATGTTGTAAATGTTATGGAGCTAATGTATTAAATGTATAAAATGAATGGAATGCATAATTTAGGGAACCTAAATGAATGAATGTAAGGAATATATAATTTAAATGTAAATTAAATGAATGTGTACCTAAATGAAAGTTAATGAATTGAACCTTAATGATAAATGCAAGTGATATGAAACTATATGATGAACAACATAATGATATGACAATGAATGACACTAATGCATATCTTAATATTATGAATGTAATTAATGCACTGTAGAGTGAGAATGTAACTAAGATGATAAAATGAACTAATGAAATGATTCTACTTATGCAATTAATGTGATTGAAATGCAATGAATGTAACTTAAGATGAATATTGATTAACATGAACACTAATGATAATGATAATGCAACTAAAGATGAATCCAATTTATATGAAACCATATGATGAATATTTTCATTGATAATGCAATGGGAAATTGATAATGAATGCAACTTATAAAATGTTAAATACAACTAAAATGAATATGCTTGAGAAATTATATGCAAGTTAAAAATGAGAGTACCATGAATAAATGTTAATGCACTTAATTACAACTTTAAAATGAACAATAATGACAATGAAGCTAAATGCAATGACATGCTAGTGTAAGTAATGTGAGTAAATTATCATGTAAGTTAGATGGGGTTGAATGCAATGAAAATGGAAATAAGAAAATCCAACATATCACTGGCTGACTATTCCCTCACTGCAAGGGAAGGGGGGGGGGGGGGGGGGGGGGGGGGCACATCTTTAATCATGGGTTAAGGGATCAAGGTTTTGTGGAGGGATTATGGAACTATTTTCACTTTTTAAATTAAACTCATAGGATAGTGATGGAGGGATGAGGGGGATTATAAAATTTGGATTCTTTTGTGATTGTAGGTAAATGTATGATAGCTAATTGTAGGACTAATTTTGATAGGATTCTTTGAGATTAACTGATTCTCTTGGATTTATAGGATTTTCTTTTGAGAAGAGATAATTTTTTCCCCTTTCTTGAATGGGTGGGGGGAAGGGGGGGTTGTGAAATCCTTTGAACCTTAAGCATTGGGCATTCTATGAAGGATTATCACCATGTAGTTGAGCATTTAGTTTGATATTGAAATGTTGGGGACCTATCAAGGTTATCAAGAACATCAAGGCCTTGTTACCAACATTGCATAGGACTGAATCAAAATAGACATGAGAGGATTGTCCTAACATCAGACATGAATCTTGAAAGAATTAAAGTGGAAATGAAATTGGATAACCCACAAACAACCAACATTTCCTAGGTGCACCATGTAGCCATGAGTGATGACATGTTTGGATATACAAGGGTCACATCTGATTGACTCACAGACAGAAAAATAAATAGAAAAAAATGGATTAGGACCTTTCCCTTGGATTTCCCCATTCACAACACACCATGATATAAAAGATCATGGTGACTTTGAGAAGAGAAAAACCAAATTTCTTGGAAAAGATAATCAAGCACCAAATTTAAAATCCAACATTGAAAGAAAGAGTAAATCCATGAAAATTAGCTTTTTCCAAAGAGATTGGTAGTACTGGATACTAACAGGAAAAGGTTGGGCATGAGGAAGCATGCATCATGTAAGGACCTATTGTTAGCATCTAGAACCATGATAAGACTAACATATTGAGACTTTTAGGACAATGCTTTCGAGGAAAAACAATCTTGCATGAGGAATTTTTGGAGTGCATAGTTGGGAGAATGAAAGATCCCAATTGGACATGAACTGCCATGAAAAATTGGGATACCTACAATGGGACCAAATGAAGACTGAGTGTGAGGGGGTATATACCAATGATAGACCAATGTATTTACACAAGACACACTGCACGAAAGCTTAGTATGATAAGATAGTGGAACTAATTTGATGTGATACAAATTTAAAATCTCAGGATGAGGTAATAGAAAAAGACAAATGATGTAGTGCATTAGATATAATACATTTGAAACTGATGATGATACGTGCAACTATCATGATATAGTACATGATTCTGATTTGTTGTTTCCAAGCCCAGGAATTGGGATAGTAGTGCATGTGTTTCTATAGTGTGATGCTGGAACACCATGAGAATATGGGTAAGTGGATAAGTGGATTCCTGTGGGGATTTGGAGGGACGAGACACTATTTGATAATGAGTGGGTTTGTGTAAACATGACACCTATTACTAAGTTTTTACCAAAGTACCTATTTAAGGCACTTGAATTACCAAGTTTTTATCATTGGATGATAATTTCTCTTTTCTCTTTTACTTTTTTGATATTTGAATTTTTTTTTATCACTAGGGGCTTGAATTGCCAAGTTTTCATTGTGTTGATTTTTTAAGGATAATTTATGATATTTTTGTGCTTTTTTCAAGACTAGCAAGGTATATTTAGTGGCTTGGGCATATAACTTCTTGAGATGAATGATGTTTGTGGGTTCATTCAAAGTTTCAATTTCTTGATTTGATAACTGATATGCACCTGAGACAAAGGATATCATCATAATATAGGTGCCTAGCTAGTGGGCTCAAGATTTCCCTTCTTTTCTCAATATGCTTGGACCTTCATATTTTATTTCATGACCATGTCACTTTTTGAAAGTGTCCAGGATGAACCTTTATGTTGAAATTTACTTTGAGTCAATTCTGATATACCATGAGGTGGTCATAAGCATGTTGTCTTCTTTCATCAAGTAAATAGACTGGGTGAGTCTAGCAACTTAGTAGCCATTATCATCTATTTGTCTTTGCAAAGATATGCACAAGGAGGGGAGTTCAACCAAGTGATAGGTAAGACTACTTCAACACCATAGACCGAGGAATATGGGGTTGTAGCTGTGGATGTGGGAAATAAGGTGCAATAGGCCCATGGGGTAGGGTTGATTTGTAAATGCCAATTATGAACAAAATCATTGACAACCATTTGAGGATTTTGAGGAGGGTTTTGTTGGTTGCCTCAAGCTAACTGTCATGTTGTGGGAAGTATCGGCTAGAAAAGTGATGGTAGATGTAGAGGGAGGAACACAACTCTTCCATGTTAAGATTCTTAAAGTTTCCTCTATTTTCTATGAAGATGGTGGTGGGGATATTGAAGTGACAAACAATGTGGTAGAGGATGAATTTGGATACTTGAACCTTATGGTGTCGACAAGTGGAACTGCTTCAATGTACTTTTTGAAATAGTCAATAGTTATAATAATCAATTCCTTTCCTTTTGAGGATGAAGGTGTGATCACCCCAACGACATTGAATCCCAACATGCAAATGGCTATGATGGTGTAATAGGTTATAGATTTTGTGCTAGAGCACATATCAGATTCACATATTACTTGCATGATAAGCACCTTTTGACAAAATCACATGCGTCATGTTCTATGGTAGGCCAATAATACCCTACTATCAATATTTTCCTAGCTAAGACTATATCGATCATGTGAGCACCACAAATTCTAGCATGTACCTCCTTTAGGGCCATTGTGGCCTTGTTTTGGTCTTAAAAACTAGAGACAGTATCATGATAGCCTCATGGATATAGGGTGGTTTCTATGATAGTGTTGCATGATGCTTTACTAATTAGGTTTTGGCATTGGGTTCATGTGAGATGGGGGGATATGATATTGTCTTTTAGGTAAGCATGAAGTTGGTGGTACCATGGGGAATGTGTTGACCCTAAGGAAATTGTCTATTAGTGCAAACCACTTAGTCATATACGAGGAAATGTTAGTTGGTCAACACTTTGACTGAGCCATCATAAAGGCCAAGATGCTATCAAGTAAAGAAGTGACTGAGCTTCGTATGTTCCAAGGTAGTTATAGCTTTTGAGTGCACATAAGCATCTCAAAGCATTTTAGTGGTTGCCGAGTGATTCAGGAGGCAACATGTGCCAAGTAATCTAAAAGGTAAAATTAGTTATAGCCAAGTCAAGTTTATGCCAAGGGACAACATGAAAGATAAAGAAAAGGCAAGTGCCAGAAGCTATATGAGATGAGTAACATAGTTTACTCTATTTAAGTTTGGGATGACACAAACTCATAGGTAAACAATTTTTTTGAGTTGGAAGCATGTTAATATGATTAAGAAGTCAATCATAGAGGTAATTATGCCTATAATTGTAGATCATAAATCCCTATGTTATGTGATCAACCAATCAAAAAAATGGAAAGGTCAAGCAACAAAAAGGATGAATCCTATTTGTTGATCAAGATCTAGAAGCTTCATCAAATGGCTATTTAAGAAGAGTTTAAGACCTAATTTTGTGTTGTTGAAGTTGTATAAGAGAGGTTTGCATAGTTGAAGGTGAATCATAGGTTGAAGGAATTAAGGTAACTGAGCAACGCAAAGAGAAGATAAACTATATCTATCACATAGAGGTGATTGAATATTGGAAAGAGAAGATCTTTCATTAGCAATCAAGTGCAAAATAAAGGATCACAATATTGATTACATTCTAACCATTGTATTAGCTGAATCTCTTAATAGAGTGGTCTTAACAGGCCTATTGTAAATCTCCTAATAAAATGCTCACTTTATTGTGATGTAAAAATCCTTTAATCAAGGTAGACTTAAAATTCTTGTAAGATTTTAGTAGGGAAGACCCCTCTTAGGGAAGATCATCAGAAGTGATCACACTTTGTAGCCCTAACATATATACTTTATTGCTATAGTAGTGAAGATTTTGTGGGTGTCATCCCCACCAAAGTTTTACTTTTTTCTTGGAGGGTTTCTGCGTTACCACATCTGGTGTCATGTATTGATCTATTGCTAATTTTTGTTATTCATATTATTAGATGTTAGATATGATATTACATGTTTTTATATGGTTTAAGGTCAAGGTAGAGATGTGTGGTGAATTAAGTATGAATGTGATTCATGTTTGAAGTGGTAAATTTTTTATAGATCCTGAGTCACCCCCCTCTCAACATCTTACTTTCCTTATTTCCCTATTATATTTCCAATAATTTCTATTAGAGACATGTTCTCTAAGGAAGAAGTTGAACCACTTGAGATTCAAAGATCTTAGAGATGGAAGCCTACAAGCTAGGAAAGGTTATTGAGATACTGATGCCACAATAGTAGGTCTATTAGAGAGGAATACCATCCTAAATGAAGATGTAAGAGCATTGAAAAGAGAATATGAAATATAGTCAGTGAGGTGAGGCTATATGAAGTTAGTGAACAAAAGAAAAAGGCTGAAGAAGACAAGGTAATGAATGATGAAAACAAAATGAAAATGGCTACAAGTTTTGATGAGAGGATCAACGAGGTTGTTGGAAATACAATAGGGAAAGTAAACTCTAAGGAGGAGGGGGGGGGGGGGGGGGGGGGGGGTGAATTAGTACTTCAAAACTTCAACCATAAAAATCATTCACCACACATCCATCTCACAATTTGCATGTAAACTAAAATACCAAATTAAGCATATACATCCATAGCATGAAAGAAAATAAACATTCAACACATATGACATAAGACATGATTACCCAGAAACCCTCCAATGAGAAGGTAAAACTAGGGTGGGGTGACACCCACAAATTCACTACTGTAGTTGTAAAGTGTATCCAATGAAGGTTACAATGTTTGATCATTAGACATAATCTACCTTATGAAAGGACTACCCTATTAAAGGCTTACAAGATTGTTAGATCTTACCTAATTTCAACACCCTATTAGAAGTGTTCCTAACTAAAGGAATTCAAATTACAGTGAAGTAAGCACCGTATTAAAGGATTTATCACAACTTGTTAAGACTACCCTGTTAAGAGATTTAATTGATTCACCTATTAGAATGTCTCAGCAATGATCTTGTGGTTAACACTTTGCTACTATATAACAAATAACCTCTTTTCTGATGTGTACTTGATCATCACTGGTCATATGTATCACTTTTGTCCTCTAATTCCTTTCCTTTATTCTCCTCTAACTAATTCTGTGATATATCTCTCATTCACAACTCCTTAGCCACCATGATTGTGCATGCGACCTTCTCTCTTAACTCCTTCCTCACTCATAAAAAGTTTAGAGTTTGTCCTCCTTAAGAAGACCTCAATGACTTAGGGTTAGGTATGAATCAATGATTGTAATTCATCCATCTAACTGCTCAATTCATCCATTCAACAGATTGGTTGCATGTATTGCATAGGGATTCTCAATTAAGATTCATTCTTATCATCTAGGATCACAAAACTATCCTCAACTCATCTCCAAAATTGTTTACATAGCAGTTTGTTCCATTACAAACAATTATGTCAAAAGTATATTACTCGATACTTGAAGTCCCTGATGCTTGACATCAAATGCAACTTCAATGCTATAATTCAACATCTGAACAATTCAACATCTGAACAATTCAACATCCATTGGTTACTCAACATTTGAATCACTCGATATCATTTGTCTACTCAACACTTGAGTGACTTGGCACTAATTTTTTACTCGACACATATTAAGTATCTCACTTGACATGCACTATCTAACATGTTATGCTCGATATGCATTACTTTTTCGGCATGAACTGAGTTCTAACTTATAAATGACTTAAGTGTATAGATACTCATATATCAAAACCAATTTGAGATTAACAATCTCCCCCTTTTACATGAGTGGCAAAAACACTTGGTCATGCATGAATGATCTTAACTTATGAGTATAACTTAGATGCTCACTATCTTTGTCCAACATATGTACAAAATTTCAAAATTTCAAAATTTTGCAAAACTCGACTCAACAGTCATACCTCAAAATCTTATAACTCCCCCTGAGTTGATTGTGCTATTCTAAATTTGAACCTATACCCTTGTTGAGTAAATATGCATATGCTAAACTATACTGTACTCCATTGCTATCTTTAACTTTCCCTTTGTTTGGTCTCCCCCAAAACTATATTCATTCTTTCCTTGAAGTCATTGTCTCTCTCAAAAGCTTATTACTCCACCTTTTTGACATTGATGTCAAAGGGTTATACATGTATAGTGTGTTTGTCCAAAAAGGTTTTATGAACCTCAAGTATTATTTTAAGAGTTGCATCCCAGTAATCACATGCTACCTCTAATGATTTGATTTGGATAGCTAACTTGGCAACAAGGTGAACTAAGCCATCATGTGTAGAAAGATGGGGATCTTTCTTCATCACTATTTTTGCAAAGGCTAGTTCTTTGTGTAGTATCTCCACGTGTGGGGTCAACATGGACTAGATGTTAATCAATGTAGCTGAAATGTTTGCATCTTGACCATGCAGGGCTACCAACTAACCTTGGGAATTCATCAAATTCTTGAAGTGCTTTTGACTTTGAGCTAGAGAATTGGGTAGAGTAGTACTTGTCATCTTCATATCTCCCTCCAGATTTGCAATATGGCACTGCACTTCTTGTGTGATCAGAGTTGTATCACACAACTTGGTGTAAAGTGAGAAAATATTCTCCAAAACTTTCTTTACACTCTCAATCTTGGTTGCTAATTCAACTTGACTAAGTGCAATGGCACTTGATATATTTTCATTGACTTGGCTTTGAAATTTCCTCTCAAACCATTCAAGTAGTTTAACATTTGAATCTAGGTCTGTATCATTTATCTGTTCCATTATATTTTCCAATTGCTCCATGATAGGCTTGTCTTCTATAGGTATAGATAGGCCAAATGCATCAAGGAATATTTCCTTAATATCTTGCAATGCTTTCTTCTACCTATGCTCCTTTCTAAGCAATTCTTGTTGCTTTTTCCTTGCAAGAGCATCTTGAAGTACGCTCATTTTTTCAATAGTGATTGTTGTAAGATCAAACTTTGGAAATACAATCACCTCATCCAAGTTGACATTACCAAATGATGTAACTTCAACTACCTTCGATGTGCTTGGACTAGGCCTTGATTACTGTAGTGGTGTAGCTTCTACACTCGACCTATGAAGACATTGACTTGGAGGAGTAGTAGTTTCTGGCAAAGTAACTAGTGTTTGTATTTCTAATTGCTCTTTAGGTTTCGTAGTCAAGAGTGACTCTTCAGTCCTATTCTTTTCTTGCTTTTCAATCTCAATTGCACCTTGAGTTTGTGTTGTAAGTATAGAAGTATCTTCCTAACCTATTGGAGCTTATGCCCCTTCTTGTACTTCTATAGAAATGTCTTGTATTGACAATTTTTGTACCATTGTGCTGATATTTTCAATAGTTGTCTCTTTCCTTTGGTACACTACAATGGGTATTGTAGGTTGTACCACAACAAATTGAGGGGTTTGAATTATGTCTTGTTTTCCTCCCTCTATAAATCTTTTATTTTCCTTCTCAAGTTCATCTATACTCACCAATATAGGATGACTGTATAATTGTGCTTTGGTGGTGGTGTCTAACAATATCTTCTTCATGTCCTCCTCTGTTATGGGATTGATGTTCTAAGCTACAGTATCAGAAACATCCTTGATCTTTACTATATTTGTGTTGGAATTTATCACATGTTGTGAACTGACACTCAATATTTTTATATTTGGTATACTCTGTTCTATTTGTTGCTCATCTTCAACTATTTCCTGTGTATTTGCATTTTTCTCAATGCCTTCAAAATGTGCATCTTTCTTAGTTTCATCTTTAGTAACCTTAGTTACTTCTTTTTCACCTTTTTCTTCACCTACCTCGATAGGTGTCTACTCAATTTCCTTATGTGTTGTTTGTCCATATATTACTTTCCATATCTGAGTGGACTTCTGAACAACATCCTCAATGTCATTTTGCAAAATACTAAATGCCTTATATTTAGGAGCAAATCTACCTATGTACTTCTTAATGGCCTTTGACATTGTGGTCTTATCCAATTCTGGCATCACTTGAGCCAGTGCATCCTCTTTGATTTATCTTTCTATAGTGAGACTATATTTCTATTTTTGCTCAACTTTTTCATGTAGACTTTTAGGTATGGAGTTGGCAAGCTCAATTGTAGTCTTCTTGAATGTTTCCATCATGGCATATATTGACTCTTCAACTTGATTCATCTCAATCTTTCCAACTTTTTCAAACACAACATGTGTGAATCCATATAAGTCAACATGATTATTTATATTCTCACACAAGTTGTCCAAATCAAAAGAAGGGCTATGACTTACCACTTTAAACTGGTTATTGTCATCATATTCTATCCTCTCTTCATCTAACTTGGTTGGAGCAATGTATTTTCTCCTTGGTCTCTTTTTAGACTCATCTCATTGTGTAGCTATTTTGGTTCTTTTTCCTTTTGGCTTTTCCACTTCTTGAAACTTTTTAGAAGTAGCTCTTGTGTTGGCCCTAGTAGCAGGAACTGTAGGCTTAGGTTGTATAGATTTTACAACCTTCTTCGGTTTGCTAATTGTTGGAGTTTTAGCTTTTTTTTTCTTCTTCTCTTTGGCTACAGGTGCTTCATTGGCTTCTTCTCCCTCAACATCTTCATCAAGTTTGACTTCCTCTTCACCTTGGTCTTCTCCTTGACCTTGAGTTATGGCTAGTGGTGCTTGGGTAGGTGCATCTTCACCTTCTTTTTTATCATTATCATTTTCTTCTTCTTCTTCTTCTTCTCCTTCTTCTTCTTCTGCCCCTTTGCCAAATTTTTCTTTGAGCTTCTTAAAAATTTTGTTCTTTTTCATTATTATAGAGGCTATCTTCAAATCCATAGTTATCTTTGACTTGGATACATCATAATTACCAAAGGCTATAACCTTCTTATCTACTTCTTTTGCAGATGCCTCATCCACATTTATCTCATAAGCTAGAGGCTTTAGCCATATCACCCTTGGAACTGTAGCCTGAACATATGTGAAGTCAATATCAACTGGAAATAAAACATCATTGAAATGCTTCTCAACTAGTGACACTGGAATCCTATGTCTTTGTTTCATTAACTTCTTAAAGTCTTCAAAGTAGCTAGTCATTATAGACTCAAAGTTTTCTCCAAGTTGCTCAATGTATTCACTTATCTGTACTACAATAGATCTATTTGTCTTCCATGCAACTTTACCAAAAGAAGGGAATGTGTTTTGCACATAGAAAAATATACATACAAGTATTGAACCAAACTTGCACTGTGCAATCTTGGTTTTCCTTATGGCTGCCAAGTTTTCTGATAACTGTTGTAATTGCAACTTGGCAAGGTCATAAGAATGATCCTTCTTGACTATCTTGTAGCCTACATCAACAATACAATGTACACTATTTAATTTTCTATGTTGAAAGAATTTATGTGCAATTATCCTTACTGCAAAAGCTATTAGGGGATTTGTGATGGTGTCAATTGTCACACCTCTCTTATTCCATATTGCCCCTATTTTTTTTCTCAATAACCTCTTTTGCATCACTTATCATGGTCTTAGGATTGTCTAGGGTTGTATATCCTATTACCCTCTGCACAGTGGTCTTGGTAATCTTGATAGATCCATCTTCTAACCACACAAAGTTGTTATGAATCCTACTCAATACAATCTCATTACTGATTAATTGAACATTCAAAACTTTCTTTCCCTCTTTAACCTTAGAAGTAGAAGTACTAGACACCATATTTGATGCCTAGGGTTTGCAAAAATTCAAATAGTGTAGCTTGACAAATGATAAATACCTTCACAAATCTGATGACTGGTGTTGAATAGTGGTTGAATTTAGTATGAAAACTCTTAGAATGATCTCTCCAATTAGCCTTAAGCTCTTGTGCTCTCTCCAAATTTGAATGATGTCAAATTGATGAGGACACAACCCTAGACAAAAATGAATGCAATAGGAAAAGGGGAATATTATTATTTTAAGTGATCTACTATTACCTTTAGTACAATGAAAATTGACCCAAAGACATTCCCTATGGCTTACAATGTTGTATGATCCTAGAGAAGAACCCTCCTCTAGTACCTTCTCCCGAACTCCACCAAAAAACTACCTTTACAATGCCATAAATGTCCTTAAGTAAACTAAATTAGGTTTAGGGTTAGGAATACATTTTAGAATGTTCCATTTGGCATCCACCGCCAAAATAGAAGGTTCTAGAGAAGATGTCAAAAGTCTATGTAAAATTAGAAGAATCCAAAACATGGCAGTCCAACTTTCGAGAGGCATAACTTTTGATCCAAGACTCCGATTGACGAATCGTTTACATTTATGGAAAGCTCTCCAAGCATTGTATATTTCTATGGATTAGCTTCAATTGTCCTCCATTTTTTAGGCCTATACGAGGTTGTTTAGTGCCTCAAATCTGACTTTGAAGTGCTCTTAGGAGATCTCTAGGCAACTTAAAACTGTAATAACTTTCAAATCGTAAAGCCTTTTGACCTGATTCTTTTTCTGGAGTGCTTTAAATTACAAGTATAATCATACCTACAACTTAACTCTCTAACTCATTATAATTATGGCTCAATTAAAAAATAAGCTATTTGTTTACATTGGCACATATCCCAAGGTGCTAAAAAATGCTAACCTAGAAAACTAATAGTAGAGCTATGAGAGTTGGAATCTTTATTTGACCTAAATAGGTATCAAAAAATGAAAACACTTTAAATAGAAACTAACATTAAGCATATTTTTGGGCGATACAAGATTGCCCTTACACCATTGGATGCTCCTGCGTTAAATACCCAAGGTGGATTGAAAAGTGACCCTGTCACTTTATAGCTAGTAGAGGAAAGCCCAAATGGGAAACCTTTATTGAAAATATCCAAGTTGAGTCTTCTATTGATCATCTTTTCCACTTCACTAGGTATTCTTCATACTACCTATTTCTAGTATTCCGGCCCATATGACTATCCAGAATTTCTTCAATCTCTTCCTTCGTAGAAGTAGGAATTAGACATGGCTCGAGTATCAACTCCTCATTTGAACCATCATCATGATATTTTGTTAAGTCTGCAATGTTGAAAATAGGAGAAATGTGAATCCCATCTGGAAAATCCACCTCATATGCATTCCCTAAATCATGTTTCTTCAAAATTTTGCAGGGGCCAATTTTTTTCATCTTTAGCTTGTTGTAGGTACTCACTATAAATCGTTCCTTCCTCAAATATACCATAACCTAATCTCTAACTTGGAACTCCTTATGTATCCTCTTTGATCTTCCCTAGCCTTATAATATAGGTTCATTTTGGTAATATGTGCTCGCACCTCCTCATGTAGGTTCTTGACATGTTTAGCAAAGTCTTTTGCCTCAACACTTGTCGTCTCCCCTTGCTCCATCGTCCTCATCTCTAGTGCAGTCCTTGGACTACTCCCATATACAATTTGGAATGGTGATCTGCTAGTACTCCTATTTAAAGAATTATTGTAAGAATTTTCTTCTTGTAGTAGAATCAAATCCCATCCCTTGGGTTTATCTCCTACTAAACACCTCAACAAATTTCCCAAACTCCTATTCACTACTTCTATTTTTCCATCAGTTTGCGGATGATGTGTAGAACTAAGCTTCAATTCTATCTTCAACTTCTTCCACAAATACCCCACAAATTTAGTATCTTTGTTAGAAACAATACTTTTTGGAAGATCATGTAGCCTCACCACCTCTCTGAAAAACAAATCTGTAATATGTACTGTGTAATGAGTCTTGTGACATGGAATGAAATATGCCATCTTGAATAACCTATCAACTACCAAAAATACCGAGTCATTACCCCTTTGTGTCCTTGGCAATCCAAGAAAAAAATCCATACTATGTCCTCCCAAGGCTTCATTGGAATAGGTAATTGCTGGTAGAGTCCAATATGCTAACTAAATCTTTTGGCTGTCTGACATACTTGACAACTCTGCACAAACTTCTTTACATCCTATGACCATTGAGGCCAAAAGTAATGTTCTCTAATAATGGCAATGGTCTTATCTCAACCAAAGTGTCCTACCATCCCTCCACTATGCTTCTCCTTGATCAAGTTTTCCCTCATGGAACTTCTTGGCATATACAATTGACTTCCTTTTAGCTACATACCATCTTGAATCATGTAATCTAGTCACCTGGTCCTATCTAAAGTAACAAGTTCTTTACAAGCCTTCCAAGCCTCTACAAAGTCAAGATCCTTAGGGTACAGATTGTTGAGTTCATCAAACCCAAACACTTCAACTTGCATTATTGCTAGCAATAACTGTCTCCTACTTAATGCATCTGCAACCTATTCTACCTTCCACTTCTATGTTTCAATACAAATGTATAGCTTTTCATGAACTCTACCCACTTCAAATGTCTCTGATTCAATTTGACCTCGCTATTTAGGTATTGTAATGACTAGTGATCAATATAAAAGACAAATTCTTTTGGAAACAAATAATGCCTCCATTTCTTTAAGGCCTAAACTATTGCATAGAACTCCTAATCATAAACATAATACTTTGCATCATTCAATTTTTCACTAAAATAGGTAATAGGTTTACCTTATTGGCTCAACACAACCCCAATAACATTGCCACTAGCATCACAATCCACCTAGAATACTTTGTTGAAATCAGGAAGTGCCAACACAGATTGCTCTATCACCTTCTTCAATAATTCAAAACTCCTTGTAGCTTATGTAGTCCACTTGAACTCTTTTTTATCCCCCCTCATTGTTTCAGTTAGGGGTGCACATATACTACTAAAATTTCTAATGAACTTCTTGTAAAAACTAGCCAGACCATAGAATGATCTCACCTCTGTGGTAGACCTTGGAGTAGGCCATTCCAAGATGACCTTCATCTTCTCTAGATCCATTATGAGACCCTCAACTGATACAACAAAGCCCAAATAGACTAACTCCCTTTTGAAAAAGCTACACTTCTTCAAATTAATCAAGAATTTTCTTTCCTCAACCTTTCAAGGACACTATGAATGTACAATAAATGTTCATTCAAAGACTTACTAAAAATCAAAATATCATCTAGATAAACAATAACAAATTTTCTCAAAAATTTCTTAGTACCTCATTCATAAGCTGCATGAAGGTGCTTGGTGCATTGGTCAGTCCAAAGGGCATGACTAACCACTCATATAGACCCTCCTTGGTCTTGAATGTAGTCTTCCACTCATCTCCCTCTTGTATCAGTGTTTGGTGATAACCACTCTTTAGATCTATCTTTGTGAAGTACTAAGCTCCACTCAAATAGTCTATAAGAACATCCATTCTTGGCAAAGGAAATTGATACTTGATGGTTATTCTATTTATGGCCTAAGAATCTATACACATTCTCCACTCTTCATCCTTCTTTGGTGCCAGTATTGCATGTACTAGACATGGACTTAGGCAAACCCTTCTAGAACATTATCAGAGATGACATCTCCATACTCTCTTAATAGACTTGAAACTTAAAGTGGAATTTCACTACTACCTTCCTTGTCTTTTCTAGAAATTAAAGCATAACACATATACTGATGTTTCATGCCATCTAAAAATTTTCTTCCATCAACAAGACATACCCTAGCACTACTACATACCTTTTTACCCTCCTTTATCAAGGGCTTCAATTTGTGGCAAACTCCATCCTTTTTTAGAGAGTATGTATTTGCATGACCATCATGTATAGCATGCCTATCAAACTGCTATGACCTTCCCAACAATAAATGGTAGACATCCATTGGAATGATGTCATAGAGAGCCTCATCATGGCAACTCCCAATCTTGAACTTTACCAAACATGTCTCACTAACCAGGACCTTATGATCATCGTGCACCCAAGCAATCTGATAGGTTGGGGGTGTTTCTCCCTCTTGAGCTTTAGCTTTGAGACCATCTCCTCTGACACCAAGTTGTCAGTGCTTCCACCATCAACAATCACATCACGACATTTACTCTCACACTTGCACTTGGTATGAAACAAATTCCTCCTTTGTCCAGGTTTAGTCTCACTACTCAGTAAGACACTTTCATTAACTAAAACCTCTCCTCTTTTTGGCATCCTTTCAATGTGATGACTATGCATCATCATCCACATGAGAAACCCTTGCTTGACCATCAGCTCTCCTATCTGTGCTTCCTTGGCATTGAGGGAATTCAAAGACACAATGGCCTTCTTCATTGCAATGAAAATAGGTACCATGGAAGCCTCCTCTTCCTAAACCTTGTCCACGTCCTCTACCTCTTCCTCTTTGATCTCTAAAGTTTTGATCATGGGAGCAGTTGAAACCCTCATTCCTATGATTTTGGCTAGTACCCACATCTTCATTTTTCTTTTGGTTCTCATTTTAGCCTACAAATGACCTGCCACCATCCCTTCCTCCTTGATTGTAACCTCTTTGCCTTCCATCAAATTTTTTGTTTAGCTTCTCCTCAACTCGCAAGGCAAACAGGTATGCCTCTTCAATGCTAGTCATTCTAACTAGACTTAACTCCTCTTGAATGCTAGGTCTTAATCCACTAAGGTAATGAACAAGCTTCTCCTTGTTTGCCTCTACATGCCCTACCCTAATAAGGACTCGGTAAAATATCTCTTTGTATTCCTAGATAGATTTTCTTGCTTGCTTTAACCCTTGCATCTTTTTGTACAAATCAAGATTGTAATCAATAGGAATGAACTGCTTCTTTATTTTGTCCACCATCTGATCCCATCTTCTAATTTTCTCTTTTCCTCTTCTATTTCTTTCCAATTGAATCTCTTACCACTAGATTTTGGCATGGCCTTTCATTTTGACCTTTTCAAACATAACCCTATCAGGGTCCCCAATATTCTCATACTCAAAATATTACTTTAGCTCATTGATCTAGTCGATCAACTCATCCAGGTTTAGGTTTTTCGAAAACATGTCAATGTCAATTTTAGGTCTTTTACCAATCTTGGAAATGGCCCTAAAAAGCTTCTCCTCTACTTGGTTTAGGACTTCTTTATCTCCTTCCCCTTCTGACCCAATATTCAGTTTCTTCCCCACTTTTGTTATCTATGGCAACATTGATCCCTCTACGGATCTCCTCTTGCAATGCTTGGACTTGTCTTTGTAGGGCTCTAACCTCAGAAATAACAACTCTAACCCTTCCACAATACTCGCTTTTTGGAGGCATCTTCTTGTATCAAAACCCACAACCACATAGTCTTGGTGCAAACTACCTCACAATTAGCACTCTGTCTACACACTCACAAAAACCTGCTTTGATACCACTTGATGAGGACTCAACCCAAGACAAAAATGAAGGAAATAGAAAAAGGGGAATATTATTATTAGGAGTGATTTTCTATTACCTTTAGTACAATGGAAATTGACCCAAAGACATGCCCTATGGCTTACAATGTTGTATGATCCTAGAGAAAAACCCTCCTCTAGTACCTTCTCTCGAACACCACCAAAAAAACTACCTTTACTGTTAGAATTCTTTAGAATAAATTAGAAGGGGGGGGGGGGCAGTGAATTAGTTATTCAAGGTCCAAATTCCCTAATAATACTTTTTCTACACTTTTAATAAATCCATACACTTTTCATCCATCCAAACTTAAATCAACCATATTAGTAAGTTACAGTAAATCAACATGCAGAGATAAAACATACAAGATCAACACATGACACAATGATTTACGTGGAAACCCAATTTGGAAAAAACCACCAGTAACATGCTACTTGATTCTCACTCTTCTAAAGTGATGCCCTATTAAAAGCTTGCCCTGTTAAAGGCTTACAACACACTGTTAAATGTGACCTTGTTAGAGGATTTCACCAAACTATTAGGAATGGGCCTGGTTAAAGGACTTTTAGAAAATTCACTTGGAATGTCACCCTATTAAAGGATTTATCTCATGGCTATCAAACCAACCTAAGTCCATAGGATTTAAACTAACTGTTATAATTGCTAGAAAGTAACGATAATGCCTTTTGATCTGATATAACTTACAACATACTTTGTAGATTTCATATCACACTTTTAGTTCAATCCTTATGCTTGGCTTCAATAACTTCAGCTCTAATTTCTTGTCTTCTTATCAAGCTTCATCTCCTTGAGTCTTCTTACTCATCATGCCAATGCATCCATATCTAGGGTCTTCTTATTGAAACAGAGTAACTATGCTCTCTTTCCTCCTTAGCACCTCTTTCAGCATTTTATGCTTTCATGCTTGACCACCTTTCTCTCTCTCTCTTCCTCATGAACTTATGACTCCTTAAGTAGAAATCTGATTTTGCCTTTGCCGCTCAATTCTCCTTTTCCAATTTTAGGGTTTCAAAATGGATTAGGTAGAATACAATGTATCTACCTCATATCTTGTTCTCATCTAGAAACTTCGTTAGTTGTATCCTTAAAAATGTTTTACATGATGTTCTGTGCCACCAAATCATCATTCTTATCTTCCACTTGATTGACAAACTTCTAGATAACAACCTTGTCGGCTTAGATCTGGCGAATCTTCGATTTTCAAAATAATGCAGCAACTTAGCATTATTGTTTTTACTAGTGCTCGACATCTCTATGTTACTCGACACTATTGGTTTTACTGGTGCTCGACATCTTTGTGTTACTCGGCACCTATATCTGTTCGACACTTGTATCACTCGGCACTTGATATCACTCAACACTTGAAGTTTACTCGGCACTTGATATCACTTGAAATTTGAAGTTTACTCAGCATTTGATATCACTTGGCACTTGAAATTTACTCAGCACTTGATATTGATCTTGCTCGGCTTCAACTAGGAATCTGCTCGGCTCGCTCTCTCTAGTTAGGCTTTACAGATGTCTTAGCTAAAAACCTTACATCTTTGATATGTTTTAGTGTGCCCATTCTTTGTGTCTTATAGTATGTCATCAACACACTTTTTCATCAATGTCTTATCTGATCCTTGTACTTCATTACAACATCATAACAATCAAACTTTCTCTTGGTGTACTAGTTACATCTTATTGATCGCCTCCTCCTTGTCAATCAATTAACTGATAGTATTTGGATCACTAAAGCAATTGTCATTCCTGCAAATAGCAAGTTTGGCATCAATGACAAAAAAATGTTTGAGAACATTCTTTACCATTTCCATATATCATTTCAACAACTTTCCTCATGATCTCTTCAATCATTTCCAACAATCTCCCTCTTTGGCATTGATGGCAAACCAAACTGATCAATTGATAAACTTAGTTACCACCAAGATTGTATACGTTATCTGCTACTTTTCTTTGTTGGCTTCATCTTTACTAGCTGATCTCATATATCTCCCTCTTTCATATATATTTCCCTCTTGCTTTGTATTGATGAAGTTTCACATTTCTCCCTCTTTGACATAAATGCCAAAGATGTAGCATCTTTATTATGCAAAATATGAGTTTTGGCTTCTTGTTGTTTTCTCCCTCTGTCACCATGCTTGTGACTAATTTGATTTTTTGCTTCTGCTGTTATCCTCTGCATCGTTCTTCTAATATTTCAATGATTCATTGCTGGTGATGCAGGACAGCTTCCTTGCTACTTTAAGCTGCTTGAGTTAGGGGTATTACCCCCAACTTGCCTCTAAGATATTCATAAGCATCCTTTGGCAATGGTTTGGTGAAGATATCTGCAATTTGTTCTTTTGTATGAATGTATTCTAACTTCACTTTTTTGTCTTCTACCAGTTCTCTAACATAATGATACTTAATTGTGATGTGCTTGGTTTTTGCATGCATTACTAGATTTTTAGATATGTTTATAGTACTTGTGTTATCACAATATAATATCATAGGTTTTGTTACCTCTTCTTTCATTCCTTCCAATAGATGTGCGAGCCACACAATGTTTGTGCAATTGACTACTGCTGCCACATATTCTGACTCTGCAGTGGACTGAGATGTGCATGTTTGTTTCTTGCTAGTCCAGGTAACTAGCCTTTTTCCTAGAAATAATGCACCTCCACTTGTGCTTTTTCTATCATCAATGTTGCCTCCCCAATCTGCATCTATATATGCATTGAGCTCAAATTTTTCATTCTTTTTGTAGTATAGACCAAAATTATCAGTTCCTTTAAGATATCTCATTATTCTTTTTACTGCTATGAGATGATTTTCTTTAGGATTAGCAGAGAATCTAGCCACTATTCCAATTGCTAATGCTATGTCTGGTCTACTATGTACAACATATTGTAGTTTTCCAATCATGGATCTGTACATTGTTTGATTGACTTCAGCTGATTCATCATTTTTGGATAGCTTATTTCTTGTTGCCATTGGTGTACTGACCAGTTTGAACTCCTCTAATCCAAATGTTTTAAGAATCTCTTTGATGTACTTTGATTGTGTCACAAATATACCATGTTTGAGTTGATGTACTTGCAATCCAACAAAGAATTTGATTTCTCAAAACATAGACATCTCAAATTCATGTTTCATTTTGTCAGCAAAGCCTTTGCAAAGCACTTCCTTTCCACCAAAAAATATGTCATCCACAAAGATTTCAGATACAATAATGTCTTTACCTTCTTCTGCTTTGATGTACATGTTGCTGTTATCATCAGTTCTTTCAAATCCTATTTGTATTAGATACTTGTGAAGTCTCTCATACCATGCTCTAGGTGCTTGTTTTAAACCATAGAGTGCTTTATGTAGCTTACAAACCATATCCCTGTTGTTTTCATCAACAAATCCTTCTAGTTGTTCAATGTAGACTTCTTCTTCTAGTATGCCATTTAAAAAAGTAGATTTTACATCCATCTGATAGACTTTAAGATCTTTATATGCAGCATATGCAAGTAAAGTTCTTACTCCTTCCATTATAGCAATAGGGGCAAATGTTTCCCCATAGTCTATTCCTTCTTCTTGAGCATAACCCTTGCATACTAGTCTAGCTTTGTTTCTGGTAATCTCACCATTCTCATCTAGCTTGTTTCTGAATACCCACTTGGTACCAATCACATTCTTGTCAACTGGTCTGGGAACCAAACTCCAGGTTTTGTTCTTCTTTATTTGATCAATCTCTTCTTCCATAGCTTTGTACCAATCATCATCTTGTAATGCACCATATACTGTCTTAGGTTCAGATTTGCTGATTAGACATGATTCATGTCTTAGTCTGTTCCTTATCATTGGTCTTGCATCTTTGTCACCAATTATCTGTTTAGCAGGGTGATGTCTTTTTACATATTTGGATAATCTTGGTTCTGTCCTTGCTTCCATGTTTGATATTTCTGATTCAGGGTCATATGTACTGAGTTTTTAGGTTGTTCTACATCTCTTTCATATGTACTAACTTCAGAATCAGATTGTGCATTTTCTTCATTCTACAATTCGGCTTCTGAATGCAGCTCGATATTCATTGGTTGTGAGTCGGCTGAAACTGAAACTTGTTGTTGAGTTTCAATTTGATTGACATTATCCTCATCAGTCATTCCTTCATAAGAATACACAAAGGTTCTGTATTCATCCATTCTTTTTGGTTCTTTAGCTTGGACTTCTATATGTTTATCAAAGTTTACATTTGCACTTTCCACAATTTTATTAGTGTTAGTACTCAAACACTTGTGTGCCTTACTTCTAGTGGAATAACCAAGGAATATGCCTTCATCACTTTTTTCATCAAATTTTCCATTTCTAGCATCTTTAAGGATAAAAAATTTGCAACCAAATACTTTGAAATGTTTTACATTGGGTGAGTGACCATACCATAATTCAAAAGGTGTTGTATTTGTACCTTTCTTGACTTGTACTCGGTTCAGTGTATGAATAACTACACTTACAACTTCTCTCCAGTATTTTAGAGCAATAGTCTTTTCCATAATTAATGTTCTGGCATAGTCAATCACAGATCTATTTCTTCTTTCAGCAATTCCATTATGTGGGGGAGTTCTAGGAGCTAACGTTTGTCTTTTGATTCCTTTATCATTACAAAATATCTCGAATTCATTTGATGTGAATTCACCACCTCTGTCTGATCTTAGGCATTTCAAGCTTTTTCTTGTTTCCTTTTCAACTCTAGCCACATACCACTTAAACATTTGAAAAGCATCAGATTTTTGTTTTAAGAACATAACAGTCATCATCCTGGAATAGTCATCAACAAAAAATATTATGTATTTATCTCCTCTATAGCTTTGTACTTCCATTGGACCACATAAGTTAGTATGAACTAGTTCAAGTACTTCTTTGGATGTATAGTTTTTTCTTTTGAAACTTGAATTTATCATCTTTCCTAGCTGACATTGTTTGCACATGATATTATCAGGCTTCTTCAATTTTGGTAAACCTCTAACTTTCTTCATTTTACTGATCTTGACCAGATTGTCAAAGTTGACATGACATAATCTTCTATGCCACAACCATTCATCATCAAATTTTGCAATAAAACAAGAAACATCATCCATATCAAGGTAAAATAGATTACTTCTTATTTGATCTCCTTTTCCTATCAGTTTATCATTAGTATCATAGATTTTGCAATTTTGTTTCCAAATTCTACTTTGCATCCTATATTACCTAACTGTGAGACAATAAGCAAATTGTAGTTTAATCCTTCAACATAGTATGCATTATCACATGAAATTTTCTCTGTGAGCTTAATGGAACCTTTTCCTTTGATTTGACATGGAGCATCATTACCAAATCTAACACTATTTCCATCATACTGAGTAAAGTTAACAAACTTACTTTTGTCTCCTGTCATGTGATGTGAGCATCCACTATCTATGATCCACCTGTCATTCTTGTTCATACATGTTACCAGTGCTGTGGGCTCTTCTTCATTAGATTGATCCTTCATGGCTACATAAACAACTTCATCATCATTGTCATTTGAATTTTCTTCAACAATATAACACTTCTTACCTTTTTCTTTGTAATCCCTCTTGTCATCATCTCTTCTGAATTTATTTTTGTTGCCTTCCGTGTAATCCTTTTTCTGTGTACACCTGGCAGCAATATAACCTACTTCATTGCAATTGAAACAAATGATAGGCATCTTACCTTTGAATTTTCCTTTACCTCTATGAAATCTTCTAGCAAGCAATGCTTCCAATTGTTCCACATCTTCCTCATCAGTGCTACTGTCACTGGATACATACTTCATTTTTCTTCATTTCTTTGATTTCACTTGTTCAGCATCTTTTAATGATAACTTGGCCTTAAAGGCAGATTCAACATTCTCTGGTCTGCAGTTGTCAAAATTAGATAACTCAAATGTAGTGAGTCTACCTATTATACCTTCAAAACTTAGATTGTTTCCTGGTATACATCTTAGTTCTTGTATTGCTGGTACTCTAATAGCATAGATTGGGAGCAAGGTTCTTAAGAACTTACTATTAACAATATCTTCATCTAGTTGACCACTTAAGCATCTTATTGGACTTACCACTTCTTTTATTCTTGTGCCATACTGAGAAACATTCTCATTTTCCTCCATTTTCATATCATCAAACTTTCCTCTGAGACTTTCTCTTTTTGCTCTTTGTACATTCTGATCTCCTCCATAGATGTCTGATAGGGCTTTCCACATTTTGAATACAGTGTCACATCCTTTGATATCATCAAATTCAGCATAGTTGAGTGCAGAGGCAATCTCCAACATTGTCTGATTGTGTTCCTACTTGTTTTTCATGTCTTTTGCAGTAAGAGTACCAGTTGGATCTACATGTTCAGTGACAATTGAATTTTGGGCATAATCTCCTATGGATCCAAGATGTAGCTTCATCAAACTTTTCCATGCAACAAAGTTGTCTTTGTTGAGCTTGGAAACTTCTCTCTTAGGCATTTTGATCTTTTCTGCTTATAGTTCCTTTAAACTGAATCAACAATTTGACTCTGATACCAATTGTTAGAATTCTTTAGAATAACTTAGAGGGGGGGGGGGGGGGGGGGGTGAATCAGTTATTCAAAGTCCAAATGCCCTAATAATACTTTTTCTACACTTTTAATAAATCCATACACTTTTCATCCATCCAAACTTAAATCAACCATATTAGTAAGTTACAGTAAATCAACATGCAGAGATAAAACATGCAAGATCAACACATGACATAATGATTTACGTGGAAACCCAATTTGAGAAAAACCACCAGCAACATGCTACTTGATTCTCACTCTTCTAAAGTGATGCCCTATTAAAAGCCTACCCTGTTAAAGGCTTACAACACACTGTTAAATGTGACCTTGTTAGAGGATTTCACAAAACTGTTGGGAATGGGCCTAGTTAAACGACTTTTAGAACATTCACTTGGAATGTCACCTTGTTAAAGGATTTATCTCATGGCTATCAAACCAACCTAAGTCCATAGGATTTAAACTAACTGTTACAATTGCTAGAAAGTAACGATAATGGCTTTTTGATTTGATATAACTTACAACATACTTTGCAGATTTCAGATCACACTTTCAGTTCAATCTTTATGCTTGGCTTCAATCACTTCAGCTCTAATTGCTTGTCTTCTTATCAAGCTTCGTCTCCTTGAGTCTTCTTACTCATCATGCCAATGCATCCATATCTAGGGTCTTCTTATTGAAATAGAGTAACTATGCTCTCTTTCCTCCTTAGCACCTCCTTCAACATTTTATGCTTTCATGCTTGACTGCCTTTCTCTCTCTCTTCCTCATGAACTTATGACTCCTTAAGTAGAAATCTGATTTTTCCTTTGCCGCTCAATTCTCCTTTTCCAATTTTAGGGTTTCAAAATGGATTAGGTAGGATACAATGTATCTACCTCATATCTTGTTCTCATCTAGAAACTTCATTAGTTGTATCCTTAAAAATGTTTTACATGATGTTCTGTGCCACCAGCTCATCATTCTTATCTTCCACTTGATTGACAAACTTTTAGATAACAACCTTGTCGGCTTAGATTTGGCGAATCTTCAATTTTCAAAATAATGCAGCAACTCAGCACTATTGTTTTTACTGGTGCTTGGCATCTCTGTGTTACTCGACACTATTGGTTTTACTGGTGCTCGACATCTCTATGTTACTCAACACCTATATCTGCTCGACACTTGATATCACTCGGCACTTGAAGTTTACTCAGCACTTGATATCACTCGACATTTGAAGTTTACTCGGCACATGAAATTTACTCGACACTTGATATTGATCTTGCTCGCCTTCAACTAGGAATCTGCTTGGCTCCCTCTCTCTAGTTAGGCTTTATAGATGTCTTAGCTAAAAACCTTACATCTTTGATATGTTTCAGTGTGCCCATTCTCTATGTCTTATAGTATGTCATCAACACACTTTTTCATCAATGGCTTAGCTGATCCTTGTACTTCATTACAACATCATAACTTCAACCTTTCTCTTGGTGTACTAGTTACATCTTATTGATTGCCTCCTCTTTGTCAATCAATTAACTGATAGTATTTGGATCACTAAAGCAATTGTCATTTATGCAAATAGAAACTTTGACATCAATGACAAAACAATGATTGAGAACATTCTTTACCATTTCCATATATCATTCCAACAACTTTCCTCATGATCTCTTCAATCATTTCCAACATTTACAATGCCAAAAATGTCCTTAAGTAAACCAAATTAGGTGTAGGGTTAGGAATACATTTTAGAGTATACCATTTGGCATACACTTCCAAAAAAAAAGGTACTAGAAAAGATGTTAGAAGTCAGTGTAAAATTAGAAGAATCCAGAAATGGTAGTCCAACTTTTGGGAGGCATAACTTTTGATCTGAGACTCTGATTGATGAATCATTTACATTTCCAGAAAGTTCTCCAAGTACTCTATAGCCCTATGGACTAGCTTCAATTATACCCCATTTTTTGAACATGTACGAGGCCGTTTAGTTTCTCAATTACAAAATAACCTTTTTTTTTTTTGCATTGGCACATATCCTAAGGTACTTAAAAACTCTAACCCAAAAAACCAATAGTGGAGCTATGAGAGTTGGAATCTTTATTTGACCCAAAGGGGTATCCAAAAATGATAACACTTTAAACAAAAACTAACACTAAGCATATTTTTGGGTGATACAGGATTTCCCTTACACCACTAGATGCTCCTCTCTCCAAATTTGAATGATGTCAAATGAATTGAAAATTGACCATATAATCCTCAAAAATTTGTAATTAATGCTTAGTGCTTACACAACTATAGGCTCGACTATAATAGCAATTCTGACTCACTTAACTTCCATGTAATTTTTTCCATGCTCAATAACCACTATGAGCTTGGCCAACACTATCACTTAAGATAGCTCGATGTCAAGTAGATTTCACTTGGTAGCTTAAGTGAAAATTTTCATGTTTGGCAACAAGATGAAAACTGACAAAACTTAAAGATTTCTTCCAAGTTTTAATCAACATCTTGTATCTTTCTTCATGCATATATAATCTTTTCAGAGCTAAGTCCTTGGAACTGATGTATTGTATATCATTTAAATATTAGTTCCACACATAACTCTTGATTACTTAATTGAGGTTGGTGTGATCACCTAACCCATTGGGTGAAGTGATCCCATTTGAACTTGATGTACTACAATCTTCCTTTTTCTTCCATGTTTTGTTCATCTGCCTTTCCTTTGCCTTTGTTGAACTCATTGCTTGGTGCCTTTGACTTTGTTGGACAATGTCTGCTCATGTGACTAGTCTTTTAGCAACTAAAACATGTAGTCTGACTTAACCATCTACTGTAATCACTTTTGAAATGTGTTCTTATGAAGTTCTAAGGAATATGTCCATACTCTTGACAATAGTGACAAATATACCTAGTATTATAATCCCAATTATAAGAGTTGCCATTGTGCTTTACCTTTGTCTACTTGTTTGATGACCACTTGGGCTTGGATCTACACTCATATGATCTATGTCCATACTTCTAACAATTATAGAAGTATCATTCAAATCTTTGTGTGCTTATGGTCTTGGTTTTGCATTAATGTGCCTGATGTCCTTCCTTGTTACAATTGTGGCATAGACCCATGAACTTCTTCTTAGGATTTTGATTTACAGTCTTGCTCCTACAAACATTAGCAGTATGTCTTAATTTTCCACAATTATGACAAGTAGGTTTGGAGTTCTTACATTTGTTTCTCCTTTTTCCACCACTTTTGGGTGATTCTCCTTCTACGGTACTAGTGTAAACCAATCCAAGAGTATCACTATTGGATCTAGGAGATCTCATCAATTGCTCAAAATGCTTAATGGCTTCACTAGGTCCGTTGAAACTTTCAAAAAATTCTTTTTCTCTTTTCAGATCATTTCTCAATTGTTCATTCTATGACTTTAGTGTTGTAATTTCAATAGATTTTCCATTTAATTAATGATTGGCAATCATCATTTTATTCAATGTTTCTAGTTGCATGTGAGCAATCCTATTCACCTCTGATGTCTTCCCTTCGAGTCTGTTGGATAGTATCCTTTTGTCATCTTCAATCATGACTTTTTCCTCTTTGATTTGTTTTTGTGCTCAGTCACCTCACATAGAAATATTGATTGAACTTCTTGTTCTATCTTTAAATTTTTGACCTCTTCAGTTAGGGTTCCATTCTTTTCCATCAGATCTGTAATTGCTACATCAAATTTACTTTTGTTTCCATATGCAAACAATTCAGTAGTATCAATCTCTGGGTATTGTCTGTCATTCTCTTCAATAACTATCTCTTTCCTTCTCTTCAATGATCAATTTAACTCATCTCTTGCTTCATTCACCTAATTTAGGACAAGATGGATTTCAATCTTTTGGTTGTCAATTGTCTTTCCCAACTTGTAGACTTCCATCTTCAAGATCTTTCCTCAAAAGCTTTCCTTTCCAAAGAACCAAGGCTATGATACCAATTCTTGGAAATATAATAGGGAAAATAAACTTTGAGAAGGGGGGGGGGGGGGGGGGGGGGTGGGGGTGAGGGTGTGAATTAGTACTACAAAACTTCAACCATAAAAAACTGTTCACCACACATCCATCTCATAATTTGCATGTAAAATGAAATACCGAATTAAACATATACATCCATAGCATGAAAGCAAATAAAAATTCAACACAAATGACACAAGATATGATTACCCAAAAACCCTCTAATGAGAAGGTAAAACTAGGGTGGGGATGACACCCACAAATCTTCACTACTACAGTTGTAAAGTGCATCCAATGAAGGTTACAATGTTTGATCATAAGATATGACCTACCCTGTGAAAGGTATGTTATGTTAAAGATTTACAAGATTTTTAGATCTTACCTTATTAAAGGATTTCAACACTCTATTTGAAGTGTGCATGACTAAAGGACTTCAAATGACAATGGAGTAAGTACATTGTTAAAGGATTTATCACAACTTGTTAAGAATACTCTATTAAGAGATTTAACTAAATCACCTATTAGAATGTCTCAAAAATGATCGTGTGGTTAACACTTTATTGCTAGATAACATATCACCTCTTTTCTGATGTGTACTTGATCCTCACTGATCAGATGTATCACTTCTATCCTCTAATTCCTTTCCTCTATTCTCCTCTAACTGATTCTACAATGTATCTCTCATTCACAACTCCTTAGCCACTATGAATGCTCTATTTGTGCATGAAAACTTCTCTCTTTACTCCTTCCACACTCATACAAAGAGTTTGTCCTCCTTTAGAAAATCTAGGTGACTTAGGGTTAGGTATGAATCAACAATTGTAATTCATCCATCTAGCTACTTAATTCATCGCTTTAATTGATTGGCTACATGTACTGCATAGGGATTCTTAGTTAAGATTTGTTCTTATCATCTAGGATCACAAAAAATTCTCAAGTTAGCTCCAAAATGGTTTACATAGTAGTTTTTGCTATTACAAACAACTATCTGAAAACTATATTACTCAGCACTTGAAGTCCCTGATGCTTGGCATTAACTACAACTTCAATGCTATAACTCAACATCTGAATGACTCAACATCCATTGGTTACTTGGCATCTGAATCACTCAACATCATATGTCTGCTCAAAACTTGAGTGACTCGACACTAACTATTTACTCAACATATACTAAATATCTCACTTGACATGCAATATCTAACATGTTATGCTCGACATACATTAATTGTTCAGCATGAACTACATTCTAACTTGTAAATGACTTAAGTGTATATACAATCATATGTCAAAGCCAACCTAATATTAATAGTGCAAAGGATAACTCACAATCATTTTGACATGGTCAATTAGTTACAAAGTGTCAATCATGAGATTTCTAGGAAAGTGGAAGAGATTGCAAATTTGAGATCTAAGAATAATCAAATGAAAGCCAAGTTAAGAGCTAAAAAGTAAATCATTGAAAGGATTACCATATATAGAGAGGCTATGAGACAAATTAATGAACAAATATGAGCATATAGAAGACCTCATGATACTACTAGATTACTTTATACCGAGTTCACATCATCTACCAAGCAAGGAGAATCATCAACACATAGAGAAAAAAGGAATGCAAAACCAAAGAACAAGAAATCTACATATTATTAATGTGGAAAACAAGGCCATGCAAAAACCATTTGTACGAGGAAGATTGGTAAGTCAAATCCTAAGCCTAAATTCAATGGCAATTGTTTCAATTGTGACAAACATGGACATGAAGAACATGAATGTAGATCAAAGTACAATAAGATACAAACTACATATAAATTTGAAGATTATTGTTACAAATGTCAAAAGTATGGTCACAAAGCATAAGATTGTAGATCTAATGCAAAACACACTTGGATACCTAAAGGGAAAGGACATACAACTAGGAAAGGTAACACTATAAATTGGGATTACAATACTTGGGTCAGTTGTCTGTTTTGTGGAAAATATGGACACATTGTAACAAATAGTGCAAGGATACATATCAGAGATATATTAGGAAACTGGAGGAATTTTGATCCAGTATGTTTTAATTGTCAGAAGGTTTGTCACCTAAGAAGAGATTGTATGAACTGAGCATCAACATCCAACAATAAAGAAAATAATGACAAAGCAAAGGTTAATGTTGAAGAAGTGAGAAATAAAATGAGTATGTTTTAATTTTTAGAAGGTTGGTCGCCTAGGAACAGGTTGTATGAACCGAGCATCAACATCCAATAATAAAGAAAATAATGACAAAGCAAAGGTTAATGTTGAAGAAGTGAGAAATCAGATGCACTAGACCTGGAAGAAGAAATTTGATGAAGGCAATAGTTCAAATGGTGAAGTTGTGATCATCCAATGCAATGGATTAGGAAATTCCCCTACCTCAAAAAAAAAAAGAGGTATGTATGGAATTGTATTTTAAATTTGCTAAATCATACAACAGTTCCTAATATTAAAAGTGCAAAAGTCCAAATTAGCATATTATTAGATGCAAAAGGACAGATTTGAAGTGTGAGCCTGGTAACGCATGGAAGCCAAGTTGCCAAGTTAATAATTGTTGAGTATCAGCAATGAGTGATGAAAAAGTAAAGTGGCCAAGTTAGATTGCTAGTATTGACCAAGTTGTGGTATTAGCCGAGTTGAAGAAGTGTGAATTATGAGGCAATTTTTGTAGAGAATATCGAGACAACTATCATGCACCTACTAGGTGTACAAAACATTAATGAGGCCTTACATTTGGATTTTTAACCCTTATAATGAATTCTATCGATCATTTTGAACACCTCACATTTCAGATTTTAGAGTAGAACATAGTTAGATAAAATTAAGAGTGAGGTTGAGCAATTGGTGTGAACATATTTAGCATGTTGTCAATAATTGAAAGTGATTTAAAGATTGTGTTAATGAAGATTAAAGTAGAGTCAAGTTTCAAACCCTAAACACATAAATGACATTGAGTTTGACTGTTGAGAAGGGCAAAGCATCAAGGTTAGCGATGTGAAATTATTTCACAATGAAGATATAAAACCCCCAAAGTTTACGACATATCATGAGATTGCAATGAAGGGTGATGCATCCAGTGCCTTATCATCAATCCTACCTATGGTTATAATGATTCATGATGTTAGGTCATGCTATATGTGTAAAATTAGTGAATTAGGTGATTTCAAGCCAAGGAATGCATATGAGAAATTGTGCATTGAAAAAAGATGGAGGTGTTGAAAAAATAATGATACAAGTATGATAAATGTATTTTAATCATTATTTTGTCACTAGTGTCAAACTTGCTACATGTTGGTAAGACAATTTCTTATATGATTTAAGTAATATCATTTGTTTGATTGATGAAGAGGATTTAATCAAAAGAGGTAACAATAGCACCGAGAGGAAAGGTTGGATTATGATATGAAAAAGAGTAAAAGGATCAGTTAAGACAATGATATTATAGTGCATTGATAATCTACTTAAGGTTGCAAAGGTTTGTTACACTGAGTAAGTTTAGAAGAACAAGTAAAATGAAGTTTTTTTGCCAAGCTTGATTGAGTGGATAGTAGGTGTCGAGCAAAGTTAGTGCAAGCTGAGCAAAAAATTAGTTGTTGCTGAGAAAAGTCAATTTCAGTGTAAGCCAAGTAAAGTTTAGTTGACACTGAGCACCAGTAAACTTTAGTTTGTGCTGAGTGTTTTGATAGTGGATGCCGAGCAAAGTAGTATGTGTCAACATCAGAAGCTAGTTAATGCCGAGTGTCAGCATTATGAGGAAGATCAAGAATTTGATGAATCTAAGCTTGAAAGATAAGATTGATGAGCTAGTGGCATAGAATTCAAGATGAAAATTTTTGAGGTGAATTCAAAAAGGAATGAAGGATAAGTTTCTAGAAGGGAATGAAATGAAATGAGGGGTAGATTCATTGAATTCTATCTAAACCATGTTAGGATTAAACCATGGATAGAAATAACAATTACATGCAAATATAACCAATAACAGAAAATAATAGATCACACGGAAAAGAATACAAGACACCAATATTTAATGTGGTTCACCCAATCCCTGGACTACGTCCACCAAATAAAAAGTTTGATATTATTATGATCTAGTGAGTATAACCTGATTACAATTCGTAATCCCGTACAGCTCAATACCTCTACAAGAACTAATTTTGCATCACAACTATAAAAAAATTCCTAACCCTAAGCTCTTTTATACAAGTATTTTTACCGCTTTAGGGTTATAATTATTAATTACATGTTGGCCTAAAATCCTGATAAAATAGGGCCCAATTTTTTTTTTTTTGGGGCAATTTCCCAAGCTCCAAAGAATTTATGAAGTATGTATAGTAATTTTTTGATCAATCACCACAATCTAACAATCTCCCACTTGGGGACTGATCAGGCTCCACACTAAACAACAATCTCCCACTTGGAGACTGATCTGTAGCTACATCGCTACTCCATGAGGCTCCCACTGGATCAAACCACCTTGGACTCTGCTGTTCTTTTATTCATGTTCAGTCTAGAAGACCAACTAAAGCTAAAGAGGAGTTCAACTTCTCCCTTGTTACTACCTTCATCAACATATTTTTTGGATTGTCATTTGTATGTATCTTCTCTAGCTTTAATTGTCCATCCTCAAAAACTAATCGAATGAAATGGTACCGCAACTGTATGTGTTTTGTCTTTAAATGCAGAGCTGAATTCTTCGCAAGATGAATGGAACTCTGACTATCTATGAAAAAATAATTATTCTTCTAAGGATGTCCCAATTCTTCTAAGAAGAATTGAAGCCATATCATCTCCTTGGCTACCTCTGTAGTAGCTACATACTCTACCTCTGTAGTGGATAAAGCATTAACCTTCTATAACTTAGAAACCTAGCTCACGGTTGTCCCACCAACAGTAAAGACATAACGTATAGTACTTCACCTGGTATCAATATCCTCTACCAAATCTGAGTCAACATAGCCCTATAAATTAGTAGTAGAGCCCCCAAAGTGTAAACACTTATTGGAGGTTCCTCTCAAATATCTGAGAATCCATTTGACTGCATTCCAATGCTCAATTCTTGGATGACTCATATACCTACTAACGACTCCCATTGCATGTGCAATATCTGGCCTCGTACATACCATATCATACATCAAGCTTCCTATAGCTAAAGCATAGGGTACCTTGGACATCTTATCCTCCTCTTCTTGTGTCTTAGGACACATCTCCTTAGTCAACTTCAAATGACCAGATAAAGGTGTGCTAACAGCTTTAGTATTCTCCATAGAGAAACATTGCAACACCTTCTCAACATAATCAGCCTGAGATAGCGTCAATGTTTTGTTATTCCTATCTCTACAAATATTCATACCAAGGATTTGTTTTGCTGCCCCAAATCCTTCATAGAAAATGTATATGCTAATTGGCATTTTAGCCGCTTAATTTGATCCATGTTAGACCTAGCTACAAGCATATCATCAACATATAAACATAAAATAATGTAGCTATCATCATCCAACCTCTTAAAATAAACATAATGATCTGAATAAAACCTATTGTATCCATGCTCATGCATACAACTATCAAATTTCAGATACCATTGCCGAGGTTCTTGCTTTAAGCCATATAAACTTTTCTTTAATTTGCACACTAAGTTCTCCTTACCTTTGATTAAAAATTTCTATGGCTAAGCCATATATATCTTTTCATCTAAATCACCATGAAGGAAGGCTTTTTTAACATCAAGCTACTCTAAATGCAAATCTTTTGTAGCCAGAAGACTTAAAATAGTACAGATAGAAGTCATCTTAACAATAGGAGAAAATATTTCATCAAAATCAATGCCCTTTTTTTGTACAAATCCTTTCACAACTAACCTAGCTTTAAATATTTTCTTACCTCCTTCCCCTTCTTTCAACCTATAAACCCACTTATTCTGTAAAGCCTTTTTACCTGTAGGCAATTTTCATAAATCCCAAGTCTTATTTTTCAGCAAAGAGTCCATTTCTTCTTTCATTGCAGAATCCCACTGAATCTTAGTATCCACCTACATAGCTTCATCATAACACTTAGGTTCACCAACATCAGTAAGTAAAATTGAATAAAAAGAGGGAGAAAATCTTTTTGGAGGTCTAATTTTCCTTGTTAACCATCTAACATTCATTGGTGTGTCGGGTATTTGTTGTTGCTGTTGTTGCACATGATGAGGAATGGATGGAACATCATATTTTGGAGTATCATCTAGCACTACATAATCATCTTCTTTCTTCTCATGTTACTACAACAGATCTTTGTACAACACTTTCTCATTGAATATGACATCCCTGCTTCTTACAATTTTATGATTTTCAAAATCTCAAAGTTTGTAACCAAATTCGTTAATGCCATATCCAAAAAATACACATTTCTTTGACTTAGCTTCTAGCTTGGTTCTATTTTTAGAATCTACATGAGCAAAAGCTTCACAACTGAAGGTCTTGAGAAAAGAATAACTCACCTTCTTACCAGTCGATGCTTCCTCTAGAATGCCACAACCCAAAGGAGTAGAGGGACCTCTATTAATTAAATATATAGTGGTATTGATAGCCTACACCCACATGTGTAAGGGCAACCCAACATGTAACCTCATGCTCCTTGCATGCTCCATTATAGTCCTATTCATGCGTTCAATCACTCCATGTTCCTGTGGAGCCCTTGAAATAGTTTTCTATCTATGAGTACCATTAGTGGAGCAATAATCTTCAAATTCACGACTGCAATACTCACCACTTTTATCAAATCTAAGACATTTTAATTTCTTACCAATCTCATTTTCAACCAAGCATTTCTATTTCTTAAAATTTTGAAATACATCAAATTTCTGTCTAAGGAAATAAAGTCATACTTTTCTAGTTTCTTCATCAATAAATGTAACATAATAATGAAAGCCACCAAGGGAAGATACTTGAGTCGGTCCCCATACATCTATATGCACAGGCTCTAATTTCTCCTTTTTGTTTTCCTTTCCAGTCTTTACAAAACTCACTCTCTTTTTTTTTCCATACACGCAACTTCCACAGAAATCCATATTAACACATTTTAGATCTGGTAAAAATTTCTTTGAATGAAGTACTTTCATACCTTTCTCACTCATGTGCCCAAGTCTGTTGTGCCACAATGCTGTATTAGAATCTACAACAACTATTTGTTCTCCCTACTCAACTGCAACAATTGTTCCTGAACATTCATTTTTCTCTGAAACAATTAAAGTAAAAGGAACAATATGACTTGTACAAAGATATAAGGTGCCTACTTTCACACCTTTTGCTACTACAAGGGAACCTTTTGAAACCTTCCAATTTTTATCATTAAAAGTAACTACACAACCCTCATCACTGAGTTGCGCTACTAAAATTAAATTCTTACTTAGCCTTGGAACATCTCTTACCTCGTGTAGTAGCCAATGATTCCCATTGTGCAACTTAATATTAATTTTTCCCTTTCCAACAATATGTCAGGGTTCATTATCCCCCAAATAGCCAAGCCCAAAATCCCCTTGGACATAATAATGAAATAACCTCTATGAGGTGTAGCATGAAATGAAGCACCATAATCTAAAACCCATGAATCATCAACACTTTCTAAAAATAGAAGCAAAGCATCCTCTTCGGATTTGTTACTTACCATATTTGCCTCGTCTCCATCTAATTTATCTCCTTCATTTTTCTTTTGATTCCAAAAATCTTTCTTTTTATGACCTGGTTTCCCATAGTACTAGTAGTCATTCGGTCCTCCCGATTGAGACCTCCTCCCCTTTGACTTTCCTCTTGATTTCCCACAATTTCTAAAATTATTTCCTCTCTTAGTTGTTCTACCCCTGCTTTGTGCATTCAAAGCACTTCCTCATGTAGATCCATTTGAGGATTTTCTACAAGTTTCCTCACTCAAAATAAAATCAATCACATCATCATATTTTAGGGTACTAGATCCAGGAACAAAATTACTCATAGCCATTACCAAGCCATTCTAGCTTTCAGGCAAAGAACACAGAATCAAGAGAGCCCTAATTTCTTCTTCAAAATTGATACCCACAAAAGATAACTAACTAGTAATAGTATTAAACTCATTTAAATGATCTGCAATAGATCCACCTTCTATCATTTTCATATTAAATAAACACTTCATGTGAAATACCTTATTTGAAGTGGAGGGCTTTTCATACAGTGTCACTAGAGTTTTCATCAACTCTTCTAGTTGTCTTCGCTTTTGTAATATTAAATGCTATCGATGGTGTTAGGCATAATCGAATGCTTCCAAGTGCCTTGCTATCCAAAAAATTGCATTCATCATTTGACATAGATCCCTGATTCTTGGCTTTACCTTCCAACGACTTCCATAAATCCTTTTGATAAAGATAGTCTTCCATTTGCATCTTCCATAACTGAAAGTTCTGCCCATTAAACCCATAAACCCTCAACTTGCCCTCATCTACCATTGCTCCTACTCAATTGTGAGACTTTCCTATAGAGGATAACTAAAAAACAACCTCACTCTGATACCACTTGTTAGGATTAAACCACAAACATAAATAAAAATTACATGCAAATATAACCAATAATAGAAAATAATAGATCACATAGAAAAGAACACAAGAAACCAAGATTTAACGTGGTTCACCCAATCTCTGGCCTATGTCCACCAAACAACAAGTCTGATATTATTATGATCTAGTGATTATAACCTAGTTACAATCCGTAATCCCTTACAACTCAATATCGCCACAAGAACCAATTTTACATCACAACTATAAAACAATCCCTAACCCTAAGCTCTTTTATACAAGTATTTTTACCACTTTAGAGTTATAATTAATAATTATATGTCAGCCCAAAATCCAAATAAAATAGGGCCCAAATTTTTTTTTTTTTGGGGCATCACAAAGAATTTATGAAGTATGTACAGTACTTTCTTGATCAGTCACCACAATCTAACAAACCAACCTAACCCTAAAATGGACAATGGATGTTGAAACAAAAAAATATTTTAATTCTCTATTTATAGAGATGGTTGGTCAAAAGGAAGAGTTGATGTGTGAGAACCTAAGGAAGACAAGGAGTCTAGGGTATTTGCTTCATTTAGTGACCTAAGAGAAGAGATTGCATTGACAAACAAAGCAAGAAGGATTAAGGTTATGGATGCTTGAGGGGTGAACAAGCTATTAGAGCTGAAGAGTGTGAAAACCAAGTAGAATGGAGGACTAAAACAAATATCTATAATCTACAAATGAAGTTGTAAGTTGTTATTAGATCAAGCCTTATTGTTACTCTCTAATCATTGTATCAGTCTAGGGTAAATCCTTTGGATTAAGGTTGACCTAACAGTCATTTGTAAATCCTTTAACCGGGTGAAATTCCAAGTGAATGATCTAAAGTCCTCTAACAAGGCTCACTCCTAATAGGGTGATTGAAATCCTTTAACTGGGTCACATTTAATGGTGTGTATTGTAACCTTTAATAGGGTTGGCCTTTCATAGGGCATCATTTAGAAGAGTGAGAATGGGTAGCATGTTACTGGTGGTTTTTCTCAAATTGGGTTTCCACATTAAATCATTGTGTCAAATGCATTATTGAATCTGTTATGTTTCATGTTTACATCTCTGCAAATTGATTTGATAGTAACCTACAAGTTTAAGTGATTGCATAATCTATTGGATCCATGCACGATGAAAATGTTTAATGGATATGGGTTCACTAAGTTGTGAAAAGTTATAATTATACATCTAGACCTTGGATAACTAATTCACCCCCCTCTTAGTAATTCTAAAGAATTTCAACAATTGGTATCAGAGCCATTTTCTTAAGAGGACTAGTTTGAAGGTACTAGAAGCACAATGATCAAGATGTCAAAAAGATAAGTACCCAAGCTTAATAGAGATAACTTTCCTACATGAAATTTTTTGATGAAGCTACACCTTGGAGGTCTTGGAGATCATGCACAATCTACCATTTTTGTTGAGCATATTGATTCTGCTGGAGCCCTAACTATTGAAGATCTGAAAAATAAGAAAGAACACAACCAAGCAATGTTAGAGATTGCCTTTGACCTAAGCTATGCCGAGTTTGATGATATAAAGGGTTGTGATAATGCAAAAAAATGTGGGATGCTCTACACACTATCTATGGAGGTGATGAAAATGTTCTAAGAGCCAAAGATGAAAGTCTTAAAGGTAAGTTTGATGATATGAGAATGCAAGAAAGTGAGAATATTGCTCAATATTGCTCTAGGATAATAGTTGTTTTTAATGCAATAAGAGGAGCTATTAGTAAAATACATGATGATAATGTACTAAGCAAATTTTTGAGAACATTTTTGCCCATATATGCTATTAGAGTTTCTGCAATACAAGAATTAAGATGTATACCAAGGAATGATCTAACTGTTGATGGTCTAGTAGGTAGGCTTACTACTTTTGAGCTACCTAATTTTGATAATTATGAACCTGAAAATATTGAATCTACTTTCAAAGCCAAGATGTCATTGAAGGAACCAAATGAGAAGAAGAAAATGTTAAAATGTGTGTCTAGTGCCAATGATACAAATGAGGAAGATGTAGATCAACTTGAAGCACTACTAGCAAGGAGATTTCAGAGAGGTAAAGACAAGTTTAAAGATAAGCTACCTATCAAGTGTTTCAACTGTAATGAGGTTGGTCATATTGCAACTAGATGTCTTGAGAAGAAAAATTGCAGAGGTAGTGACGAGTGCAAAAGTAGAAGAGATGAAGACAACAAATAATACAAAGACAAAGGCAAGAAGTCTTACTGCATTGTTGAAGAAGAAACAAAAGATGGATCTGAAGATCATGATGATGAAGTGGTGTATGTTGTAATGAAGGATAAATTTGATGAAGATGAGGTAACTACACTAGTTTCTTGTGTGAACAGGAATGATAGATGGATCATTGATAGTGGGTGTTCACATCACATGACTAGAGATAAAAGTAAGTTCATTACCTTGAATTACTACGATGGAAATAGTGTAAGGTTTGGTAATGATGCACCATGTCTGATAAAAGGAAAAGGGTCTATCTAGCTCATAGAAAAGATTTTATCTGATAATGCTTACTATGTTGAAGGAGTAAACTATAGCTTGTTGAGTGTGTCACAACTAAATAATTTGGGTTGTAAGGTTGAGTTTGAGAACATAATTACTAAGATATATGATATTGATGGAAAACTAATTGGAAAAGGTGATCAAACTAAAGGTAATCTATTCCACCTTGATGTAGAGGATGCTGCTTATTTAGTTATAAAATTTTATGATGTGTGGCTATGGCACAAGAGGTTATGTCATGTTAATTTTGATAACTTGGTTAGTATCATTAACATGAGAAGAGTTAGAGGTTTTCCTAAGTTGAAAAAACCTGACAATATAATTTGCAAACAATGTCAGTTAGGCAAAATGAGAAAGTCATGTTTTAAAAGTAAGAATCATACCTCTAAAGGAATATTAGAGATTATTCATACTGACTTGTGTGGACCAATTAAAGTGCAAAGCTACAAAGAAGATAAGTGCGTTATGTTGCTTGTTGATGATTATTCTAGAATTATGACAATTATGTTTCTAAAATAAAAATCTGATGCTTTCCAAATGTTTAAGTGGTACTTAGCAAGAGTTAAGAAAGGAACATGAAAAAGTATGAAATGTTTGAGATCTATTAGAGGAAGAGAATTTACATCAAATAAGTTTGAGATGTTTTGTAATGATAGCGGAATCAAAAGATAGACATCTGCTCCTAGAACCCCTCCACAAAATGGAATTTCTGAAAGAAGCTATAGATCTATAATGGAATAGGCTAGGACACTCATGATGGAGAAAAATGTTGCTTTGAAATATTGGAGAGAAGTTCAAAGTACAACTATTTATACCTTGAATCATGTACAAGTTAAAAAAGGTACTCATTCAACACCGTTTGAACTATGGTATGAATACTCACCTAATGTAAAATATTCTAAGGTATTTGGAAGGAAGAGTTATATTCTCAAAGATTTTAAGAATGGTAAACTAGATGCAAAAAGTGAACAAGGTATATTTTTTGTTATTCCACAAGAAGTAAAGCTTATAAGTGTTTAAATACTAACACTAACAAAGTTGTGGAAAATGTAAATGTGAAATTTGATGAATATGAAAAAGTATATGAGTCTAAACCTATGAAAGAACTAGAAGAATACAAATCATTTTTATACTTTTATGAAGGTATGCTTTCTGAAGAAGATGTTGTAAATCATGTTAGAAACCAACAACAAGTTTCATTGATTGCCAAGTCACATACTATTAATGCTGAGTTGCACTTAGGAACCAAGCTACATTCAGGAGCTGAGTTATAGAATGAAGTTGAGGCACATTCTTATTCTAAGATTAGTGTACATGAAAGAGATGTTGAACTACTTGACAAAGATGTACATAGTGATTCAAAAGTTGAGAGACCAAATGAAGAAAATAGAGCTGAACCAAGATTGTCTAAGTATGTTAAGAGACATCATCCTATTGCACAAATCATTAGATATAAAGATGCTAGATCAATGACAAGGAACAAGTTGATAAATTGTACATGTTTTCTGAGAATGCAAGAACCAAAAGTAGTGAAAGATGCCTTAGAATATGTGGATAGAAGTAAATCCATGGAAGAAGAGCTTAAACAAATTAAGAAAAATAAGACATGGACTCTAGTTCCTATACTGGAAGACAAAAATGTGATTGGTTTTAAGTGGGTATGTAAAAACAAGTTAGATGAAAATAGTGAAGTCACAAGGAACAATGCAAGATTAATCTGTAAAGGATATACACAAGAAGAAGGGATAGATTATGGAGAGACATTCGCTCCTATTGTAAGACTAGAAGGAGTAAAAACACTACTTGCTTACTCTACATACAAAGGTTTCAAAGTTTATCAAATGGATGTTAAGTCTGCATTTATGAATGGTATATTGGAGGAAGAGGTTTATATAGAACAACTAGAAGGATTTTTTGATGCTAACAAAAAAAAATGTTATGTAGACTACACAAAAATCTTTATGGTTTGAAGCAAGCACCAAGAGCATGATATGAGAGACTTTACAATTATCTTGTAAAGATTGGATTTGAAAGGATTGATGATAATAACAATCTATACTTGAAGACAAAGAAAGGAAAAGGTTTTTTGTTATTTGAAATTTTTGTTGATGATATCATATTTGGAGGTCAAGTTATTTTATGTAAGGCTTTTGCAAATGAAATGAAGCAAGAATTTGAAATGTCTATGTTTGGAAAGATAAAGTGCTTTGTGGGTTTGCAAGTACATTAGATGAAATATGTTGTATACATCACTCAATCAAAATATGTTAAGGAGATACTAAAAACTTTTAGATTTGAAGATTCCAAGAAAGTAAGTACACCTATGGTGATATGATATAAATTATTAAAAAATGATGATTTAGCTGAGGTGAATCAAACGTTATACAGGTCTATGATTGGTAAATTACATTATGTAGTACATAGAAAACTTGCTATTGCATTATTTGTAGGGATAGTTACAAGATTCTCTACTAATATTTGGGAGAATCACTTGATGGTAGTTAAAAGAATAATGAGATATCTGAAAGAAACAAAAGAGTATTGTCTATACTATAAGAAAAATTTAAAATTTGAATTGAGAGCCTATACTGATGCTAATTGGGCTAAATGATAGAAAGAGCACTAGTGGAGGAGCATTTTTCTTAGGTAAAAGGTTGGTTACATGGACTAGCAAGAAACACAACTATATTTCTCTATCTATTGCTGAAGTTGAATATGTTGTTGCTGCAGTAATTTGTACAAATATTGTATGGATCAAACAATTACTCAAAGGTATGAAGGAAGAAATCATTGAACCTATGATACTTTATTGTGATAATATAAGTGCTATAATTATATCAAAGAATCTTGTGATGCATACAAAGGCTAAGCACATTGCAATCGAGGATCATTACTTGAGAGAATTAGTTTAAGATAAAGAGGTGAAGATGGAATATGTCAACACCAAAGAACAAATTGCTATTTTCTTCACAAAAACATTACCTAAGGATTCTCATGATTATCTAAGAGGTAAAATAGGGGTGATACTCCTATCAAAGGCTATCTAAGAAGCATGAGAAGTTCCCTACATCAAACAAGCTGATCAACATATGTTATGCATTGATGCAGTGGATCTTAATTTAGGAGCTACCTAAAGTAATCAAAGAGTTGGAACTGTAAATTAGTCACAAGCAAGGTGACAGAGGGAGAAATTGAAAATATTCATATTTGCATATGAAGATGACATGTTTTTGGTATTCTTGTGAAAGAGGGAGAAAATGTTGTCAAGAAAGTGTACTAAGTTTCATGAAAAGCTGAGGGAGATAAAGGAGAAATCCTAATCTACCTAATCCTGAGGAAGATAATGTTGAGGGAGATATAAGTAGTGATCAAGAGGAAGTCATAAGGATGAGTTGACTATTTGTTGATCATGACCTAATTTTTGCAACCTATTAAGAAGATTAAAGTTACTGATAGAGGGAGAGATTTCAATACAAGGAATTATTTTCTTTTTTGGTATTCTGATTTGTCATATTGATTGGTTAGTTTGGTTTGCCATCAATTCCAAAGAGGGAGATTGTTGAAACCAGATTAATGCAAGTATGATAAATGTGTTTCACTCATTGTTTTGTCATTGATGTCAAGCCTGCTACATGCTGGTAAGATAATTTCTTATATGATTTAAGTACTATCATTTTTTTGATTGATGAAGAGGATTTTATCAAAAGAGGTAACAATAGCACCTAGAGGAAAGGTTGAGTTATGATATGAAAAAGAGTATAAGGATCAATTAGGAAAGTGATATTATAATGCATTGATAATCACTTAATGTTGCAAAGGTTGGTTACACTGAGTAAGTTTAGAAGAACAAGTTAAATAAAGTTTATCTGCCAACATTGACCAAGTGGACAATAGGTGCCAAAAAAAGTTAGTGCAAGCTAAGCAGAAAATCAGCTAGAGCTGAGAAAAATTAATTTTAGTGTAAGTTGAGTAAAGTTTAATTAATGCCAAGCACCAGTAAACTTTAGTTCATACCGAGTGTTTTGACAGTGGATGCCCAACAACATAATATGTGCTGAGCATCAGAAGCTAGTTAATACCGAGTGTCAGCATTATGAAAAAGATCAAGAATATGATGAATCTAAGCTGATAAGTTTGTTTTCTTGGATTGTGTGAACTATGTGGAAGATAAGATTGATGAGATGATTACGCAAAATTTAAGATGAACTATTTTGAGGTGGATTCAAAGAGGAATGAAGGAGAAGTTTCTAGAAGGGAATGAAATGAAATGAGGGGTAGATTCATTGAATCCTATCTAATCCAAACTAACCCTAAAATGGATGATGGAGGTTGAAACAAAAAAAATCTTGATTCTCTATTTATAGAGATGGTTGGTAAGAAACAAGAGTTGATGTGCGAGAACCTAAGGAAGACAAGGAGTTTAGGGTATTTGCTTCATTCAGTGACCTAAGAAAAGAGAATGCATTGGCAAACAAAGCAAGAAGGGTTAAGGGTATGGATGCTTGAAGGGTGAACAAGCTATCACAATTGAAGAGTGTGAAAGCAAAGTAGAATGGAGGACTAAAATAAAGATCTATAATCTGCAAATGAAGTTGTAAGTTGTTATCAGATCAAGCCTTACATTTACTCTCTAATCATTGTATCAGTCTAGGGTAAATCCTTTAGATTAAGGTTGATCTAACAGTCATTTGTAAATCCTTTAACCGGGTGACATTCCAAGTGAATGATCTAAAGTCCTCTAGCAAGGTTCACTCCTAACAGGGTGATTGAAATCCTTTAACTAGGTCACATTTAACAATGTGTATTGTAACCTTTAACAGTGTTGGCCTTTCATAGGGCATCACTTTAGAAGAGTGAGGATGGTTAGCATGTTACTAATGGTGTTTCCTAAATTAGGTTTCTACATTAAATCATTATATCAAATGTGTTATTGAATCTGTTATGTTTCATGTTTACATTTTTGCAAATTGATTTGACAATAACCTACAAGTTTAAGTGATTGCATAATCTATTGGATGCATGCATGATGCAAATGTTTAATGGATATGAGTTCACTAAGTTGTGGAAAGTTTTAATTGTACATCTCAAACTTGGATAATTGATTCACCCCCCCTTAGTTATTCTAAAGAATTCCAATAGTCTTATGCTAATCTTCTTCTACTATATTGATGCAACTATCCAGCTCAGTATATATGTGCTCGGTTATCATTGTCATCCCATTTGATGATTTCTTCTCTATTGGCTTAGTGGATGTGTATTTTTCTTCATTTTCCAAGTGGCATAGGTTTCTTTTTCATTGAGTGATTCCCATTCTATGTTCACCAAGTGTCTCAGTGATTCTTTGTATTTTTTGTGCAATGATGTCTTGTTCTTTCACCAAGTTGTCTATCTGGTTCTTGTTTGAGAGAAGGCCTTTACATTTAATTCTTATTCATGATTTAATGTATTGTATTGACAATTGGAATGCATGTAGACCATTATGTGGTTGGACTTCTCTATATGATGATCTAGAAACTTTAATATGCTGTTTTGACAAGTATAAATAGAGGATCTTGGTCTGGGTATTCTGGTATGAGAAACAAGATGGGTTCTAAGGGGTTGAAATGTGGAAAGATGATCATAGATCTCACATATTGGAGGATATTTTCTATGTATTTCGTTATTTGATTTGGTCATAACCTAGAAGGCCTCATAGTTGGGCATGTATGAAAAAATTTGATTAATGAATGAAATATTTTAAGTTCTCTCTCCTTTTGGTGTTGTCCTTTGGGAATTGCTTCCATTGTGTAACTTAATAAGTGTTTCTTGATTGTTAGGTGAGGCTTTGGCCCTACCTTTTTCCAATATCCTTTCATCATATACATATATGATTATATCCTAAAAATCCATCCATGAAAGATAACATCTCATGCTTGACTACGAGGTCCACAATCATGTTGATATTTAGTAATAGAAAATCATCTTTAGGAAAAACCTTATTGAGATCTATAAAATCTGTGCATATCCTAATATTTCCAGATGGTTTGGTGACTAGTACCATGCTTGAGATCCAATATGAGTAATCAAATGGTGTAATGTTGGCTTGGATTATTTTCTCCAATTCTTCCTTGACTAGTAAGGCTACCTTAGGATGCATATTTTATAGTTTCTATTTGACTAACTTAGCTTTTGGATCTACTGCTAAATGATGCACATCCATCTGTAGGTCCAATCCTAGCATGTCCTCATATGACCATACAAAAAAACCAATTTTCTCTTGGAGTACCTCAATAAGAGAATGCTCTTCTAATTGTGGTAGTAATATTGTGATGCATGTGATTCTAGGAGTCTCTTTTATGCTGATATTGACTGGTTTTGTCTCCTAGATCAAAATGGATGATACCTTTGGTCTTTGATCTTGTAGGGGAAGGAAGAAATATCCATCCTTAGGTGCCTCTTTTTTTATTTGATTTGATGGCACTCCAGAGGAGTTTTCACCTGGGGATGCTTTTGTTTTATTTTTTTGATTTTGATTTTATTTTTGCGATTGGAGATTTATTCCTCCCCAAAATAACCTTTTGGATCCAATTTGTAGATATATGCAGATGGTGGCTTTATTTTCTTGTGTAGTATTTTGGCTCCAATGCATCTTAGGAGTGTATCCTCACTAGAGAACTCATCAACATGAAGTATGCTAGGTCAGCCTCAATCAATACGTTCGAGATGGAAAAAGAGAAGGTCAATGAGGTTGATGACTAGTTCATGGAGCATGGAGAATCTTAGGAAAATTTCATTATCATAGATATCACTGTAGGCTCTCTTTTCAACTTTATTAGGGATGTCTTCAACCTCTACAAATTTTTCATTGATGATAAAGAAGGCATGACCATTCTCACTAGTGCCTCCAGTTGCAAGGAGTCCAAAACTAAGGCCTTCATTTTTTGTTTGGGTATACACCTCTATAGGTTTTCTAATGCCCAATTCTTCTTGGCCTAAGTTACCTCGCTATTAATATCATTTCTCTATAGCAAGTCGATGTGTGTTGGGATATATTTTTTGAAATAGTCATGGATCATTTGTCTTTGGGAGGTGGTTCTTTATAAAACTAGGTGCTAATATTTGGGGCCATATCATGTCCATTTAGGATGCCATTGGAAACAAATGTGGATGATTTGACATATTTAAGCTGAGGAGTGCTATCTTTCTTTAGGTCTTGATGTGATAGGCCATGTATGTGGGCCATAGGGTAGGACTTTGATAGTGAATGCATTTAATAGGCTATACTCTCCATAACCTTGTGGTTGATCATAATGGTAGAGAGTGTGGAGTAAAGGATGTTGTGGGGGTCATGATAGGTGCTAGAAGAGCTAGGGACTGAAGTGCCAATCTCAATCCTAGGGAAATGGTTATTATGGGTTTGTTAGGGTTCGGCAGATTTGAAACAATATAATAATAAATAGTTATATGCAGAAACAAAAGAACACAGATAACACACAAATTTAACATGGTTCACCCTAAAACCTAGGCTACATCCACCTACACAATCTTCAAACTTTCTATTATCTAGAAAAAATGTACACCAACATTACAATGCATTATGCATCTCAACCACTTATGACAACATTTTAGGGAAACCTCTAAAATTGACCATTTTAGGGTTTTACAATGTTCTTAGTTTTACTTCTAGAGAAGTCACTACAACATCAACCTCCACTACATGATTACTCACCACAATATCAACAATGGGGTATGATGCCTCAAATGTATGCAAACATGCAAAGGCTAAAGATCAACATCAATGGTTATCTCAATGTTGGTATACAAAAAATTAATGCATTGATGAAATGTGGATGGAATAACCTTTATTAAATGAATCCAAGGTTGACTGAGGAGGATGTTGAATGGAAGGTTAAGATCAACCACATGAAATACCATCTCTTGAGTGGCTAGACCAACTCTGATAGGAAACATGATAATGCTCTATGCTATTTTTTCTAAGTTTTTGTATGCTTTGATTGTAGAGATCTTGTCCATGATGTCTACCTTAATATACCCTACCTATTTGATGAAATTTGAAGTACATAGGTTCAGGCTGACGCATTATTTGTCATGACCCTGTTTACTAAAAATTTGAAGACCATGAAAATGATAAGAAGTGGGAGATTGTGACATGGTTCTACTTTGGGGATTTCAGAGGGTTTGAAGGATAGTGCACATGATGCAGATAGGTATCCCACTAGATTTTGGAATTCAGTTCCATTGATGTATGTGGAGATATGGGATTCATGGAGTGCATTTTTGAGGATCTCTTTATGGAGTTGTCTAGTATAGAGGAGACCCAATATTGAGATTTGGGTTGACATATTCCCAAGGTGTTCCAAAGTGTTGTATTGCATCCTTGAGGGAGAAGTTGTAGATGGAAGTACAATAAATATTTGGGTTCACCAAGTTATAAAACACATTGGTTTTCTTTCCCCTTGATATGTATAATAGTAACGAAGGGCTTAACCTAGGATATGCACCTGATTAGGTTGTCATAGTCAAGGTATGTCAAAGTATAATCTTGTGTTTTTTTGTGGGCATTGCCTTGTTTGTACTGAGTATTGTTGTTGTTATTGTTGGTGGTATGGTTATTGGTATTATTTCTTGGGGTGAGTGACTTACCCACATTCTTGTTTTTATACAATGGGAATGCATTTTGATAGATCAAAAACCCTATGTTGGGAAAGGTTTGTGTGTTTGCCCCCACTATGTTTTCCTTGAAATCTACAACATCTTTGACACACTACTTGAGTTTCATACACTTGACACTAGCATGTCTATTGACTCATTAATAAGAGAAAAACTAATTTAAATTGTACCAGTTGGCCTTAGGTTGAATCTCATCTAGTGGTTGTGTCTATGAGAAGATGATGAGGTTGTTTTTCACCATTTTGTGGAAGATGATGTTAAGTTGTTCTCCTAAGGGATTATAGACTCTATTTGGTTTGTTCTATACATGTGTATTTTTCCCATTTGTGGCAGTTATGGCATTTGTTTGATTAGTTGGTGAGAAGATGTTTGGGCATTTTGCTAATATGACTGTTGGTAAAACATGGGTTTTTTCTTATATGGCTATTATTGCTGGAATGTTTGTTGGTAACATGGGTTTGGTGTGTTAGGCATTGCACCAACCATATGGAAATGTTTTGTATTTGTGACACCATTTGTTGTTATGTTCTTCTTCTTGTTCTAGTATTAATTTTTCTCATTGGAGTGACCCCACTCTTGGGTGTTTTCCTTTTATATCTTTATGACTCCATCTTCAATGAGACCTTGTTCTCGATTAATTTCTTTCTCTTTTATGTCTTTGTATATTTTCAAGCATTTCATATGCATGTAGTACACAAGATTTTGGTTTGTGTTAATAATGAACATATTGACAATGTGTCATTCTAGCAAGTTGTAGGATATTTGGGTCATAAGGGTTTTTCACCTATGTATAAAGTCAACAAGGATTTCATCCCCCTTTGTTTTGTGTGGACTAAATACACTACCAATAGATTATTTTCAAACAAGTAAGCATACTATGCAAGAAAAGCTTCTAAAAGTCCTACAAACATGTTCACAGTTCTATAGGGTATTCAATAGATACACTCAAGAGCAAGGAACCCAAGGCTTTTTAAGAAGAGGTACATTAGAAAAATGTCACCGTTAGCCACCTCTTGACAATGTATGTAAAACTCTTTCACATGTGCGATTCGATCCCCCTTCATTATGAATTTGTCAAATTTTGGGATCTCAGAGTGTTTTGAGAAGGGTGTTGTTGTTATAGACATGCCAAATGGATATGGGCATACATTTACAAACTTGAATATCTTGACCTTAGTGTCAAATTTTATCTCTTTGATGAAATTATTAAAATTTTCCCACTAAAGTGTTTAAAGGTGCTGCAGGAAGTACCCCCCAATCCTAGTGCCCCCCTATGTAGGGTATGTATCAGATGGAGTGGGTGAGTATGGGTGGTTTTAATGCATGTATTGTGGTGGTTAAAATGTTGAATTACCAGCCACTTTGATTGGGGTTAATGCCTATTATAGTGGTGGCTAGGCATACTATGTTTGCACTTGTAGGCCATACTAGTGTTGGTATTGTGAATTTTGCACATGCTTTTGCAAGATATAGTTATGAGATTTCTATACAAATGGGTAGATTAGTGGTTGCTATAACACCTCGCCAAGGGATCCAAAAGAATTAACCTAGAGTTTTACTAATTTTTCCAAACATTTTTTTTTTGAAAAATACAAGAAAGAATAACATACATGTCAAACATAAAGTAGTGGAAGCAATAATATACAATCATACATAAGCAAACATCACATATTACATTCCTTAAAGATCCCAAGATGTTGAATCACATTTAAATATAATTAATACTAAGTCTAATAAATATCACATCCACATGAAAGAATAAATATAAGTCCAAAGTCCATTTAAATAATAGACGTTTGTTTCGAATGCCACTTGGTGATAAAATTTAGAATGCTCAATCATCCACTGTACATGTCATAGGGTATGGAAGGCTAAAAGAATATAAATTTATAAAAATAGAATTACATCATCCTCCTTGGATCCATGATACAAAGTACAATACAATAAATGAAACCATCCTTCATAAAAGATATAACCATCCATCACAAAAGATATAAGCATCCATCATAAGATATAAGCATCCATCATAATGATACAAAGATAGAAAGAAAGGAAATGAAGACAAGGAAACTCTAGCCATAATAGCAATAGACAAATCTCAATGGTAAGAGTAAAAAGCACTACCACCCAACTGCATGGTAACCAAAAAGGCCCACTCCCACCATGCTAAGGAGATAGTCTCAAATCCCAAATAGGATATCAATCCAAATATCAAATGTACTCTCTAAGTCCAAGAAATCCTAAATGTAATCTAACTCAAAGGTTCTAAGATAAATTGACATCTAGACCCAGAGGAACACAAAGACGCTTAGGAAATCTACTATGTAAGTGGACAAGTGTCATCGCACGAATCATGGTAGAGTTACCTTGACAATCTCTTAGGACCCTAGCCCCCTAGTGATCCCTATGCGGCCACTAGTATTCTCTCATACTGACAAGGCATACTACAGATGCAAGGTTGAAACCAAGAATTCTCTCTACTCCCATCCTAGTCTGTACTAGCACTTGAGGCATGGGTGAGAACATACAAAGATTCTTATTAGGTTCATTTTACTCTCATTTAGTGTAGTGTTTTTATTTATTAAACAAATTACAATGGGTTACCTTGGTAGCCACTTATGGCCCTCGCCTCCATTGCAAGCCACTTCCCGACATTACATATAGATAACCTACCCTAGGCCCATAAAAGTATAAATCAAAGAATCATATAAAATCACCTCAACCCTATACAAGTGAATGGAAAGAATCAAAAGATAAATCACAATAACACGTCAGTTCTCTACGAGCAACTAGAAAGCATCCCAAAAATACTGATCTAAAACTCAATATGGTTAAGTCAAATATGTAATAGCATGACATCACCAAAATAAATCATACAAACACCTAATTCCTCTAAAAGTGACTGAAAAGCAATCCAAATACAACTGATCGAAGACTCCAAATGGTTAAGTCAAGTAGAACATGCATTCACCTCAACATCACATTAGAACACTAGAAAACAATAACAATCAATAGATCAACAAACATCATAAAGCATACCAGACACATTACCATGGTTGGGTTTAAAAGATCAAAATCAATTTAGTATAATAACACAATCACAAAACTCCCAAGCCTTTGATAACATCCTAAGACTGGTCAAAGCTAGGTCAAACCCCAAAACCCCAAAGTATAGACAACACACAGAAAACAAAATAGTCTCACAGTTTGGTTTGATCTTGAAAACATAATGATGAATTAAATGTAAGGTTTCAGTTTTCGTTTTCTCAAAGTATTATAATTACTAAGATTTTCGAATAATAAAATTTCCCTAGTATTACAAACCATTTTCATATATCTGAACCTTATAAACATATCCAAGTTTATAAAACAAAATATTAATTCTCCCAATTAATTTCTTTGATTTTTAATTTACTTTAGAATTATATTTAACTAATAAAGTATTAAATCAAATTTTCAAATAATTAAATTTCAAATCTTAACAATACTTATTAAAATTATTATTAATAATTATTATCAATTATTACCATTATAATTTTAATTTAATTAAACTTAGGAACAACTTTCCCAAAAAGGAAACTTGCTAAAAATAGAAACTTTCTAAAAATAGAGACTTTCTAAAAATAAAAACCTACTAAAAATATTTAAAAAAAAAAAATAGAAACTTGGTAAAAATAAAGACTTTCTCGAAATAAAGACCTGCTAAAAATAGAAACATTTTCGAAATAGAAACCTACTAAAAATAGAGACTTTTCCAAAATAGAAACTTACTATAAATGGAAACTTGCTCAAAATGGAAACTTATTAAAAACATAAACTTACTAAAAATGAAAACTTCCCAAAAATGGAAACTTACTAAAAACAAAAACTTTTCAATATAGCCCTAATGTAAAAATTTGAACCAACTAGTCAAATTCTACAAAATTAAATTTGTTTTCTTTTTTAGAACCCAAAATCCAATTTAACAATTCCATATATGAAACCTCAATTTAACAATAAGGGTTTCAATTTAACTCTTTCACATATGTATTCAAGAATAGAGAATGGTAAATCTTAACACAAGGGTTTTCTAGTTTCTAATTTATATACAAATGTTTCCTGAGAACGATGAATGCCGAAATCTACACACAAGGTTTTCAATCATTAAATTGCTTACAAAAGTTCTTGAAAATGAAGAACAATAACAATGCAAAACAAGGGTCTCAACTTAGAAGAATTTTGAAATCCAAAACACAACAGACATAGAGAAGACAGGAATTCAAAATACGAAAAACCATTGTACAAATAAACCACGAGATCCTACTTGGATTTGATGCTAAAACAACAATCACATGAAGCACATAAAATAATCTCCTTTCTCTAAAAACTTCGCTCTTCGAAATTGCTCTTCCAAAACTTGTGTAATTGCATAATGAGCTCTAGATCTCTGATAAAGAGTTCTCCCTTAATTTGGGGCTTTGATTATGCAATCATGCAATCTTTGATAAATAGTTCTCTCTTAATTTGGGGCTCTAATTGTGCAATCATGCGAGGGAACTCGCTAATCAATTACTTTTTATTACTCGTTATCCTTTACCTCTTCATGCACAAACTTTTAGATATTAAAATATCTTTATTAAATTAATTAACTTTCTCACTTTATTTAATTTATTATCTTTTAATTTCATGCATACACTTTATTCAATTTAATTAAAATAAACTTTATTAAATAATTGCTTACTCTCTCTTTAATTAATTTATTATATTTTAATTTCATGCATAAGCTTTATGCAATTTAATGAAAATAGACTTTATTAAATTATGTTTTCTCTCTCTTATTAAATCATGAGACACTTTATTAATATATTTATTAATTCAACTAACAATATTATTTAGAGTTTAATAAATTAAAAAAACTCCTAAATAAATTATTATTAAATTAAATAAATATACAACACCAAAATTAGAACTATAACTTTATCTTTTTCATGCTTTACTTTATTTTTGAAACATTAGTAGATAAAATATTTATTAACTTAAGTAATAATAATATTTAGCATTTATTTAAAAATGAACTCTAAATATGTTATTATTAAATTAAATAAATAATATCACGCTCTGAAATTAAACTTATAACTTTAATCTTTAAATTTAATTCTTTTTATTTAATTAATTTCCCAATTAATTAAATATAATTAAATAATAAAATACTATAATAAATTTCCATTAAATTAAATCATTAATTTAATAATTTAATTTGACTTAATTAACAAAAAAATACCAAAGACTCATAAAACAAAATATGAAAATCCATCATAGAAAAAACACATACAAGATGAAACTAAAGGGTTATAATCGCAAATCAATGTCATTCGACACATTTGAAAGGTAATCAACTCAAATACTTGCCCTAATTTTCTAGGACAAATGGCTTAAAGGTTTAGGATTTGGACTTAAGAATTTATCTCCCCTCTCTTACCATTGAGATAATGCAATAGGGTATGCTCATCCTGGAAATTCAAGGAAGTCAATACCTGGTACCTGCAATTTACATAAGATCCATGCATGTATAAACACAATATTCTAAACTAAACAAAGAATGGCAGGAAGTGGTGCATCATGTAGATTTCGACTAGCAGGTGACTATGACTCCCTTAACCACATCAGAAACACCATACATAAAGAAAACATACACACACACACACACAACACCATACACATGCATTATGGGGTAAGTATCCATAAGAAAACACATATGATAATCCATCTAACCAATCATAACTAAAATAACTATAATAATCATCATGCATACATGAAGTATAGAGTACCAAGTAACCTCATCATATGATCAACTAAATGTGAAACAATATATGACAATCTCAAAACAATACTACTAATAATCAAGCATAAAACTAGCCTAAAAGAGTTCAACAATAATAGAAAAATGCAAACTAGGGGTACACACTACAGTTGCACTTACACATGTTGTTATTGTGGAAACATTTTTTTTGGTGGTGGGGGTTGATATGCCAGTGCAATGGTTTAGAAGACATATTTTTCCCAATGTAGGATGGGTGTGCACTTGTATGGAAAGACACCTATGTATTAAATGGTGTGAAGTAATTCACATAAAGTGTTCCTCCCATTTGTGGTTGTTGGAATGGTGGCATAGGTTAGTTACTCCCAAGGAAAGTATGGACTAAAAAGTTGGTAATGGGTGGCAATGTATTGGCTAGCAGCGGGGGTGGTGGAGGTTGTTTTTGTTGTGCTTGGAAAATAGGCATAATAGAGTGGCTAATTGGAATATTCATTTCCTGCATTTTTGACTATGTTAACCCCCATGGGCCAAGTGGAAATAGAGAGACTATGCCTTGTGTGAGAAAAAATGGATTGGTGATAGTGCTAGATGGGATAAGGGGTTGATCGTTAGGCCTTGTTAGAAGCATTCATGTGGTGAACTATGATGCTAATTACATGAATTGTTGGAACAAATTGGTAGTACTTCTAGTAGGTGTGTATGATGTGGAAGCTTGTGACTGTGAGGTAATGTAGGGTGCACCTACTTGGGAGATGGAAGGCCCCACAATGTTGGTTGGGATGGATGTGGGTTGTGTGGTGGCAACAATAGGGATGGGAATGCTTGTGGATTCTATTTACGTGATTGTGGGTTGTTGAGGTATGGTATGAACTAATATTTGTGTGATGAAGGGTTCATTATTTTGTGGGATAGGGGATTTGAGTTGGGCTAATACTATATTTGGGTCCACTACCTTCTGTATTACTAGTTGATAAGCTCCCCTTGGATCAAAATGGGGATCATTGGGATAATATGTGGTGGGAACATTCCATATAGAGGATGTGAGGGGTCTTCCCTTCCTATTGGTGGCAGTGTTCTTCCAAAGCCAAAGGCACCAATGTTGTCTCTTTGTAAGTTCACCATGATGGTATACTTTTTTTTGTCAATAATGGTATTTACAAGTACCATGTTTTTGGGTTGGTTCATAGATGCCTCTAAGTTTGATGTATTAGGTTTCAATTTTTTTGGATTTTGGGGATGTGGATCGTACATGACCATGTAGGCCTCTAGATTAGGCTATGTGTTAGCCGAGCCATGACTAGGATTAGGATCTATATCTTTCTTCTTCCTTTTATTTTTGTTGAGATGTGTGGTGGGCGGAATGGAATGATGATGCACCTAAGTGTGGTATGCACATGATGTGATAGTGGATGCAAAGTTTAAGATGTGTTCTAAGACCTTCTAGAGATGGGGGCTATCTAACTTATGATGCAAAGAATATCCTAGAATCTAAGGATGCATGAAAAACTACAAAAGGATAATGGAGGATTTTATCCTAAGGATGTGATGCCTAAAGGACATAAAATGGTCAACAAAGTGGTGTCAAAATATGAGATATGTTACTCTACATGTAAGCTCGAGATGTGATGGATATGTCAACTTAGGATAGAGTGATGATCTTTTGGAAGATGTGTAAGGATCAAGTGTGGAGCCCAACATATAGATCAAGGTGATGAGGGACACAAATGACACTAGACACTACGTAGTCAAAGGGATAGCCATGATAGTGTGATGGATGTAGGATGTAGGATAGAAAACTCAATAATGACACCAAGTACTTGAGAATGATGGGGAGTTGATCTAGGAATTGATTTGGATGAGGATCTTTGGCTAAGGAATTCTAAAACTTTTTTTGAAGATGATGAATATATAACTACATACATTTTGATAACAACCTATATGATAACTTCTAAGTGATAACTCTATGGTAAGATAAGTACAAAGTGTGTGAGGAAGAAGCTAGATCTAATCATAGTGGCTGCAGGTTGTGTATTGGATAAGGATGTGATTGACTCCACTTTGAAGGGCCATGTTATCGATCTTGTAGTCCTTCTCTATTTGTAAGAAAAAATATTTCTTAATTTCGAATTCCTTTTCAATTCTTGGTTCAAGTGCTAATATATTTCATTCTATTTCCAATTCCCTATAGGCTAGTGATGGTGTGAGCTTGACCTTTTTGAACATGAATTTTGGTTGATTTGACATGGGGACTCAAATTGACTGATTAGATATTTCACAAATTTTAGCTTGAGGAAGTGATTATGCTAAGTGTATCCTAACCTAGGATGGAAGACATGAAAAATAGACCCTCAAAGGACAAAGCAAGCAGTTCAAGTGAGTAAACTAACCATTAAAGGACAAAGCAACTTTGAGGGAGACATCCAAGAGATCTCTTTTGGAAAAAGGATTTTGAATAATACCAATTGTGTATGTTCAACAAGAATTTTTTGAATGGCCAATTTAAAATGAAGACAATTCAAGCACATGTTATCCTAGGGTTGGTTTGGCCTCAATATCTTACTCATTAGGCCTTCCAGACTTAGCCCTAATGATGTTTTCTGATTTTAGTGTGATATTTCCCTCTAAATCTAAGAGGTGATTTGATACAAGAGTCGATTTAAAAAATTACACATCAATAAACCTTCAAGGTATGGAAAATAGAAGCCCCCTTTTTGTGGGGTCGATGACTCTTGGAGATGAATCCCAAGTAGCCTTATGCCTATACTAGGGAAAACAAAAATGTCAAGTAACTTTAGAGATGACTTATATCCTCTTGCACCATGAGTGATATACCAAGGATAAATAGGGTGGCTACGAAATGGCTTGTAATAAGATATGTGGAATTCACGCAATCAATTTGTACGCATGTGACTATCATGTCATGACTCACTTAAGAGCCTAGTTGACCATGCCAAAATTATAGAAATATTCACCTACCTCAAGCTACAATCAACACACCTCGCCTAAGCTTGGGGGATATATATGAGATTACATCACCATATTTTATATATCTAATGGGATGCACATTTCCCAAAGGACAAGTCTCTCTAGAAGCATTTTTTAGAGTTGTTGCGGGTGATCTTGCTAACAATTTTAGATAGACACATATCTTAGTTAATAAGATTTATTTGGCACAAAAAAAAGTAGCTCAAGGATGTATTAAAAAAAACACATTAAGACATGCAACACTTTTTTCATTTCCAAATTGATGTTAGATATTTTCCATCTATAACAAAGACACACATTTTTAGCATGTAATGTTCATTCCTTAAAAGAAAAGTGTGCGCAAGATTGAAAGAAACTATGAAAGATCGAAAATAAGTGGGAATAATAGCTCTTTGACCTTTAAGAATTCATGACTTGTTCTCTCTCTTTTTAAACCCAAATTCTAAATGTTTAATTTGTAATGTTCTTTGAGAGCCCAAATTGAAGTGATCATCACATTCATTCTTTTTAACTTTAAGCACTCTAGATTGTGTTTTTGTTGATTTTTATACCTAAATTGAAGTGTTTGTAAATCAAAGAATCAAAACCCATAAGAATTCAAGAAATCATTGATAGATTTTAAGTGCACCAAATTGAAGTGTTTGGATTGATGTTAGAGCACTAAATGAAGTGTTTGAATTTTTTTTGGTTCACTTTTTATCAAATGTTTATTTTAAAGCCCAAATTCAAAATATGAGGTGATGTGTAGAAAAAAGGTTCTTTTTAAAGAGGTAATTTCAAGTGCATAAATTCTAGAGTAGATTTGATAAGTTATCCTTAACATGTTCCTATACACTGAGGTCAACTAATTAGATAACTTAGAAACACATTCCCAAAGAGTCAATGAGTGTTCTTGCCATCATAGGAATGTGATCTTGTAAAGAAATTTAAAAAATTGAAAAATGAAATTGATAGAAAATAATAGGCAATGAGTAGAAAAATAATAGTGCGTTTGCACCTACATGTTCAAGCATTTGCACAAGAAAATATTTGTTTTAATTAATTAATGCCCATGGCTTATATTGAGTGATCTCACCTGTTCATACCAACATTCAAGTTGATCCATATAAGCCATTCCTATGAGGAAAAGAATGAGATGAAAAAATACAGGATATAAAAGGTAGAAAAGTTTGTGTATAATAAAGAATAGGTTTTTAGGTCGCGTTCTCACCTCTATGGAATCATGGTCCCACTGGTGTTGGTTATCATTCTTGCAGCCATTGGATTGTGCTTTTAGATAGGCTTTTTAGGTCATTGGGTAAAAACTTATTGGTTGACCAGTGACACCTTGGATTTCCTTCACCCCTACATTTTGCAAAAATGTCGAAAACCTAGCAAAAGCACTTAAAACAACAAAAAAAAGTTAGTATTTTGGTTAGTTTTCAAACAAGAAACATAACCAAAATATGTTAGAATGGCCTAGACATGGGGTCCCATCGTGCATGCCAAAATGTATGCAATGAAATGTGATGTAAAAGAACACAAAGTAAACAAAGCACTGAACAAAACAAAACAAAACATCATATATGAATGGACAAAGAAAACATGAAAAGAGAATGAAAACCAAGTATGATAAGCTCTCTAAATGTCTCTTTTTTTCTTAAATGTATCCGAATGGATGTGTGCTCAAGATTCAAAGATGGGTGAGGATTTGATTCAACAAAGGGTTTAAGTGATGGATTAGTGGAGGAATTTTGGCATTCTTATGATAGCCTAGTAGTTTTTAAGGATCTCAAACTAGCATGATAACTTTGCATATGAAGGAGTGAAGTGTCCAATTTATAAGCCAAGGAGTAGTGAAATGGAGGGCCAAGATGCAATGTTGAGAAAAGGTGAGGGAGGTCTAGGATGCAAGGAGAGTGAAGCACATGGATTGTGCTTCCTCGCAACCAATGAGGTGATGACACTTTTCAAGAGCGGAGTAAGTGATAAGGGAATTTTGGGGGGAATATGACCATTTTGGAGAATTTAATGGGACAAAGGAGTTATGAGGGGGATGGAGTGGGTAAGAGATGTATAAGGGGCATTTAAGGTGCAATTTTATACATGTCATTAGGGGTATAAGAGATGGGATGGGAGGGTTGACTTTGTTTTGGCTTACGAGTTCTTAATCCCATTTAAAAAGTTGTGCAAATAATTAGGGTAGAATTAGGTGCAAGTGGGCAGGTTAGGAATACACAATTGGATGGGTTGATTAAGTGGGTTTAATTAGCTAATGAGTTGGATTAGTATGTGTGAATGGGTTGAGTCTGAGCCTCTGGGTTAGGATTGGGTGAAGGGTTTAGGCTAAGGTTTGAGGATTTGATTAATTAACTAATTTAATCAAAGGAGGATAAAAGAGTTAAATTAAATAGACTTGTGTAATTATTTAATTTAATAGAAGAATAAGGGTTTAATTAATAAACTAGACTATATGTTTGTCATTTGATTATTAATTGGACTATAGTTAATTACTTGAATAAATTAACTAAGGGATGACATAAAATAATTAAATATTAAATACTTAATCAATAATAACTTAAGAAATGACTAAATAGGATTACCTAATTTTGTAATCAGATTTAGGTGTGTACAACACCAAATTCTAAATAAGGTGAGAGCGATGAGAGAGTGTCAGAGAACAATTAGGGATGAGTTGTATGGATTGGAGTGTGAGATCAAAGGTATGCAAGTTGCATCATGTAGTATATTCAAGACAAAATTATTATTTATAGCTATGAGAATCAAATTGAGAAACACATGCAAAAAGGGGAAAACTAAAAAGGCTAATTGGAATGATAATAATACTTAAGATAAATTGTGTATAATGATTTTTCTCTAAGATGTTAATATTAAAGAAATTATTGATTAATGGTGAACAATAATTGTTATAAATAAGGATTCAATTACTTAGAATGCATCCTACTTTTATAATTATGCTACAATATATTATAAAGAAATTTTCAAAAGTAAATGAAAAACCTTTTGCAATTTGCAATGAAAGCAATAAGAAAATGACAATTATTTGAAACTAATAGGTTTGTAAAGATTTTTTTTGTATGAATTTGGATCTCATATATTAATTATACATCACACATGCAAATCATAATACAAGTAACATGTTTCAATGATTAAATGACATATGATAGATAAATTTATCCTATAAAGGATATTCCTTTTTATATTAAAAAGAAGTGAAAAAAGGGTGTTGGCCCATAGAAAAAATAAAATAAAATATTAAAGGTCAATTAATATTTAAAAGGAACACAAGAGAAGATAGAAAAACCACCCATAATGTGGGGAGAAGAATGTGAAATCAAAGAATGATCTTTACTACATTGTTGGATAACTATTCGGGCAAACAATCACTAGAATCACACCACAAGGAAGAGTGAGTGGGGAAATCCTCTTTGCAATACTATCAGCACAATGAGTAGAGTTATATCAAGGATATACACCATCAATAATAGGTTGACACAAAATATGAGCAATAAACAAAAATTGTTTCATGTATCCAAAGGGGGCCACACCAACATGAAGAGACGGGGTAGTATCCACATGGTTTGAGAAGGAAAAATTAGTAGTAGGAGAGTCATCTCAAGGGGAGTCATCATTAGTTTGGGAAGATTCATATGAGGAAGAGTCTCAAACCATGAAAATAAAATGCTCTTTGTTAGCTTCCTTCCACCAAGTATCAATGCCTTTACAATACAAACATGAGCGATCACTAGCCAAGTGACCAATATTATTATGTATATGTCATAAATAATAGATGAATGGTAATAGAAAATATGAGTAACATTTGTGAGTTCTTTAAGTGGCTTTTTGTTCATTGTGGAGAGTTTGTAACCACTATAATGATAAAAATAGTTGATAGTGTAAGGACCCAACTAGTTGGTGCTATAATTTTAAGTTTGTGGGATGTATCTAGATTGCATTGATTACCATTAAGAACCAAGTCACAAAATTTAAAATATTGAGAAAAGATATTTTAACTAGCATCCAAGTGACCAACAACAAAATATCTCCTATAGAAAAATAAGGGATCATCCTATACAGAACCTTCCCCAACAAAAAATACAACCTTTGCACGCTAATTCTAGTAAATGTATGTCCTTTAAAGGTGGACATATTTTTGCAATAATGTCCAAACCTTATACAAAATGGCCAAGGATAATATTTTCCATACAATTCCTTTGTTGGAGCTAATATTAGATTGATATTGAGAGAATTTCTTGTGCAATAGTTTTTGAAACAAGTATCTAAAACTAAAATATATACTTGTAAAATATTGGAATATTTTGAATACTTTTAGAAGAATTATTAGGAAATGTTACATGCTTAATTTTTTTTTTTGAAACATATGAGTACCATTCTTGTGTGTCTATATTAGAAAAAAATATACTATTCAGATTCGAGTTACTATCGATAGTAGTGGGTGAAGAAAGAAATAAAATCACAAAGTGATAATAATTGCATCTTCAAAGAGCACAAAGGAAGACAAAATTTCCATTGTTTCTACATGATGATTCATTTTATATGGAATAGTGTCTATAGAAAATGATGACAAGTTGTTTAGTAGAGATACAACTACATTGTGATATGTAGATATTTTATCTTATTTAGCCTAGTAGAAGACCCCATGATTTTTTATATAATTAATTAAGAGTCACCATATATTTGAATATTTTAAATATTTAATGATAAATAAAATTATAAGCTATCAGTAAGGGCTTCATATTTGTTAGGAGTTGTAATCTTTCCTTGGTGTGTTTATAAACCAAGGTTAGAACTCCTTTCTTTATTGTTATAATATATTAGGATATAGGCCAAGGTATCCTAATATATTTCTTTTTTGTCCTTTTTCCTCTACATCTTATTTTGTCCTCTAGTGGAATATGTGAGGACAAATATTTATTGTAATTTGTAATTTAGATTATTCCTCCTTAAGAGGAATCTCACACTTGGCCTCACACACTTATGAATGGTGGCATTCATAGACATGGGAGTTACATTCTAACTCCTCTCTATCATCTCTATTTAAGAGATGACCCTCCTCTCTCATTTCTTAAGAATGAGGTTTCCTCCTCTTCTCAATTATTGTATGAGCAATTTCTCTCTTTCTCTCTCTCTCTCTCTCTCTCTTTTTCTTTTTAGGCTTTTCATGCCTCATTCATAATGTCACAAGGGGTTTTCTTTGCTTTCCCCTTTCCAAATATCTTGTCTCATGGTGTTGGATCTTGAAGATTTCTCTCTCCTATTTTATGGTAATATCTTTTCATGCATTAACTCACTTAGATTCTTTCTTGGTTTTTTGCTTATTTCCATATTTCTTTTTCCAGTTCTAACATGGTATCAGAGTGGTTTAATCTTTGTTTTTGAGTGTTTGCATGAAGGTACGATTCGAAGGAGCAGACGCCTACTTTTTTGATTGAGAGAGATTTCACTAATTTCTTTTTTAATCTTCTTAAGTTGGAAGAAATTAATTTTTTTTTGTTTTGGGATTGGCTGGTTTACCGCCACATCCGATTAACTCCTGTTTGCTCTAATTTGTGCAGGTTTTGATATATTATTGAGAGAGTTTATTCTAATCTATTTCTTTTTTTTAAGTAATTTAATTTTGTTAGTCTCCTTTATCAAAATTTGTGTTGAATTATTATTATTATTATTATTATCTTTTATCATTTCATATAAATCAAAATAAAAAACATTTGCCTTTTTTATATATGAGATTTTGAATATCTCTGGGCATCATTATGAAGTTTCAATATTCCCACTCTGTAGTTTATAATAGCTGTTCTGACAGTAACTATTTTTGAAAATTTCGTTTGATTCTTTATTTTAAATTTCAGAGCCCTATTTCAAGCATACCCTCAGCAGAAACCTCGCTGTTAGAGTAGATAATCCAAGCAACATCATTAATGGTGGTTTTGGGGATAAGTGGTTGAACAATGTTTTTTGATTGATGATAAATTAAGTGGTTGGGAGAGATGGATTTTAAAAGGGCTTTTTGTTGTTGATGCAGAACGCATGCTGTGCCTACCTTAGTTCTGGTGAAGTTTTGTGTTCTGATGAGTTTTTTTTATTTGAGACTTTGGGGCTTTGTTGTGCTACCTCTGGAAATGAGATTTCATTTGAGTGTGTTTGTACGAGAGAAATTTTTTTGGTCAGTGAGTAGGGCCGTGTGAAATTTTGTGTGGCAGTCAAGGTAGAAAGTAATAGGAAATGAAATTCATTTCCCGTTGTTTTAGCTGATACCATTCCTCTTGTTCTTATGGTTTGGATCTTTGTCTTGCACGTATTCAAAGAATTCGATTCCATGATTCTGCCCTGGTTCGTTTTATTATTCGGCTAATTTTAATCTTTATTTGTGTATGCCAGTGAAACATGTTTTTTTTCTTTTTGTAATTTATTTAGATTATGTGAAACCAGACGATGGTGTTCTTTTTCTTGTCTCTACCTCGCTTTAATTTGTCTGATCTTGTGTTCTAAGCCATAGATCGGAATGCCCAAGTCACAAGAAAAGTCTTCTTCATGTCTTCGTTTAATATACTTCAGGTCTTTATTTAGTAGTAACAAGTATTATGTTCTTGTACTATGTTTTGAGTTTCCAGGGTGCAAATAATCAGAGGGGTTTTTAGAGTCTTTGTGTAGGGAAATTTTTTGGGATCAATCATGAAAGTGGATTTTTTGTGTGTTCTCTTGGTTTTTCTTTTTCATGTGGGTCCATCTAAATCTTCCCATTTGTCGAATGCTAAGTTGCTTTTGGCCCTGAAATCGACCATTAATGATCCATCTGGTTTTCTCAATGGCTGGACTGAGGCAAATTCTAGTAACCATTGTTCTTAGGCTGGGGTTAAATGTGATGCTTCTGAGGCGCTGCAGTTTCGAGGAATGAGAAGGATGGGAGGATTATTATTAGAAGATTTGAGATTCTGATTTTGCTTATATTAATATTTCTTTTAAGTAACATCTTCTTTTAATTCTTTTTAATTCTTTTCTTTTGCCATCAAAATTGTGGTGTAAAAATGATATGACTGAATTACTATTTAAGACACTTTGTCTTTATTCATCATATTCATTCTTCTTGATATATTTTTTATAGAAGTATCTTCTCAATGTTTTTTGTTAAAGGCAAATATTGTGACTTATCGTATATTTATTTAAGTATATATGGGTGCACACATATATATCCAAATAAATATATAATTTCATTTATGACTATTACGATTGAGAACTTGTTATATACCTTCACAAAATGAATTGAGTACTCATGTTTACCGTCAATGGAGTTTTATACCTGATATCTATATTTAGTTGATCTTCCTTAAATCTCTTCATTTTACTTAATTCTGATTGGATTATGAGTAATCTTACACATTTGCCTTCGACTTTATTGTGATATTTTGATCATTCTATGCCCATGTTGGCACTTTATGGTTTTATACCATTGATATACATGATTTATATGATATTTTGTTTTGAGTTGCATAGGGAGCCAATATATTTTCAAGGATAACTATGTAGGTCCCCTCAGTATAACTGATACATAGTTTCCTTATCTGGCCCATGGAGTATACCTTCATCCTATATTGGTGTGCACTCACTTTATATGGAGTTTCCCTCCATTTGGTTCTATTGATTCCACTTTGAAAGATTAATATTTATATGGAGTTTCCCTCCATTTGATTCTATATGCTCTACTTTGAAAGATTGATATTTATGGAGTTTCCTTCCATGTTGTTCCATTTTGTTCCTCAATGAAGAGGATACTATTATTGGAGTTTTCCCTCCAAATTCAAATGATTTGATCCAATTTTGAAGGCAATATGTTGTTACACCCTCATAATCCATTCGTTTGAGTTTCCTAACAAATCATGATAATACTAATTTGATCAACATGTCTCTCTTTTACTTTATTTTCATATATTAATGTGATAATGATTTGCATACTTTATTGCTTAGATCATGAGTCATGCACGTTATGGAGGGACGCCCCCATTAACTTGCAGTGAGATGATTCATTAAGTGGACTGTCTATATCCACGTGATTGATGCAAGATTGATGCAAGTATCATTAGTTGGCCTTGTCTGTGGTCATTTGTGCATTAGCATAATATACTTTTCATGAGAGCATTGATCAAGCTTTTAAGCATATAACTTATCTTGATATCAGGTTATCTCCATTGTTTTGTGGTAACATGTTTTACTCATTTTTTCTCTATGAGAGTTTTATTATCCTTATTCAAAAGGATTTCAAATTTGCATAAATGATGGCATTCTACTTGTGGATAGTTGTCTTGTTTTTTGTTCTCTACTTTTTTTTTCAGGTGATCCATCAAGGAACCTTCTCAATTTTTCACATATGAAGATGTGTCTATGCTTCCACTTGATCACATTCAAAGGACTCATGTACTTCTCTTGGATCTGCAAATGTACCATATGGCTTGAAGATAATCAAATTACTTCATATTGAAGATTAAGTTGCAGATTGTTGTAAATTATGGGTTTAATACCCCTTGATATAATTACCCCAAGTAAAGATTAAAGGGGGGTGTTAGAAGTTGTAATCTTTCCTTGGTGTGTTTATAAACCAAGGTTAGAACTCCTTTCTTTATTGTTATAATATATTAGGATATAAGCCAAGGTATCCTAATATATTTCTTTTTTGTCCTTTTTCCTCTACATCTTATTTTGTCCTCTAGTGGAATATGTGAGGACAAATATTTATTGTAATTTGTAATTTAGATTATTCCTCCTTAAGAGGAATCTCACACTTGGCCTCACACACTTATGAATGGTGGCATTCATAGACATGGGAGTTACATTCTAACTCCTCTCTATCATCTCTATTTAAGATATGACTCTCCTCTCTCATTTCTTAAGAATGAGGTTTCCTCCTCTTCTCAATTATTGTATGAGCAATTGCTCTCTTCTCTCTCTCTCTTTTTCTTTTTAGGCTTTTCATGCCTCATTCATAATGTCACAAGGGATTTTCTTTGCTTTCCCCTTTCCAAATATCTTGTCTCATGGTGTTGGATCTTGAAGCTTTCTCTCTCCTATTTTATGGTAATATCTTTTCATGCATTAACTCACTTAGATTCTTTCTTGGTTTTTTGCTTATTTCCATATTTCTTTTTCCATTTCTAACAATATTTAGTGATGTTTGTACATGAAAAACATAGACAAAAGTGGCTTATTAGGGGTGGAATAAAAAGGTCACTCTTTCTTATGAACCAAATTTTCACCTTGATCTAAGAAAAATTATCTACTACATGTAACATTTAATGTAGTTAGAATCTACTCATGAAAAAATATCTAGATTAGAAAGTGAACATGGTAAAGGTGTTAGAAATAGGAAATACTGAAAGGGTGGGGTGATTTAGTATTTCAATTTTTTTCCCCCAAATATGGATATCTTTTACAACCTCAAAACATACATATCCAAAAATATAACACAACTTCTCATGTCCAACTCTATCCTTTATACCAAGTTATTTTGTCCTATCGGCCTTCATGTCTTCACATGTATCCCAAAATGAAAAATTGACTTTAATTAAGTTTGGGTTAACATCTAGGATTTCATCCCTAATTATTCAAGCAATTATTTTGGTAAACCAAAATAATTCCTTAACACAATTCACCATTTCCTTCATGATGTCTTGTTCTGCCTACATGGTACTACATTAATAAATTTGTTTGTACTACTCATAATGACTTGCACTCTTGCATTTAGGATCGTCATATGATTTTATTTCTTTCCTCAAGTGTGAACTTTCCAATTCGGTGTCAATGTGATTTGCAAACCAAAAAGGTGTCTCTGTTGACAATTATTCTTCACAATAGAAATTTTTCCAAATCTTTAAATTAAAACTTAGTCTTTATAATCTACTAACTTATTACATATGATATTTTTCCATAAATGAAAACCTTAATATGTCATCATTCTAGCCTCTTAGCCAAATTGCCAACAATCTCCCCCTTTGGCATTGATGACAACATATGGGAAAATTGGCTAAGTCCCAAAATTGTAAAATTACAAAATTTTGAAATTATTCACATGGCCATACAAATTTTTCAAAATATGGATCATTTCTTATTATATACCATATTTACATCATACACAATCCCCCTTACTCTATACACTACCTTATATCTCCTCATACATACAATTTTCCATACAAACACTCTCCCTTTGATATTGATGACAAAGGTGAGTAAAAAACTATTTACAAGACACAAATTTGATTTTAATTTCATTCTTTTATGTTGATGAATTTATTAGCAATGCAATACAATCAAAAAAATTTCTCTTCAAGATGATCAAACATTTATTCCAAGCATCTTTGATTGAATCTGGCATGGTGATGAGTGCACATAGTCCAAAAGATGCAAATTTTGTAGCTTGAAAGTATGGATAAGAAAAGTGCTCATAGGATGTCTTTGCCTTCAGACAATCATCTAGTTATTTTTGCACTAGATCAATCTTCAAGGAAAAATACTATCTTAATAAAGATAATCTCTATAATATCTTCTCCTTATTGACCTCCAACAGTCTTCTCTCATCATGGATCTTACTTATCCTTTTCTCCAAGTCAATAACTTAAGCATCTGCATTTTTTAGCTCATTAATCACACTTTTCAACTTATCTTCCTTATTCTTGATCTATGTGGTGAAGGAGTTCATGTATTCATGTGCCAAGGAATATTTCTCATATAGTTATTTTCCTTCATGAATACACCTCCTCAATTCTTTAATGCCCATGTCCAAATTTGTCAAATCATCTTTCAAATTCTTGCATACTTTTCTAAAAAGATTTGCATCATATTCAACTTGTGCTTTTATTGTGGCAGCTTCTATCAAAGTCTTGAAATGATTATCATATTATTCTAATACTTTGGTTGCCTTCTTTTGAAGATTATTCTTACTAATTTGAACATTTATCTAACTTTTCATTTTACCTGTCATCTTCTCAAGAATTTCTTGAGTGCCCTTGAGTCCCTTACTCTTCTTAATAATTCTTTTGGTAGCCAATGCTGATAATTGGCTAAGCATTTCAATTTCAGGGTCTTTTGCTTTTGTTTGTGGAGCACAACTCATCATACTAGCTATCAAAGATTCCAATGGAAGAAGAATATGTCAGCACTTGCTGTTGTCTTCATAACCAAGTGGGTCAACATATAGTACTCTAGGTGTGATTTCCTCCATATAGGTCAAATCGATATCTACCATAAAATATATTTCATCCTTATACTTCTCAATCATATATTTTGGAATTCTTGTTCTTTGTTTCATCTGTGACTAGAATGTTGTCATTATAATGTTAGGATTTCTTTTAGAATAACTAAGAGGGGGGGTGGGGGTGGGGGGGGGGGGGCGTGAATCAGTTATTCAAGGTCCAAATGCCCTATTCAAACTTTTCACTTAGTGTAGTGAACCAATTCAACCATTCATTCATCCAAGCTTTAACTTATCTAATCAACAAGTTACTGTAAATCAACATGCAAGTATAACACACAAGAAATTAACACATGACACAGTGATTTACATGGAAACCCAATTTGGGAAAAACCACCAGTAACATACTACTCAATTTTCACCCTTCTGAAGTGATGCCCTATGAAAGGCTTGCCCTATTAAAGGCTGACAACACACTGTTAAATGTGACCTTGTTAGAGGATTTAACCACCCTGTTAGAAGTGGGCCTAGTTAGAGGACTTTAGAACATTCCCTTGGAATGCCACCATGTTAAAGGATTTATAAATGGCTGTTAGGCCAATCTAAGTCCATAGGATTTTTAGATCTAATACAATTGCTAGAGAGTATTAGAAAATCTTGACCTAACTACAACATACATCTTATCTTGCAGATCTTAGATCACTTCTCAGCTCATACCCTTGCCTGGCATTCAATCTCTGCAACTCTTAACAACTTGCCCTTTATTTCAAGCTTTGTCTCCTTGAGTCTCCATACTCAATGTACTAGTGCAATCATCTCTTCATGACCACTCATAGAAGCAGAGCCTTTGTGCTCTTCCTTCTCCTAGATGTCTCCTTCTTGACACCCTTTCAACCACTTCACAGATTTGGCACTTTAGCAGCAATAGTATCAACAACTCTTTGCTTCTTGGTCTATGACTTCTTTAATAGAAGTCTTGGAGTTCCTTTTCCTGCTTGATTCTTCTATTTTCAATTTCAATTTGCATGGATTAGGTAGGATTCATTGTATCTAACCCATATTCGGTTTCCTCTAGAAACTTTTTGAATAATCCTTTAGAATTTGCCCAAAAATGGTTTACATAAGATTCTATGCTAACAACTCATCATACTTATCTTCCAACTCATTCACAAAATTCAATGTAACCACTATGTTAGCTTAGATTTGGTGATTCTTCATCATTTGAAATAATGCAGTAGCTCAACACTATTGAAATACTGGTGCTTGGCATGTACTGTGTTACTCGACATCAACTATGTTTTTCCTGATGCTCGACACCTGAAGATCACTCGGCACCAACTGAAAATTTTCTGATGCTCAGCACCTGATCTTTACTCAGCACTTGAAGATCACTTGACACACACTAGAAATGTTTGTTACTCAGCTTCTACTAAGAATTTTCTTGGCTTCAACTAACTTGCTAGGCTTCAACTAACTTTCTCGGCTCCTACTGATGATCTTAGTTAAAGCTTTATAGTCAACCTTGTTACAACTTCTTCTTCCAATATATCTAAGTGTGACCAACCTCTGTATCTTTGAGTATGTCATGAATACATTACTTAAACATTGTCTTCACTGATCCTTGCACTTCATTACAACATCATAACTCAACCTTTCCTTTAGGTGCTCTTGTTACATCTCAAATCCTCTTCATCAATCAACTAAGTGATTGTACTTGGATCTTATAAGAAAATATCATTCCTACAATTAGTAGGTTTGACATGAATGGAAAAAAAATGATTGAAAAAATTATTTTACAACAATCTCCCTCTTTGATCTTTAACAATAATGAGCTTTTCAATCAAATTTCCAACAAATAAGTGTTGTGTTGCTTTGAATTTTGTCAATAGGGTGTCTCCTATACAAGTCCGTGATATTGTCCATTGTACACTTTTCATTATTCCAATAATCTATGGGCATGAATGGCAATCTCTTCAAAAGATGGAAAAACTTATATGTGATTAATGACTAAAATCTTAACTATCCATTCTTTGTTTTCCTTATCCTCTCCAAGTTGTCTATCAATTGAATTCTTAGAATTTCACATAAGTTCACTTGAGTTTTCTCAATACATAACTTGTAAGATTCTTGCATAAATCCAACTGCCAATTCATCCTCTCTAGAACTAGAACATAACTTTGTAGCAACAATCTTACTTAAAAATATTACATCATCCTTCTTTATCTTACTAAGAACTAGTCCTCAGCCCCTATAGGTTGACTTGGTGTTTTCAATAATAGTTTTCTTGAAATTTTTCTCATTAAGTGGGATTGATCCTTCATTACACAATCCACTTACTGCATGAATCAAATTTGTAGAAATTTCAACTACATTGTCACATATTGAGAATTTTTATCATGAGTTATGCTTAAGATAATCTTGGTCCAATCTTTGTTGTCAAATTCATGCTAAACATATACTTTACTACATCATTCCAACCTAAGTGTTCAAATCCATCCTTAAATGACATGTCTTTCTTATATACCTCATCAAACTCACTTGAAATATTGTTTTCTCCTACTATTTCAAATCTACAACAAATATAGCTCCTAATGTCCTCCAAATATAAGAGAATCCGTTAGGAATTTGGGAGAATATCATCATGGGGTCATCTTCCATTGGTGGAATAGGGTTCAACTTCAATTTTGGTCTTGGAATTTCCTCAACATTATGAAACATATATTCATCCATTTTAATAGTTTGAAAACTTAACGTTACCTCAAAAATTTATTGCTCAAGATGTAAATACCTTTAATTCATGATTTAGGGATTTTTGCATGAAAACAACTGATTGCTTTGACATATTCTCCAAATTTCTAGTAATTCTCTGTTAATTTTCTTCTTTACGCTTCTTAATTTTTTTTATCAATCAAATAGTACTCAATTCATTGATTTCAACCATTAAATCCAATTTAATTTGATTATGCATTAAATACGTGAGTACACAGGGTTCAAAAAGTTGTTTTCTTTGACCAATGTACTCTTTCTTGTTCGCACAGTCATATATGAACTTAGAATTACATGATCACTTGACCATAGCTTCCTTACATCTATACAAAGCTCCTCCTAACTTCATAAGCCTTAACTCAACCATTTAGGGGCTAAACAATATTCTAGTGTCATTTCTCCTTTACTAATCAATGAGTAAACTACTTAGATTGATAATGGTTTGTCTAGAACTATCAATGAATTCAACTTGTTTTCAGGTGTGTCATTTTTCTTCTTTTCTAGCTGAATTTGTGTGCTTTCTAGTGTCTTAGGTTTAACAAATGTTTCATTAAATTTCTCTACCTATTCTTTCACAATGTTCTCTTTTTTTGTCTATCATTGGTATTCCTTCTGACATTATTTACATTTCTTCTAAAGCAAGGTTTCCTCAAGTTATTCCTCATGTTGTTTGGAATTCTCACATTGTTCATCCTACAAATTTTTTTTGTATGTCCCATGTTATTACAAATTTGACATGCTATCACATTGTTTCCATATCCAGGTCCTAATTGATTGATTTATAATCTAAAATCTCTAGAAATATGTCCAAAGTTATTGCATTTATAAGATATGCTTAGATCTCTTATGACATTATTTGAACCAATAGGTCTACTAGCTGCAAGGTTAGTACTTTGATAATAATAATTATTAAATCTAGGTATCCTACATTTACTAGCTCTATGTCCATAAGTATAACAATTATAACAATAACCAGAAATAGGGTTAGTATGCTTACCTGTACAATCCTTCTTCACGTGACCAATTTCATTACATGCAAAACATCTTCCACTAAATTTCCTCTTCACTTCTTTAGGTGGTTCACACTATTTAGGTACTTCTTCAGATTGATTAGGTTCTACCTTATTCAGATCTCCTTGATGTTGTTCAAGTTGTTGGATCACAAGATTTGGTTCCTCAATAACTTAAGATCTCTTTGATGATTCACCTTCATAGTATCTAGTATCAATCTTATCATAAGTAGGTCTTTGTGCCACGATCTGCTCATCAAGATATTCAATACTGAAATGGAACTTCTCAAGGTGTTGCTTTGTTTGTGTAAGCTCTCCTTTCACAATAATATCATACTTTTAATTTTTTTGTATATTCTAACTTTGTAGTCTCAAGTTCAGATGTCACCTTGGTAAGTTTGCGTCTTCTTTTTGTCTCTTCTTTTTGTCCTCCACCAAGCTCATATTAAGACGGGTAACCTCAAGTTCATTCTTTAGGATCTCATTTTCTTTCTTCATGTTAGAAACTACATCGGTATCTTTGATATGATCATTTGACTTATTTTTCTAGGAATTAGTAGATTCAATCTCCCCTTTTAACTTGGGTGTAAGCTTCTACCTATCTGTATTTGTTCTTTAAATTATCTCTTTCTTTAGTGATCACATCAAGTTCCTCAAGAGCTTCTTCTAGATGCCTTTGCAACTAATCTACATCCATAACAATCTTACTCAAGTTGTTAGGGCTTCTCTGAGTAATTGAGCTCTAATACCAATTGTTATAAATAGGAAATATAGAGATGGGAGGGGGTGAATCAATATTCACAAACTTTTTCCCAACTATGGATATCTTTTATGACCTTACAACATGCATATGTGATTAAACTAAAAAGTAAACATAGCAATAACAAAATGCAACTCATAAAACCATTATTGTTAACTAGGGAAATCCTGGCCAAGGGAAAGTCCTGGTTGGGATGGTACCCACAAAATGGTCCACTAATCAAAAGTATCTTGTGAAAGATATTGACCCTATTAGGATTATATTACATCTGTATAATGTCTATGTCCTTGTTAGAGGACTAGGCATTGTTAGAAGCCTCAAACTTATTAGGAGTTGCTATTATGATTATAAAATGTATACAAGATGGAATCATTTCCCAAACAAACAATTACAATGATATATGTTGTACACAAGAGGAATGAATAAATAAACCTTTTGACAATGTTGATATCTTCAATATTTGATATGTTCTTTGAAGCTCTTTGTACACAACTTCACACATACTAATGTTTCTCTACTCTAACTAAAAGTTCACATCACAAAACATGTACATACCAATGTCCAAAAACATCACCCAACTTCGCATGTCTAACTCTCTCCTTTATATTGAGTTATTATGTCCTGTTAGGCAACATATCTTCACATGTGTCCCAAAATACAAATTTGACTTTTTCTAAGTTAAGGTTAAAATCTAGGATGCCATCCCTAATTATTCAAGTAATTAGTTTGGTAAACCAAAATAATTCCTTAATAGAAATTACCATATCCTTCACTTTGTCATGTTCTACCTGCACAATACCACATGTGATAAAACATTAATACCTTTATTTGTACTACTCATAATGACTCGTACTCTGGCATATAGGATTATCATACCTTGTTCTTGCTTTTGTCAATTGGATACCCATTCACTGTCTATAAACTTCACAAACCAAAACGGTGTCTCTAGTGAAAATTTTTCTTTACAACATAGAAAAATTTCTGAATCTTTAAATAAAAAATTACTCTTGATAATATGTTGACTTAATATAGATGATATGTTGCCATCAATGAAAAACTTAATACATTACCATCCTGACCTCTTAGCCAAATTGCCAACAAAGGGGACATCAACTAACTAGATAACAACTTGAAATTTGGACATCAACTAACTAGACAACAACTTGAAATTTTCTTTCTTTTTTAGGGATAAACTTAAGGTTAAACTCTTTTAGTATGATGAATCATTTAAAATCATATGATAAGATCAATTTTAAAATCAAAGGAGCTTTTGAATGGACAAGGTAATGTCTTAGCGTTTGTGTTGTGAAAATGAGCAAGACATTTTTTCTCCAATACAAATACCTATTTTGATAGTCAAGTAGTATAAAGATAATGTAATATGTTGTTATTTCCTTAGTGTCTTTATTATATTGAGGTAATAGGGATACTAAAGCATGAGATGATGATGAAGTATACAAAATAAATCTTTTCTATTTACAAATGACATCAAAATACACGGATCAACCAAATAACTCTTGACTAAATCAAAATTTCTTTGTAAATTCTTATCCTGTCAAACTTTTTTTTTTATAAATGACGTGTAAATGAGAGAGTACAGTTTGCTGAGATAAGGTGTCATACACACTACATAATATTTATAATCTATTATTTAGTATCATGTGTGTCGTGCACTTATACACAACCTAGATGGACATGTATCACTAGGAGTGGACATTCTTGGGACCACTTCATGTGTTGCATTGTAAAAATGAAAATATATGTAATTTGGGATTCACATTGGGATAATAATTTAATATTGGGAAATATATCTAATAAAGTGATTACTTAGTACACTATATAAAATGATGTCAATGACATTGTATTCACATGGTTTTACCTTACTACTTAGTTGTATTTGTGTGATTTTGAATCTATAAAAGTAAGCACTTGTTTAATGTTTTAGGGTGGGTGGTTGAGGGGGATATCATTATCAAATCTTCATGAGAAGCGCATATGTGAGCATGAAATGAGATATGCCAATTCATGCTTGGACACATGGAGGATGTGTGCTAGAGAGTTGATGTTTCAAGAGCATTCGTTGTAACTTTGTAATTCTTTGTATTTATTTGTTATTGAATAATATGAAGGATGGATACTTTTGGAGGATGATCTTTGTATTACGATGGATTTGCCAAGGTATATATCTTGTGCTTGTCTATTTGATCTCTGTATAATGACTAGTATATAATCTTGTAAGTATGATTGATTCTAATGGGTTACATAGGAAATTGATTAAATGTAATTGGATATGAACCATTATTTTCTGACAAGTGGTGTAAAAGGTTTTATGGTTAGATCTTCAAGTGTAACTCTAGCTTGTGTGAGTGAGGTGCAAAGTCGAAGTCATTTCTATGCATGAAAGATTTGAGACTTTACAAGGCATAAAACACATTTGTAGGTTATTTTACTACAAATATGAGGGTTTTGGGTTTGTTTCTATAATGGCTTATTCTTAGATATAAGGATTGAAAAATGTTTTGTTAAACGTGTTATTTGGATGAGCATTCAAATGAATATTTCATAGGGGACACAAATGACCCTTTGGGAAAAAGTCAATCTAAGAATTAGATTTAGGTGATATGGTTTTATAATCTCCCATATAATTTCACTTTTCAAAAAAAATAAAAAAATAAAACCCTAGGTCATATGGTTGTGCTAGCAATGACCTTGTTGGACCACAATAATATGTCCATAATTTTCTAAATAAAAAGATTAGTTATAAAAATTGTTGGTATATAATAAAATTTATTGTCATCAAATTTTCATATCTGGTAACATATTTTTATATGTGGTTTATTTAGTAACTTTTGAAATTTAAAAGACATACAAAAAAATCAACTTTGATGTTTGAACAATTTGACTAGTCAGCCTCCCAAAATATTTTAAAAGCTTTCGATAAAAGAATTTGACCCAATTGGTAAGAAACTTGAAATTGTAAAACTTATTACCCATATAGCGAAATTGAGTTCTTTCTTCAAATGGGCATAAAATTCGCCTAGGATGTCTTTCCAACTTCTTACACATATCAAGAAGCTATTTGTGAACCCTAAGTAGTGGTATAAGTTTAGTTCCTCAATTTTTCTATTTCACATGTTTTGGGACCTGGAAGTCAAATATTCTCTTTTTCATGATTACAATTTTAGTCTAAAATAAACTTGGAGAGCACATTTAGTCATATAGATATGCATATAAATGCACACACATAATACATACACAAAATGTGTGTGTGTGTGTGTGTGTGTGTGTGTGAGAGAGAGAGAGAGAGAGAGAGAGAGAGAGAGAGAGAGAGATTGATTTACTATATAAGTAGAGATGCCCCATTTCAACCCCACATTTTTCATTTCCTTAGTAACTAAGTTATATTGTCAATTTCACAAAAAGAAGACATCAAACATTTTATTTTTTCTAAAAATTGTAAAATACATTAAAAAATTCTATATTTAATTATTCTACATTATATCAAAAGTCAAAACTCATATGTGATCTTGCAATGAGTTAATTTAAATTTTAGATCAACATTGGTTATTTCCTTTAGAAGAAGTATGGCACAACTTTGACCTTTCACCTAAGTCAAAATGACCTCCAATCCCATTGATAGAGATATGGCGCAAGCAAAATAAATGAGAGATGTGAGGTATGAGATCCTCTAACCACATCTATATGTGCCAACTACAGTCATAATGCTCCCATCCCTATTAAAATATGTCAACCTCAACTATACCTATATATTCCAACTGTAATTAGGTCGATCCCTAAATGTGCCAGCTATAGTCATATTGCTCCCACCGTTGTCTAGATATGCCAACCTTAACTCTACCTATCTATTCCAACTATAATTAGGTCGATCCCTATAGATATATTATAACTGGTTGATATCTCTTACTTTCCAATAATAGCTATAAGGTATAGAAGGAGGGTGGAAAATGATATTTCAATATTATGTATTTTAGATTGCATCTCTACCATATCAATCGATGACAATAATCTATTATTCATAATTAATCTTTAACATGCAACTCTTAAATATTGTTAATCCTTAAACATAAAGAATGCAATAAGAAAAGAACAATCTTTAGACTATAAAAATTATATTTAATCAAAATCTAGATTATTTATAACTTCCCACATAAGTAAACAAATCATTTATATGCTAAATCATTACTTAAAAAAATCAGAATAAAACTGAAACAAATGATAAAAAGTGCAAGGGAATGCACTTTCCCCTTACTATAATTAACCTTATGGTGTACATCCCAAGCATTGAATGAAATAAAGCAAGAACAATTATACCCAATTCAAGTACTCCACTAACCCCTAAATGTGAACTAGATTTCATCCCACACTTTAAAGTCGCTATCACTTCATGTGGATGATTTATGCTAATAATTGTGTTCCCCACGACAAGTAATCATTCGACGAATAAAACCTAACTCACGACAAGGATAATGCCCATGTACAAAAGTTGTAATTATTAAATACTTTTAATATAGTTTGTAATTTGAACAATTTGAGTGCTTAATAAATAAATAAAGAAATCTTCGGTCTGCTAACTTTACTTTAATAAAAAGGAATCTCAAAAAGTAATTAAAGAATATCCCAAGACCGTTGACGTGTCCGTCTCCTTTTGTCACTTTTCTTTGGTTGACGTCATCTTTTGTATCTTCTCCTTCCATTCACGGAAATAAATGAAAATTCATATTCCCTTGTGTCCCCACCATGGCCAAATATCTCTAAACAAGAAGCATGGTGTTCTTGGTTGCTTACTTTCATGTAATTTAATATTATCTAAATGCAAATATTAAAGTAATAGAAATATGATTAGTATCTTTGAAAATTGACATCAAATAAGGATGGATGGTCAAAGTAATGGAAATATATTTTAGAAAATGTTTAAAATATATATATTTTTCATTGAATGCATTATTGAAATCTTAAAATGTTGACAAGATATGAATTATAAGAGAAAAACTGTGTATATGTATATATATCTTGAATGAATATTTTAAACCCTAAAATGTTTAAGTAGATAGGATTATGAGAAAAATGAGAAGATACGTGCTAATTCTAATCATGCACTAGTACACTCATAGTGGTATGAATAGGTACGCTAGTGATGACAAGGTAATTGGCTTAGTTCTTTACATGTATTTGTCATATAGAATTGTACTTATAGAATATGGAAGAATGATTAGAATTTTAAAAAGGGAATAAATTAATTGAATATATATATATATATTTACTAATAAATATAAGTGAGTTTAAATGGAAGTGTAGAAATTTTGATTATTAGTCTCGTCTATATAGGCAGACTTATGTTTTCACCTCAAATTCGTACTAATTATTTTCTTACACCCCATAATATTAAACCACAATTATAATGTCTAGTTTTATTTTTATTTTTTTCAAATATATCACTTTTGTCATTGTCTATTCATATTTTTTTCAGTGATTTTTTAATCTTACATTCAAAGACTTAAAAAATGTATTGTAAGACCAATAAGAAATAAGTAAAACTTAAAAAAATCTTTATAGATTTCTAATGTTTTTTAATTAATCAAAGTTTAAAAGTACTGGTACATATTTATATGTATACATTTCTATATTTATATTTATATATTTTTAAATATTTTATAGATTTATTCAATTATAACTAAATGAGCTTATAGTTATGTGAAATACATTTCTATATTTATATTCATAAATTTATAAATATTTTATAGATTTATTCAATTATAACTAAATGAGCTTATAGTTATGTGAAATATCAAGAATATTTGGATTTATAGATTTATGCAATTATAACTAAATGAGCTATGTGAAATATCAATAATATTTGGATTTTTATCATTATAATTATTTTATAAATTTATAATTTTATTTATTTATTTATAATGAACTAGTGAGGCAAGGATAACAACTTAACCACTTAACCATCACAACATGCCACTATTGGCTTTCTTAAAATTATTTTAACAATAACTTATGATGGTACAATTTTTAATGGATCAGTTTATCATTTTAGCTATGGAATGTGATGTGTAAAAACTCATTTCATAATAAATTATCTTTATTTACTTTTGACATTAGGCAAGACTCTAGCTGCATAGAGCCCTTGTTTTAATAAAGATTTAATCAAAGTTTATTTTAGAGTATGATAGTTAAGCTGTGATATTGATATATTGTTATTAAGATTCTAATATAGGTTGTTATATGGTTATGTTAAAGATGAAGTCTTTTTATTGTGATCTTATAAATGGTGAAAAGTGTGAATCTATTAAAAATATTTAAGATTAATAAAAATGAAGAACTAAACTATTTAATTTTAAATTTGATAATGAGAAATAGATCTTAAGGATACATAATCTAAAAAATCAAATGCATTTGAAAATTTGTGCAAGTAGAAAAAAATATATGATTCAATTTTAAGTACCATGAGTTCAATCTCCATTTCCATATAGTTGTACAATTCACATATAGATTCAAACTAACAAAATTTACAAACTATTAAATCTCACTTCCTCTAATCTCTAATTTGTGATGTGTTTGTAAGGATATAGTTGTACAATTCACATATAGATTCAAACTAACAAAATTTACAAACTATTAAATCTCACTTCCTCTAATCTCTAATTTGTGATGTGTTTGTAAGGATTGAGGTTTGCATAGATATCTTTAGTGAAATTATTAATTTCTCTTATATTATAGTTCTAGATGTGTTGGATTTATGGTTTGGAGTAAAGATTCAAATTCACTTGTCAACTAAGATGCTTTGTATTTTAGGAAATTAATGTAACTTAATAAATTTATCTTGTATCCTCTTATTTTATAAATACATTGCATACAAATTTTTGGTATTATATATTTAGAAATATCAAATTATGATAATATATTGCACAAACATATAACTGGTCATGTTATAAATACAAATAAAAAAAGGAAAAATATATTTAAATCATTATAATAAGATTTTCACAATCTATTAGAATTTCAATTTCACCTTCTAAATTTGATTGTGTAAGTGTTTTTACCATCATAATGAAAGAGAGTGCAAATCTATTATCAAAGACCAAATTTCTTACACTCTCTTTCATCATTCTGATAGATCACAAAATGTGATCCAAAACTTTAATGATAAGAATAATTACGCAGTCAAATTCAATTTTGAAAATCATATTTAATTTAACTTTAACATATTATAAATGTACCATCTGGAAACTAGACTCTATCAGGGAGGACTTGCTTGGCTCCTCTCAACATCTTTTGGCTGTCACTTTCACCACCCTAGTGTGCAATGAAAAAGTTTCAATGTGTATGCCCCAAACACTAGACAAGGTAGATTGGTGTTGTGGGGAGACCTTTCCATTAGTTTCCATGACTTCCCATCTAACCATATCATGGTCTTTGGATATTTCAACTCCCCCTTGTTCCCCTCAAAAAAGTTAGGTGGCTTGATATACTACTCTGACAGCATGGGATATGTTGCCCTCTTTCTTGCTTCAAATGGGCTTTTTGACATGGAGCTCAGTGGCTACCCCTTTACCTAGTCCAACAACCGTAAGGAACCCACCTTATTCAAGTCAGGCTAGGTAGATTCCTCACTTCTTTGCTTGGGATCTTGGTCATACCTCCAAACTCTCCTCACTACCTAGAACAACCTTAGATCACAATCCCATCCTCTTAAACTTGAAACCTATTAACCCCGCCTTCATGTTCAAAATTGCTTGGACAACCCACCATGATTTCAAGGACATTATTAAGGAGTGTTGGTCTTCCCTGGTCCAAGGTTCTGCTATGTTTAGAGTTGTTCACAAGTTGGAAATTATAACAAATAGAGTGAAAGGTTGGAACATAACCAGTTTCTAGAATATCTTCAATAAGAAGAAAGATTTGGCTAATAAACTTGACAAACTACATAAAGATATTGCAGAATGGGACACTTTCATCAGTATGCATTTGGAGGAAGAAAGGGTGAGGAAAGAGTAGAATGACACCTTTGCTAAGTTTGAGGTCTTCTCAAAGCAGTGGTCTCAAGTCAAATGGCTGAAGGAGGGGGACCACAATTCGACTTTCTTCCATACATCGATGTGTAAATACAAGAAGAGAAACACTATCCAAGGCCTAAGGTACCCTTATGGTAACTGGGTCAATGACCTAACTAGACTGGAGGACATCATTTCTAGCTACTTTTGTTAGCTCTTTGATAGCAATGGGGGTATTAACGTAGACCAACTGCATGATCAACTCCTAGCTAACCTGCCCAGGACTATCTTTGTTGAGGATAAAAATATGCTCCTCTCTAAGGCATTTGATGATGAGATTAAGAAGGAAATCTTCGCTATGGATTCCTACAAGGCTCCAAGCCTAGATAGTTTCCTCTCGACCTTTTTTTTTGATCTATTGGGATATTGCGAGGACTCATGTTAGCAGGGCCGCTAGGGACTTTGTCAGATCTAGCAAGCTTTGTAGAGAGATTAATGTACCTACATTGTGCTTGTTCCTAAACTTTATAATCCTACTTCCATGGGGGATTTCTATCCTATTAGCTTCTGTAATACCCTCTGCAAATCTTTTTCCAAGATTTTGGTTAATTAGATCATACCCTTCGTTGGAAAAATTGTCATCCCTAACCATAAAGGGTTTGTCCCTGGTAGGAAGATTATTGATGTTTCTATTATCTCTCATGAGGTCATCCACTCTATGGACTAGAGAAAACTCCCTGGCGTGGTGCTCAAACTTGATACCTCCAAAGTGTGTGATAAGGTCAACTTGGCATTTCTCTATAAAGTGTTGGCTACCATTGGCTTCAATAAGAAATTCATAAATATCATCAAAGAATGTGTGGAGACAGCGAGATATGTGGTCATCATGAATCATAAATTGAGTCAGAAGTTCAAACTTGCCAATGTTATTCGATAGGGGGATCGCCTTTCCCCTTACCTTTTCATATTCATCGCAAAAGTCCTGGGCTAAACATGACCCACCTTGTCAATTCAGGTGTTGTCAAAGGGTTTAAACTTGTGTCCGCCCTCCCCCTGAGATCATTCAATAATTTGTTCATGATACCATCTTCTTTGGGTCTTCATTAGTTTTTGTCATGCCCAAAATACGAGGGCAAAAACACACAACTTTTTTAAAATAAATTTAATAATAATAATAAGGTTCACTAAAGTTTAAGAGTTGAACTTGCAAGTGCAAGAATAGGCTTACTACATACATCTTAAGTTTATAATCATGAGAAGAAATACATCGATAAAGTTAAATTCTTGTTATTAAATTGGTATCAACATTTGGTTTGTTATTACATTAAGATTTCAATGATATATTGAAATTATATGAGCAACAATATAAATTGATCTTAAATTTAACTTACGCAAACAAATTTCATTATCGTGTTAGTCTAATATAAACTTGTTATGTTTACAAACATAATGATTAACTTTCTTAACAACTAACTAAATTTATATTTAACCAAATTTTTACTAAACATTAATTAAGAGTGTAGCATTTAACAATTTTCCAAAAGAGAATATCACTAACTACACTTTACTAATCTAATCATAATACTAATATATTAAAAAAATAACATTAAAATTACTATCAAGATAAAACTTAATTAAATTTAAAACTTTAACTAAATTAATAAATATTAAAACACAACACAAAAAAAAAAAAAAACTAAATTAGAAACTCACTACAAATCTAAATGATACTACAAACAAATTCTAATATCTAACTAATACTAACACTACATTTATAATACTAACAACTAAATTGTTATTACTAACTTAACCCTATACAACTAAACTTTACTTAAAAACAAATAACTTAAACAAAAACACTAAACCATTCCTAAATTAATTTAAATCTACACTAAGCTAAAACTAATCCTAACATTAATACTAACCTAACCTTAACACTAACCCCCTCCTCCCTAACTTCCACCACACCCAACTTGCAATAAAAGCCAAGGACTAGGGTGCACTACCCAAGCGCTGATTGGGCGCACTATGGGCAGGCGTGCCCCACTAAAAAATGCGCATGAATTTCAAAAGTGGTGACCAAAGGATGAGAGGGGAAGTTTGCATTCAATCCCCATGCAGTTTCCAAGAACCAATGAAAACCTCAGCACTTCCTCCCATGCAAATTTACTACTGCAAAAAGGATAAGGGGGAGTACAGGGGTGATGTCACCTAAAGCATGTTTTTTTTGACTTTGGTTTAAAACTTTCTCATGCCCTTCCTAAAGAGCTGGCACCAAGGAAAGGAGGTAGTTAATGCAAAAAGTTAATTTGGTAGGAATAGATATTTGTTTATGCTTTCATATTGATTTATTTATTTAGTTATTCAAAGTAAGTTTATTTATTTATTTCAAGGATATTTAAAGATTCTTCTAAGATTCTCTATCACAAGGGGGAGAATTTAATTTGTTTCCCATACAAAAACCAGAGAGAGTTTTTACTCTTGGGGGAGAATTTTTTATTTTTAAAGTCTTTATTTTTCTAAGTATAGATTTTCAAATTGATTAATTTGCTAAGGGGATTATAATTTTTTTAAAAAAGTTAGATTAATCATAGAGTGTAATAGTTTGCTATCATAATAAAGAAAGAGCAAATTTTTTCTCCTAATAAGCGTGAAGTCAAATCAAGTTCCCAACATAACAAAAAAATTTGTCTTAACATTTTTGAAAAGTGAATTTTTGCAAAATTGAACATCATCATTTATCTCATTTTGATATTCATTCCTATAACTAAAAAGAAATACAAAAATCTCATGAGAAGCGATATTACTCAATCACTATTTTATTGACAACCTGATTCAAGGGCTTCGCTAGGAAAGAACTAGTAAGAAAACCCGACGTCATTGCCATTACAACAAAGGTTTTGAAAATACAATTCTACACAGGATTTTAATCCCAAACATAATTGAATTTCAACAAGAATTTTAAATTTCCTTCATGACCCTTATTAAGGGATCCATATTATTTTTTGCAATACATCACTGAGATTGTGGAGGGAACAAAAACTGACCAGGTGACAAACAAACATAACAAGGAGACAAAATCAGACATTCATATCCATACTAGGTTTTCACAACAGGATTCAACATTGAATCAAAACTAGGGAAAGGTGGATTTTTCCAACAGGAGATGTCAGACACAATACCAAAATAGGTGCCCAATCAGGGCTATAACTCAAGAACTTCCATTCTTCCATTCTTACATGCCAAAACTCATACGTGGTTTGTGCTGACAGGTAGGGGCCCATAACACCCTGCCCTCTCTCCCTCTTCTCGTCCTGAGAAGAGACTCTACACTATTGGAGTCCAACTAAATACCTTTCTCGAAATTGGCCACTTCTGCCCTATCCAAGGGTGAGTAATGCCAAAACACCCATACAAGAGAACTTCAAAATTCAAACAAAACATGAAAGAAAAGAATTCAAGAAAACATGGTTTCAATCCTTCCCAAGCATACCCAACATACATACAAGCATACCAATAAACAACACGATAGCATAAGCATGAACCAAGCATGAAACAACATGAATAAAGGAGATGAAGAACTCCTACCTTCACAAAGAGGTTATGGTAAAATGAACAATTTTAGAAGAGCTTTTCCTTCCTTACCTTCAATCTTCCAAGACTTCTCTCTAAAAGTAGAGATTGGGTAACAACCAAAACTACTCAAAAAGGGCCTCTAAATAAGATCCAAACTCAACCACCAAAAAGGGCAATAACTTCCCCCACTTGCCTAAAAATCTAGAGGTTTCTAACTCAACCAAACCTAAGGTTAACCTCTAAGTGGAGTTGAGGTTATTCAACCCATGGTAACAACTTTCAATTTTCGCACTAAGGCAAAAATAGATTTTTTGAGTGACCATAAAAGTCAACAAAAGGGGCTAAGGGGGTGGAAAATGCCCCCAACCCATACCCATACCCCTTGGGTATTAAGATTTCATGATTTAAGGCCTTAGGAATTGATTTGGGACCAAACAATTGCTAGGAATATTTAAGACTATCTAACAACTCCAAAAATGCAGATTTAGCACTAATCCAGATTAGGGGCAACTAAAATCGATTAAAAACAATTTAGCAAAAAGGTCACTAACTTAGTTTGACTTAGGTCCATAGGTTACACAGAAAACCCTAACTAGCATGCTGGAAAGCCGAAACAATTCACGAGTGTCAAGTGACACTATAAAAAAATACTATTACGAAACATTAACAATTACTAAAATGTAGAATGATACATTCATACATCTCACAATATAATAAGATACGAACAACATGGTTTCCACGAATGACACATAGGGATCAGTTCCATTCCTCCATCGAGTTTCTCAACTAAAATATCCTGTACACTCATTGCACACATCAGTAGCCCCATAAAATCACATGCACATATGTATATATGTATCAGGAAAATCACATAAATTAAAACATACATCTTTCAAATAAATCAGGGTTTCTCTCATCCTACTCATATTCTTAATCATTACAATTTCATAATCAAAGTGTTAATCCTACATTTACTTACTTCATCAACATAGATGTTCATAAAGCATTAAATGATGAACTCAAATATCTGAAAGTAAGCATCACACAACATGAAATAATATAATATGTTCAAAGCATCAGATAGTGTCTCGAGATCTTGAGTGGTGAGTATCAAAATAATAATGTATCACTATGCTACGATGGGTCAGGGCGAGGCCTCACAGTTTTAGAGGTGAGAGAATGGAAAACTCTTCTGAGTATCTACGCTATTGCCTAAGGTTAGTACATTAATTATTAAAAAGCATGAGTTTTTTCTTTAATATTGATGTCAATCTTCAACAAAAAATTAATGGTATGCTAGATTGTAAGGCGACTACTCTCCCCTCAATGTATCTGGGTCTTCCTCTCATGGTCAAGGAGGTTAGTGGGGAATTTAGGAATTCTATCCTTGAAATAACCCAAAAAAAGCTTGTAGGTTAGAAAGGGAACCTACTTAGAAATGCTAGCAAGCTTTAGCTAGTTTCTGTTGCTCTCTAGGGCATCCTAGTCTATTTCCTCTCTATCTTCAAAATCTCAGGATCTATGGTTGACAAACTAGAGAAAATCCAGAGAGAATTTATGTGGTTAGGGGGAGAAGAAAAAAATAGATTATTGTTGGTTAAATGGGACTAGATGTGTGTGCTTAAGAGTAAGGGGGAGGGGTTGGGTCAGCGTAAGATATATAGCTTGAACCATGCTCTCCTAGCTAAGGTTGCCTAGAATCTCCTTAAAAAGAAAGCTATTTGACATAGAATCATGGAGGCCAAGTACCTAGACCAGGGAAGCTATTACAAACTTTTTGCAGATGGTGGCGAAGGCTCTAAAATTTGGAATGACATCATGAACAGTCAAAGCATCTTGGAGAAGGTTATACATTGGAAAATTGGTAACGACTAGGACACCAAATTTTGGGAGGATGCTTGGCTCTTAAATACTCCTCTAATGAACAACATGTTTTCCTCTATTTGAAATAGCCTTCTTCTTCATATTTGGTCACGAGTTGGTGGCTACATTTCCAATGGGAAGTGGATTGGCTTGGAAGATTTGGTGGGGGATAATGATGGAATGAAATTGGTTGCAATCGATCTTGATTCTTTCTTTCTTGGCTACAAGATCCCCCTCATGGTAACCTAGATAGGGTGCTTTGGAGGCTTGATCAAAATGAGGACTGTAGCTATCTTGTATTGGCCAAGCTATCTAGTGTTGGTCGAGTGTTCCTTCATGTGCCAAGTAAACCTGATACTCACTAATGCTTAGGTTCTTCTTTGATTGAGTTTTTCATGATTGGTTCTTAGTTCAAGTTGACTTACATATTTAATTTGGATCATGAATTTAATGATGGGATCATGTCTTGGGATGAGTGCATACCATTTTAATGTTATCCTTTCTATTATGTAATGATCTAGAATCTTCTATAAGTTGTTTTGGCAAGTATAAGTAGAGGTATTTGGTTTAGTTTAGAGGTAAGACTTAGAGAGTCAGAGTAGATGTTTATGGAATTGCAAATTTAAAGCTAAATTATAGATCTTGAAGTTGTATTTCATATCTGGCCATAACCCAAAAGGCCTTACCACAGAGCCTATATGCTAATAACTTGATAAATCAATAAAGTGTTATGTTAACCCTATCCTTGGTGTTGTTCTTTGTGTGTTTTCTTACATTTGGTTTACTCAGCAAGGTGTTTGGATAGTTAGGTGTGCCTTTGGCCCTAGTTGTTCATATTCTCCTTGTGTCAAGTGGTATCAGAGCTTGAGGTTCATCCTTGTAGAGATTGGATCATGTAGAACCCTAAAGTGAAATTTGGTTGTAGGGTTGTAGATCTATGGATTTGACCTATAACTTGTAGAGGGTTATGATCTTCTAGGAACCTATTTGCAAAGATGGGTTGAGGTAGTAGAAATGCAGACAATGCTATTATGAATATGTTGAGACAAATTGTAGCCAAATTAGATGCCATGGGGACAACCCAGAGGAGAGAAGCACATCTTGATGATGTGAGTGATGATGAAGCAATAACACAAAACCCTAATCAAGAACTTGAGGGAGATCAAGACAAGAAAAAATTGTTGAGAGTGTTATTTAGGGCACATTCAAAGTTTTCTATATAAGTTATTCCTTATGATTGAAAATTGGACACCAATGATGTGTTGGATTAGATCTTTGCTATGGAGAAGTTCTTTGAATTTGAGAACACTCTTGATAATAGGAAGGTGAAAATTGCAGTCACTAGGATGAAAAGTCATGCTTCATTGTGGTGGGAGAATTCACAAGCTGTAGACAATGGAGAGAAAAGGAGAAGATCAAGACTTGGATGAAAATGGTGAAAAAGATGAAGAAGAAGTTCCTTCCTGCTAATTACCAAGTTAGCTTGTTGAGAAAGATGCAAAGTTTGAGACAAAATGACATGGCTATGAAAGAGTGTACCAAGGAATTCTATAGATTGGACATCAAATTTGAACATGTGGATGATGAGGTTGAGAAAGTTGCAAGGTATCTCAATAGATTGAGATTTGGAATTCAAGATGAAACTAGAAAGTGTGGAAGAAGCATATCAATATGCCTTGAAAGCTAAGTAGATCTTGACAAAGAAGCATGAACAAAGACAAAGAGGTAGAGGTGGAAGATTCCAGAGAGGCAGAGGTAGATCCTATGGAGAAAGTGGCAGATCTAACAATCATGTGCAAGATAAGGACAAATCTAAATGGAAAAATGATGAGAAAGGCAAGACTTAATGGAAAGATGGTAATTCTTATGGAGGAAGTACTAGTTCTTTCTAAGGAAGAGGTAATTCTTATTCTAGAGGTGGTTTTCATGCTAATTTTTTTAGATGCGGCAAAGAAGGGCATAGATCTTTTGAGTGTAGATCCTTTGGTGAGAATGAACAAGGTAACAAAAAATGCCATGATTCAAGGAGACATTGAGGGTTTACCAAGTGGACCTAAGCCCGGAGAAAATATTATGGTGAGGAGAACTTTTTGTAATAAGAGAATTGATGAGGAACCTATGCTAAGGAGAAGTCTTTTCAAGACTAGATGTAAGATGGATGGAAAATGCTGCAAGGTGATCATTGACAGTGGAAGCTCGACAAATTTGGCATCATAGGAGCTAGTTATAAAGTTGGAGTTGCAGAGGATGAAGCATACTAAACCCTATCATGTTTCATGGATCAGGTATGGGCATAAGATATTGGTAAGTGAACAATGTGTTATGAAGTTTAAGATTGGAAATTACTTTGATGAAGTTTTGTGTGATGTTATGCCTATGGATTTTTTCATATTGTGTTGGGTAGACCTTGGCAATATGATAGATATGCTATGCGGGTAAAGTCACAAACCCGTGTCACCCTTTCACAAAGGAAAAGGCTAACAAAAGTATAATTGTTCACCTTTAACGACATAAAATTGGTATTATTATTTAGAATTTGAAATGAAGTAAACTAATGAAATGTGTAGAAATGGATGAAGTTTAGGATTATAAATTTTAATAATTATTTGGAATAAGAAATGATATATTTTCCTATTTTTTAAAGATAACTTTTTAGTTGCTAAAAAATGCTAGAAATTAGGGTTCTAGTTCCCACCAGAAAACTAAATGGAAAAAAACTTATTTCCCTTTGATCTTCCCACCACAAAACTAAATGGAAATAAAATTATTTCCCTTTGATCTCAAATAATGTTATAGATAACATATGTATTTAGAACAATCAAAAATAAAATTTAGCTTTAAACCTATATTCTCTTTTTTATAACGATTCAAATTTTAACTCACCTCAAATCGATAGTTTCATCTCCCACCGCATTTTTCAAAATAAATCTATTCCAACCAAAAGAAAAATTATACGTTCTAGAAGAGGACTCTCTCCTCTAGATATTTTTAATTTTTTTATATGATTTAATTTTTTTCTTTCTCAAAATTGTCATCTTCTCGAGTGTTAAAATATGTACTTGTAGAATTTTTTAATTGCAATATACTATATCTAATTAAAACTCTATGAACTCTATATGAGAATATTCTTGACTTTGAGCTCTATAAAATGGGGTTTATATGTTACTTAAAAAATATCATAAAAAATAGTAAGAGTTATTGAAACACCAGTTTTCTGAAATAATTTTATTTCTTTACTAATTGGATACAAAGTAGTATAAAACATGCATTTAATAGACATTTCCAATTGGAAAAGTGTGAGACCATACATAACTTAGCTAGAGTAAATTTATCAAGATCATATGTTTGAAAAAAATTGATTTTTAGGTAGAAATACTCAAATTTAGTCATTATGATAAGTTAGCCTGAAAGGTGACATAACTTTTTACTTTTACCCATACATGATGGAAGATTGAATCAATATACTCTTTGGGTTAATGGGAGAAAGACATGTATTGTTTCCTTTGATAGAAAGTCCAAATGAGGTTAACTGTACTACTATGAGAATTTGCATGGTTCATGGAAAGAAATTTGAAAAGGAAATGAAGAAGAATCAAATATGTTTTTCCATAATTCCTAGAAGACCAAGCTATGTCAGTAATAATTGAGTGTCAAATAGTGACAACCAAGTGACAATGGAAGCTAGTAGTATTGACCGAATGCCAATAGAAATTACAAGTTTTCTGAATAAGTATAAAGATATTGTTGCAGAAGATATATCTAATGGTTTACCACCAGTAAGAAGTACAAGTCATTGTATGGATGCAATTCCTAGAGCTAGTTTTCCAAATAAAGCACCATATAGATTGACACCTATAGAGAATGAAGAACTTAACAAATTAGTACACGAGTTGTTGCAGAAAGGTTTGATCAGAGAAAGTTTGAGCCCATGTGTTACCTTCTATATTAACACCTAAGAAGAATGGAGAATGTAGGATATGTACTAATTCCAAAGCTATTAACAAGATCATAGTGAAATATAGGTTTCCTATGCCGAGGATGGATGACATAATGGATTATTTGAGTGTAGAAAAGTATTTTACAAAGATTGATCTGAAGAGTGGTTATTATCAAATCAAAATCAGAGAAAGTGATGAATGGAAGATGAATTTCAAGACAAAAGATGGTTTCTATGAATGGTTGGTAATGCCTTTTGGTTTGACTAATGCACCTAGTACTTTCATGAGATTGATGAATCAATTCTCAAGAGATTCTTGGGTAAGTTTGTGATTGTGTATTTGGTTGATGATCCTACACCTGAGAATGTGGGTGAGGTATGATCATTTCATGGTTTGGCTCATTTCTACAAAAAATTATAAAGAATTTTAGTTCTATTTGAAATGTTATGACTGAGACAATGAGAGGAGATAAAAAGGATTTTAAGTGGACAGATGGAGCTGATAAGGGTTTTGAGAGTTTGAAACAAAAGATTGTTGAGTTACCTATATTGGCTTTTCCTAATTTCAATAAGGTATTTCATGTTGAATGTGATGCAAGTAGTAGTGCAATAGGAGCTATGTTGAGTCAATAAGGTAAACCTATTGCTATCTTTAGTGAAAATTTGAATGATGCCAAAAGGAAGTATTCTGTGTATGATCAAGAGTTTTATGATATTAATAGTTCAAGCCTTGAAGAAGTGGAGACATTATTTTATTCCTAAGGAGTTTGTGTTGTATATTGATTGTAAATCTTTATAATATTTGGGAAGTCAACATAAATTGAATCAGAGACATATGAAGTAGGTTGAGTACTTATAGAGTTTCACATTTGTGATTAAGCATAAAAGTGGAGTTACTAATCGAGTTGTTGATGGATTGAGAAGAAGACATTCTTTGTTGACCGAAATGAAGATATAAGTTCTTGATTTTGATGAAATGAAAGAGTTGTATGATACTAACCCTGATTTTTATTAGGTGTGGAGAGAGTGCAGAGCACCAAATCTATCAGATCACATGAGTAAGTATGATGATTATTTCATTCAAGAAGGTATGTTGTTCAAAGGAATTTAGTTGTGTATACCAAGAAGTTCTATGAGAGTTAATTTGATTAAGGAAAAGTATTGTGGTGGATTAGGTGGACATTTTGGAATTGATAAGACATTGAGTTTGCTGAAGGATAAGTATTATTGGCCATATATGTATAAGGATGTTCAAAAGTTTGTTAGGAGTTGTGGAGTTTTTCAAGTTACAAAAGGAGTAAGTCAGAATACTATATTGTATACATCTATTTCTGTTCCTGAGAAACCTTGGAGTGACATTAGTATAGATTTTGTTCTTGGATTACCTAAGACAACAAGAGGGTATGATTCCATATTTGTTATTATGGATAGATTTTTTGAAATGGCTCATTTCATACCATGTAACAAGACATTAGATGTTGTATATGTTGTTGAGATTTTCTTCAAAGAGATTGTTAGATTGCATGGATTACCAATAAGTATTATTTTTGATAGAGCTAGTAAGTTTGTTGGTTATTTTTGGAGGAATTTGTGGAAGAAGATGGGTATTTAGTTGAGATTCAGTTGTACATTCCATCCACAGATAGATGGACAGATAGAGGTTGTAAATAGAAGCTTGGAAAATTTGTTGAGATGTTTAGTTGCAGATAAGCCAAGTATTTGGGACTTGGTATTGGCACTAGCTAAGTTTGTATATAATAATTCTGTGAATATGAGTACAAGGAAAATACCTTTTGAGATTATTACTAGAATACAACCTAGAGGAATATCAAATTTGAAGGATGTTACTGGCGAGGAAAAGAGAAGTGTTGAAGGGGAAGAATTTGTTGGTTTTATGAAGTCTTTGCATGAGAAGGTGAAGTTGAAGTTGGCACAAATTAATAAAAAGTGTAAGGCGAATGCTGATAAATCTAGAAGGCATCATTTTTTAAAGTTGGTGATGAGGTGATGATTCATTTGAACAAAGGCAGATTTCTTATTGGAACATACAATAAGTTGAAAATGAAGAAGTTTGGACCTTGTAAGATTTTAAGGAAGCTTGATAGTGGTAATGCTTATGAAGTTGAGTTACTTAATGACATAGATATATCTCATCTATTCAATATTATAGATTTTTATAAGTATCATGAGTCAAATGATGAAGTTATTGTACTTAATGATTATCCTAAGAAGTAGATTGAAGAGATTGAACATATATTTGATCAAAGAGTTGCTAAAAGCACAAGAAGCAAAGATTACTATGAATATTTGGTGAAGTAGAAGAATAGACTAGTTCAAGACGCTACTTGGATTTCGCAATTTGAATTGGATTTAGTTTAGGTTGTGACATCTCAATGATTCAGAAGAATAAATTCTTTCAACCTCGGTTGTTTGATGTAGGAGCATCCTGGGTTGTCTTGCTATCTTGCCCATCTTTTTTCATTTTGCATGTTGGAGCCAAGTGCTAGTGGTTTCCAAGTTATTGCTAATGAGTTTTTCAGTGTTGGTCAAGCTACTATAGCTAGTGATGGCTGAGTTATTGTAGCTAGTGATAGTCGAGTTAGTGCAGCTAATGTTGGTCGAGTTATTATAGCTAGTGTTGGTTGAGTTACTATAGATAGTGATGGCCAAGTTACTATAGCTATCTTGTATTGGCCAAGCTATCTAGTGTTGGCTGAGTGTTCCTTCATGTGTCGAGTAAACCTGATATTTGCTAATGCTCAAGTTGTTCTTTGGCTGATTTTGTCATTTTTTTTTCATAGTTTGAGACAACTTATGTATTTAATTTAGATCATGAATTTAATGATGGGATTGTGTCTTGGTATGAGTGCAAACCATTTTAAGGTCGTTCTTTCTATTATGTAATGATCTATAATCTTTTGTAAGCTATTTTGGCAAGTATAAGCAAATGTATTTGGTTTGGTTTAGAGGTATGACTTAGAGAGTCATAGAAGATGTTTCTAGAATTGTGAATTTGAAGTTAGATTGTAGATCTTGAAGTTGTATTTTGTATCTAGTCATAAACTAGAAGGCCTTACAACTGGGCATGTATGTTGATAACTTGATGAATCAATAAAGTGTTGTGTTCTCTCATTCCTTGGTGTTATTCTTTGTGTGTTTTCTTCTATTGTGTTTACTCAACAAGGTGTTTGGAGAGTTAGGTGTGCCTTTGGCCCTAGCTGTTCATACCCTCCTTGCGTCAAAAGTCAAGGTCTTTATTTTCTGTGATCATTCTTCATGGCCATTCCTATGCTTGGGCATTTTATGGGTTCTTTGTGTTCTTTTCTAGGGTCTAGGCTCTCACTTCTCTTGAGGGTTTCTATTTTGAGAACATGGGATGAGACAACACCATATTGAGCCTAATAAAATTGAGGAGGAATTCAAGAGTGACCCCATTGTCATGTATATCTGTAAGGATGGTGGCATTGTACCTTTTATGGAAAGCATGATGGTCATGAAGAAAATGTTTTGGTCCAATTTGTCAATTCCTCAAAAGACAAAAAGGTGCTACTCTATTTCTTAAATTCTTTCTTATGTTTGTTTTTGATAGAGGCAATTTCTATGGGGATCCTTTCATTTCTTCTCTCCAGAAGCTATTAATCATTTATTAATGTGCTTCCCTAGCAGTGCTTGTACCATGGGCCAGGACCCGCTTCTTGCTGCTTTTATCAAAAACATATTATAAAAGAAATTTTAAATTTACTTGAAAATAAACTTTAAAAAAATAGTAATAATCTTAACTAAAGAACAACTACATAATATAAAAATATTTAACCATACAAAATATTACTATCCATTGTTGTATAGTTCAAATTTAAAATCTGTTTCATAAAACTTGTCATAAAAAACAAGAGATGAAAAGCATCAAAGTTCCTACCAATAATGGTATGTATAGGTAAAGGTAAAGGTAAATGAGAAGTGAGGAGGAGAAATGGTTTGGTGAGAAGCAAAAACATATGATATTTTTCATTTTTTTGTGAGGAATGGAAAAAATGATATTTGTGTATTAATTATTATACATGTATTTCTATTTTGTGTTTTAATATTTAAGTATACCATCATTGGAATGATGAAAAATTATACTGTATAATTAAATTTAATATCTATTATGCATAGTCAAGACTTGATACTGTAAGAATTTTCCTTAGGGCAAAATCACCCAAGATCAAGGAACTCAAGCACAAGCACAAGAATAGACCAAAGTATAATAATAATAACAATATCAAAATGAATTGATGTACAAGTGCACTAGGAGTGCCTATATATAAAGGCCTTTGGAATACTTCTAGAATGCCAAGAAGTCAACACATTGATAAGTCTTACAACCAGGCATATGTCTACTAGGAGTGGATTATCCTCCATTAAGCACACAAGTAAGTGCGATGATGATAGTATAAGCCTACAAAGGTGTAGCACATAAAATTATGTTGTAGACACCATGTGCTAAAATAAGAGTGCGAATAACTGTGTTGTCAACATGACAACTTAGTTAATTATGCAAACTATAGTGTTGTAGACACCATATGCTGAATTAGAGTTGCTTACTCCAATGTTGTCAACAAGACAACTGATAAGAGTATGTAAACTCATAGGTGTCAAACTAATAAATAATAAAATAATGTATTGACCTAAGTAAACTTAAGTAAAGTGTAAATAGTGAATAATTAATTACACCAACAGATACTATTTTGATGAAGCCAAATGATAAAAAATAGAGAAACTTAATGTACACTTTCTCATACTTCACAATACATGCCAATAGTTCAAGAGTAAGTGAATGATGTTAGCACAACCACCCACAATTATAATATTACCCTTTTGTTAAACATATGCAATTGTCTAGACACACAATGTAGACAAATACTTGCTAAACCTATGGAAAACAATAATATGATAAATTTACATAAAGATATCTACACTAGTTAACATCCAATTTATACACATATTTGCACAATATTAATACTAGTTTAGTTCTAGATATGGATACACATTTCCTCTCTCTCTCTCTCTCTCTCTCTCTCTCTCTCTCTCTCTCTCTCTCTCTCTCTCTCTCTCTCTCTCCCTCTCTCTCGCATATAGATGCACATGCATTTGACACCTAGCTACACCTACACCACATTTTTATCTAATCATATGCAATGCTAATTCAACCCATATAAGTTTAACATTTATCATATGAAAAGTATCGTAGTTAAATATATGCACCTGTTTAATATATTGTTCAAGCCATGGCTAACAACCCTTTTACATCATTATACTATAAGATTAAAAGGAATCAAATTAAATAACCTTTGAGTTGATTTAAATAAGAAAAACAAAGTCAATAATTAGATCTAATAAAAAATTGAAATGACAACCCTAAAGGAAAAAGTTCTTGGGTGAGTGATGAGTGGCGAGGCATCATAGACACATGAAACAAGTAAAGACCAAACCTAAATGTGGATAAATTAGGTATCTCACTTTACTATCACAAACTTTAACCTTATCATCACATTCATTTACTCATCATGGCCAAACAAAACAATGTGACTAAAACAAAGTGGGAAAAAATCTTTAAAATGAAAGAAATGAAAAAATTGATTACCAGTAAAGATCATTGAGGAACTTGTGAAGGGACCCAAATTTTCAAGATGGAAAATTCAAAGAAGTTGTCATTTTTATTTTGCAATATTTCATGATTTTCCCTTAATTGTTACAACCTAAAATATTGTACTGCATGACAATAGAATGCATCTTACAAGCACTTAACAAGGGTGAAGCTGTTCATAAGGAAAAGGAAAAAATAATAATAATTTTTGGTTCTTGGGGAAGCCATATAGGTAGGTATGAAATTAATATAATGCCTCTTATATTTTTATAGTTTTAATGAGAAGGAAATTAATTTTTCTCCTTACCATTTTTCCTATTGACCAATAACAGGACAAATAAATAGTTAATAAAATAAAAAAATTAATTGAAAGTATACTAATCTTATTTATAAGTTTTAATTTTGTACTCTAATTCATTGAATAAATTTTAAAGTTAAACTAAATGGTTTTAGTAGTATTCATGCCTTGGTGGGAACTATAATAATGTATTTGAATGTGAAGAGAAATGTAGTAGTAATTTGAAAAATCTAAATATAATTTACCATCTAAACCTGAGTGGAGCTTGACTAAGATTGAGAATAATTATACTTTACCTCACTAACCTCCCAACATTAAATCACTATATCGTACTGTTGAGTTGTCATTTTGCACAATTGTAAACAACAGGAATCCTTTCGAACTCCTCTCTTGGAAAGCTAATCTAAGATCAACTCCAAGGTTTTGGGTGAGCTTGCAACCTACTAAAATCTTCTCAATTGAAGATAAATGTGTATGTTCATGAGGATGCCTTTGCTGGTTCGAACCAATTTTGGATAAGATGTTTGGTTTGCTTGCTATTTTGAAAAGTAACCACAAAAAGATATATTTTTAGTATTTTCTATTTTATGATAAATACAATTTATCAATGCAACTATATGAATTCCTATTCTAACCAAGTGTTAGAAAAGACAATAATAAAAATAGGGTGACAAGAGATTTTAAGAAAATAACTTGAAAGGGAAATTCCTAACATACATAAACCATGGTAAAAAAACATCTGCTAATTAAATCATTGAAAAGATCAGGTAGGAAACCAACAAAAATAGGAGCAATGCTTCCTCAATTCTACTGATGCAATCATTGATGGGAACTCAATAATAACCAAAAGATGTTTCACTTCTCATCAAATTGTAAGGCCACACAAAGTGTGCTCATACAAGACAAGAAGCTATGTAGGAAAAATAGGTGATATTTTCTCCAACTCAACAAATCACCAGAATTAGTTAACATGAGACAAACACCATAACTAAAAGGTCGCACAATCATAACAAAAAAAAAAACCATTGGCTCCATTATTATTCATGAACATGCATTCACAAAAATAACACACTCCAACAAGAATAAATACACTTAGAATGAGAGCACCAATAACATATATTATTGCACCAAAATGATGGTCTAAAGTACATATTACATCTGTGTATTTATAAGAAATCATATCCTTCTTTTGTGTTAGAAGTGAGACTTCTTAAAATTCAAACTCATGCTTAAAAATGATAAAACAAATCTAATTATATACAAGTTGACTCTCTAAATGGTGCTAAGTAGGTCTCCACCCCTATTTATATTTAGTAATGGGTGCATGAGGCTTTACATGACAAAAAATAATAAAAGAACGAGAATATAAGAATAATACAATTGCAAGATGATCTAGGAGTCTTTGGAAGTTCTAAAAATGGAACTTGTGCCTTCTCTAGGCATTTCTATGAGTTGAATTACTGTCAAAAAGTGCTTTCAGTACATGGAATGATCTAAATTAGGAACTAACAATTAATTGTTGGCACACTACATCTTCAAAACTGTCGACACACCTCTGTGAAAAGTGCACTTGTGCACCTATGCACATTGATGACAGGTTCCAAAATTCCAAAATTTTCTTAATTATCAAAATTGTATTTCCATCATATGGGTTTTCCTCCCCTTTAGACCAAAATGATGTCTAGATGTTTGCTCTTGAATTTCTCTATCATCTCTACTACTAGGGTAGCCTCTGGTAAATCTAAAGCTCCATATTTATTTTTTATAGCTTGTTGGTAGTTACTTTCTTTGATTTGAGTAGCTACAAAATCTTTAAGCTTTGCATCTAGCTCGAGCAATACCTCTTCAGTCTTGAATGTTTGTCTTATGTATTCATCTAGAAAAGCATTCTCAACTATTCCTCAAAATTTTTGGACTATTGATTGCATTGCTATGAGCTTGGTCTTTGACTCACCTTCAAAAATCTCAAGATAGGCGACACTGTGGTACCTTTTTGCTTCCAAAAATTTCTCTTGAGTTTGGTCTTCGATCCTTTGGATCTTCACGTGTAGACCTTCTATTACTTTATTGCTGATGGATATCTTTCCAATCCAATCATTGAGCTTGTCTAGCTCTTCAGCCCTATATACCTCCATAAGTGTATGATATGTTTGACCTTTTATTGATTTTAGTGCCTATAGGTCATTAGCTTAGGTATGTACCTCATCCATTAATCCAAAATAATGGTTCACTATGGATACCAGTTTGTCTGCACTCGTCTAAATATGATGCAACATGTTCAAATTACCCTATATTATTTGCATAACCTTCTCTTCAAAATTGTCAAGCCAAAGCTGACATGCTTCCAAAAATGGGTCCAATTTTACCATCCCCATGCCTTTCCTCTCTAATGCCTCAAAAAGAGTGATCTCTTAATTATCTAGGTCAATAGGGCCCACAATCTCATGCAAATAGCCTTTTAAAAGCTCATTTTATTTCTGTAGTTCTATCAGTTCGAACTCATCTCTGTCCATATGTCCAAACACCTCTTTCATCCCCATAGTGATCATCACTTTTACAATCTCTACTATGGGTCTACCCAACATGACCTCCTTTATTTGATAGTCCTCAGGAGTTAGTTGTTTTGTGTTATCATGTAGAAGAGGAATAACTGTGTGTGCAAGAAAGTTCTGATCTTGGTTCTTCATTATGAAGGCCAATGTTCATGCATCACCTGTAGGTGGCTTAGGCTTCTTGATGGATTTGACCAACTCTCTCATTCCCTCCTCAATAGTTAAATCCAGTTGCCTCTTTTGTTGAAATATGACCTCCCTCTTTAGCCATGTTGATGTAGATCCCATTAGAGACATGTACTTTACTAAAGAAATGGTTTCCACCGCAAGCCCCTTTCCTTTATTAGTCCTCTATAGAGTCTTTTCTTATTGAGAAAGATCAATAATTGGAGTCTCTATATTCAGTTTGGCTAAGGTCCTAGCCTCTGTATTGTGAGGATTTTGTTGAGGTTCATTAGGTTTTTTCCCTTCCTCTGATTCTTCATCAGTATGCAGTTTTCGGGCCTCAACTTTCTCCATCATTTTTTCTTTTGTTACTATAGCCTAAGGAAGTTGAGTCATTGAGCCTTTATCTAGGAATGTTAAGTCCTGAGATGGTGGTGGTGGAATTCCTAGAGGTCCTTGAGGTAGAGGTGGCAATTGACTCCATCCCTCTCCTAAGGATTCACTCTTTGGAGTATATCTCATCTTCTCTCCCACCATATTAGTACTTATTGGAATGAAATCAAAATTAGAGAGGTCGAAGACATCAGTTTCTTGACCCTCCATATCAGCTACCCATTAGTGAGACTCATCTTTTGATGTTGAAACATGAATAGGTTCTTTTGGAGTAGATGGAGGTGTCACTGTTTAACTTCTTCTCCTTTCCTCTTCCATTGCCTTAGTTGCATGAGTCCTTTGGCTAAAGGGGACATATTCAATGTATTCCCCTTCTTCTTCTTCCACCCTCCTTCTAGGATTGTTTCAAGGACTTGAGGAGACATAGTAGTTTTCTTCTTTAACCTTCTCATCCTTATTCCCACCACTGGTGATTCAATTCTTTCCCTTTTGGGAGCTAAGGGGGATGCTTCTTCCTCTTGTGTAGTTGTTGGTGGCACTCTTTATTCTTTTTCCTGCTCTTGTTCTAGCTCTTCCTCTATTGCTTCTAGTTATGGAGGTACCTATGGCTCTTGGCTAGGTTCTTGTGCAAGATCTTTCACTTCAGCCTCATCTTGTGGTTCATCTTGTTCAAGCTACACCTATTCTTGTTGAGGTGCTCATTCCTAAGCCATCTGCTTCTTCACCTTTGTAGGTAGTCTTTTTCTTTTATTTGTGCCCTTATTTTCCCTGTAGTACTCAACCTCCCTCTCATGTTGATGTACCATTTCTAACCTCACAAGGGATTGAGAAGGGAAGGTTGGCACTGTAACTAACATGCCTTTTTCTTTTATTGGTCACAATGTGGATTTTAGGGAGATAGCCTAAGGAACTTGATCCATTCTAAATGGCTTCTTGATCTATTCCTTTGTTAACTAGACTATATATCTAGTGTGATGATTGATGCCAACATTTTCATCTCTTCTGATTTCTGCATTCATTATAGGTTTGTCATAGATGTTGTCCCTATTGTATAGAGGATCCAAGATATCTTCTATACCCTTCTCCATAGATGTTAGAGGGATATTTTTTTTGAGCACCTTCTCTGCTAGATATAGAGTCATCCTACAATAATCCCTTATCCCAATATCATATTTGTCTATTGCGTTCATCCAATGGTCTTCTAACATGTCTTCATGTACAAACTACTTCCCTACTAGATGTTGCACCATCCCTATGTTATTAAAGTAGGGGTGAGGGGAGTTGTACTCTTCCAAGGGATACTGATCCCACTCATAATCAAAATTCATAATGTCCTACTTTTTCTTAACCTTAAAAGCATCGATTGTGATAGGCCATACCCATGTCTTCTTGTGTTGTCTTCTCACTCTATCATATACAAACGTGAGTTGGAATGCAATCTCTAGCAAGATGAGCCTATCCGATGGATATCTTAGGAGATTCTTTGGGTTTTCTAATGTTCTAGCTAACCTTAGGTAGGTGAATGTTTTGAGCTAGATGTAGTATGTGCCGATCTTTGTGATCTTGGCCATTGCTTCTACTAACATCCTTTTTGCATAATCAGCTTTAATGAATTTGATGATGGAAAATATGAAGCTGTCATTCACCACTTGGTATTCCATACTCTGCTTTGAGAGTTTCTTCTTCACCAGTTGTGGATAGACAACATAGGGCCAAGCATTAGCATCCTACATGCTCCCCTTTCTATAAAGTGTTGGGTAGTCCATAGTCCTTGCTGCCAGTAAGTACACCATGTATGATATCATATATAATCTTGGATCAGCTCTCATGGCTATGAGTTGCTCATGCAAATTATCACTAAGGATAGTAGACCAATCTATTGGCATCTTTGTCATCTTGATGGTTTCTATAAAGTGGACCATCCATGTTTGAAGGTGTCCTGCTACTAGTAGTCCCATGACTCTGTTCAAAAGCACGACTGCATATCAAATGTCATCTTTCATATATCCTCTTGACACATCCACTTTTTTGACTCTATGACCCACTAGTGTTTAATTTATCAAGAAAGATGATTGAATTGTCTCTGTAGCTTCCTTTTTATTCTCCTGGTACCATATCTCTGTTTGGTCATAGCTTATCTTCAAATATTTATTGGTTCTAGGAAGATGGAATACCTTCTCAATATTTCTTGGTCGGAGGTCCATGACTCTCTCTCTCTCATGTGACATTCTTGATGACCTTCTCTTTCGTCATGTAGTTCTTTGCAAGAGCCATTATAAGTTTTGAGGATTGGATAGATGTAGGATGTGATGCAGTGTTAACTAGGCTAGATTGGATAAGTGTTAACATCATTGCAAATCATTCTTTTGGTTTTTTATAGATGTTAAGGAATGTGTTCCAATCTATATGGCCAAGTTTTGTATCTCTGATCTTGGCATGCCCATCTTGAAACCGTGATTTCCATGGTGCATCTTGGTACTTGAATACAATGGATTTTGGAGCTATATTTTCTATCATTAAAGAGGATGATGACACCATCTTATCTGCACAAGAATTGAGAGATTAGTTCAAAAAGCTAAGACTTAACCTAAAAGAAACCCTAATTAACCCCAAATAGATCAACACCTAGCAAAATACAACCCGAAATAGCTAAATCCCCCCCCAAATGCCTTGATATGTAGTTTAACACACCTAGCGCACCCTTACAAGTGCACTAGTTTGCTTATTTGGCCCCTAACTGGCCTTTTTTACGTAGTTGCACACATGTGCACCTTGGACAAGTGCACACATGAACACATGCATAGTGCAAGTGCAAGTTGGGAGGAATGACCTAAGTTTTGGTTATTTTTGCCTAATCTTTAAAGGTGCAAAGGTGTGCACCTGGGCACCTTCTTGAGGTACACATGTGTGCACCTTTTCATTGCCTTAGGTTTTGCATTAGTTGTGTTTATAGAAGGTGCACACATGTGCACCTTGAGGATGCACACCTTCTCAATGTCTTAAGTTAAATTCCTTAGGTTTAGCTTTTATTTCTTTTATTTTTGTTTTACGTTTATGAGAATGTGCGCACATACACACCTTGAGGAGGTGCACATGTGCACCTTCTTGGTGGTTATTTGACCTTGGTTTCTTTGCTTGCAGATTATGAGTGGAGGAGGAATGGAGAGCACACATTTGAGGGTGCAAAGGTGGAGATGCAAAGTAGGAGTGGAGAGGAATGAAGGAAGAAGGGGGGGTCTGACATCTTATATAGACCTTGAGCCCTCCTTAGTGTGCATCTCCAAGGCTACACACCTTCCCAAGTGGGCACCATCTGGAGGTGTGCACATGCACATGTGCGCATGTGAACATCTCCAAAAGGAGATGAGTGTGCACTTGTGCACTATGGGCACATGCACACCCTGAGGAGGTGTGCATGTGCACTAGTGTGCACTTAAACACATGAAACTTTAAAAACTTCATTTTAATCTAGATTCAATCTTGTTAGACTTCCTAGTTAGAGACTGGGGCTTAACCCAAACTCTTGGGGGAGTCTAGAAAATGACCTAGACTTCAAACTAGGAGTCTAGGAGGCAAAAGTTTTACTAGGGTGTCCCTATTTCTAGGAGAAATGGGGCGTGCGTTGTTAGACGACAACACACACGAGAAAGTTTAAAGATAAAATTTAAAATGGTTTGTACAATTGACATAAGTCAATCACTTTAAATTATTTGTTATTATTTTTATTTATATAGCTTGTGGCTAATGCTTGAGCCTATTTGAAAGCCCCCATCTCTAAGGTTGTTACATCTTAATATGTGAAGCATTAACACTTCTAAATTTTTACCACCTTATGCCTCCCTATAATAAGTGTCGCCTACAATTTTGTCAAACAACGTATCTCATGGGGTTATGATGAACCTAAACATGTAGCATTTTTAAAGACCACCTTTGCATGAGTTGGATTAAATTATCTATTGATGAGCTTGAAATGATTGTTTCATGGAGGGTGAACCCCAAATTGATTATACTAGTAGTTGTGCATTTATATACGTGTAACTATTTGTCAATAGGAGTCGTTGGTCCATATCAATGCAAGAAAAATATGTCTAGTAAAATCAATAAGAAGTGGTAGCAATACAATTTTAAATGTTGATTTTCAGGTGAATACTATAGTACTAGAAGCTAAAAAAGTGAATCCACAAAAAAAAGCCAAAAAGCATGACGTTGACCATATTCCAAATTTTAGATCTCTGCAACAATAATCTAAAACCTTATTTATCACTAATCTTATGACTTCCATTTAGTCTTCTACAAAGCATGATTAGAGGTTGACATTAGTATTAATGCAAATATAAATGTCTTGATATTTATTTTATGAGATTGTAAACAAATTAAAACTCTCCTTAGTAGCAAAGCTTCACCCTAATGTGAAAAATGTGTTCTTATTAAATTGAATTTTTGAATATGAAGTTTAAAATGATTCTTTGTAGGGTTTTTAGAATATTACTTTTCATTTGGTTGAAACATTTTAAAATTAACTACACACCATAGATTATTTGGGTATATATAGTTATTCTAGAGAAAATATAAAATAATAGCACATTTGTAAATTTAAAAAAAAAACAACTTCAATTGCTAATACATTACAATTAATTGACATTGGATATTAAAATGAAAGTTTGTCCCAATGCAGTAAAAAAACGACTATTATATAAATCAATCAATAAAAACCAAGAACACTAAGACAAGAACCCTTTTCTAAGAGATCAATTATAAAGAATACAATATGCCCAAATTGAGAGGTTGTATGCAAATTTGGCTAATTTGAAAATATCAATGGTCATAAATATTTCCACATTTGGGGTTTTTTATTCCATTTCCTATACATCTGTTATTTGCACAACTCAAGTAGTGAAACAAAGGTGTGACAAAGCTTTAAATGCACACATACCATCAACAATGTCAAGCAAGAAATTCATGATGGAAAAGCATTTCTATCATTCATATGTAATTGAAAATCTTATTAGGAAACCAAAATAGCAAAAACAATAACTGGTGCAATATGAGATAATATATACCAAAGCCATATTTGATTAGTATAAAATGTAATAGTGTAGTCCAATACCTATATAAGAGAAGGCTAGTAAATATAATCAAATAAATCATTAACATTGTCACAAATCTCATCTCGATTAAAAGATGTTATGCTCTCTCACTACGAATTCTCTTGGCAAGCTGAATATCCTTTTGCATGATGGTTACTATCTTTGTATGGATGTTGACACACAAGTTTGTATCCTCAAAGAGCCCCACAAGATATTCTTTTGCTACCTATTGTAAAGCTAGCACAACATGACTCTAGAAACACAAATTAGTCTGCAAGACAAGAACCCCCAAAAATGTATCAAAAAAATAAGGCACAAAAAATTTATGTGCAGTCTACTTCATACAAGCTATTGCAACTTCCTCCCTTCACACACACAAACACAAAGATATACAAATCCACAAGAATATAACCCTTTACAACAATCAAAATGCAACATAAATATTTAAAAACAATTTATTTCTCTTCAAAAGGATAAAAATCTTTCAATGTAGAATCAAAACCAGGTTCATTACCCTAGTTTTACCTAGAGACTGTGAGGAAATGTAAATGAAAAATAAACATATGACAAATTATCACAAGAAGAAAATTATAATTACATTGAATAATTAGAAACTTGTCAGTGCCAACAAAAAAATAACAACTTGCTAGATCAAAGTTGAGAATGAAAGAATAAAGTTTAATTGTTCAAAATTTTTAATAATAGATTATTTTAAGTGTATCATTTGAAATTTGAGCGGAGAATAAAAAATGACGAGGAAAATTGTAAACATCGGGAGCAAAGCTCACACATATAAGCCCATCAACTTAACAATATTTAATTTATAATCAATATTTTTATTTAAATGAAAATTTATTATTTAAGTCAATATATTATATTAGTTCTTTTAGTAGAGATAAAAAATGTGTTTATTTATTATATTTTTATTTTTATGTTGTCTTAGGATATGACAATTTGATTTATTTTCATGCACGCATAAAATAATAATAATGAACAAATATTTCATGCCTATTTTTTTTTTTTTCTTTTGGCATGGATTAAAAATGTGATTTTATCTATTTGATAGAAATGTTCTATCAATTATATTTAATTAATTCAAACTCACTTTTCACTTATCTCAAATTGAGTCTTTCATCAAATTGGACCACAACTCATTAGTGTACATGCAAAAATATTTGAACTTAGTGACTAAGATTTCATATTTAAAGGCAATATCTTACTACTACAACCTATCTTAGAATCTTATCTTAATATGATTTGAATAGATATCAAGTCATAACTAAGGTAGCCAACATTGTATTAATATTTTATTTGTGTCTTTGGTATCTCAAATATTGTGAAAACAACAAAGTAATTTGATTGAGAAATTTTTACATATTTTTTGAGATGTAAATTAATAAAAAGTTAGAAACACATCAACGTAGATAGAAATATGTCACATAAAAATGAACTCAAATAAAATGAATATTTTTGATGAAGTAATTAAAGAATATAATACATATTCTAGAACCAAATCTAGATTTAATAGTTAAATAATTCTATATAATCAGATTACTCACATGAACACATAATATCATCAAATAATGAAACATAGTATAACATGTTTTTATGTTTCTTAATCTTAACTTAAATAATCTAAATTTGATGAATATATTATTAAAATTTAAACAATATATCATATCTATAAAATATTATGAAAGACGTATATAAAACACTGTTGACTTCCAAAGAAACCAATTCTAGTTTACATGTGCACGAGATAGCAAGATGCAAAGCCATGGTTTTGCTTGAATACATGGTAGACCATCTACAATGGTAGTTGGTTACCAAACCCTATTACAACATGATCGTCATATTTTGTCTATAAACATTTCTAATCTGGGTCTAATAAATTTTAATTAATTTATGGACATGTTAATTAAGGATGTCCCTAATTATCTTTCCATATCTTAAAAAATTTTAAGATACTTAAAGTTTTGGGTTTTATTTAATATATTTCAAAAGATAATTATTTAATTTAGAAACTATAAGTATAAATTAAATGAATTGAAAAAGTTTTGGATTTTATCTTAGTGTAATAATTACTAATTTCAAAAGAATTATTATAACTCAAATCAATTTAAGAGAAAATAGATAAGATTTTTAATGTTTGTTTAAATTATTATTATTTATTATCAATCATATTAAATATTTTTAAAATCTTGATTTAATAACTGTCTATAATTGTCTTTTTTATTTTAGGTTAATTTTATATTTCAAATAATAATGATGTGTAAGTAGTACAATTTTTACATAAAAATAGTTCTTAATTTGATCTCAGTTTAATTCTACTTATATTTATTATAAGGGATACATTTTAATTTTCTATTCATTTATTTATATTTGCACTCACAATTCAATTAATTCAATTTTACAATTTGTAAAAACTATCTCACCTATTGAAATCCAAATTAGGGCCTAAGATGATTCATTTCTAAGTGTCCATTATATGTTGATGTGCAACATAAAATATTTCATTTACACCTATTGAAATTGTATTCAAGCACAACTCCTACTTAAACTTTAGAACATATAACCTAAATCTTTGTACATATTTTCAGATTTTTTCTTAGAGTAGTATTGTCAAGCAATAGGGTTGTGAGGCACCACATATGTCATTTGAGGAATTTCTAGACTTATATATCCATTATATAGTCCTAAAATAACCTTAAAGAACCTTTGGTGTGCTTAAATAAGTTATAAAAGTGTAAACCCTAATATAATAATTTTTATTATTATGAAAAAAAGATAATTAAGAGTTATTATATAATGATATGATGGAAAGACATTATCAAAATCCACAAAGAGATTATAGAAAGAGGGAAAAGTCAGAGATATCAGTGTAGAATATAATGAAAACCTACATGAGGAATAAAATGTATTAGATATATGCGAGAATAAGTGTGCAAAATATATTTTATTACACTAAGGTTGACTACATAAAAAATATTAGACCTTCTATTTTGTTCAAAGATTTTCTATCAAAAAACATTGATATCGTATCATTAACTTACACCATTTAACACTTTATCATGGCTATTCTTCAATTCTATCAAGAGTAGTTGAATCAATATTCTAAAAGTTTGACAACAAAAAAAACCTTTCTTTTCAAACTCCCTAATGATTTTCCTATGCACCTCAACTAAGTTATTGTAAGTCACAAATATCTAGTTGATCAAATCACATAAGTCAAAATTAATAAAAGTTCAAATTTACAATCCAAAATTTAGAGTTATAGGTTAGAAATAGATATGTAAGTTCACAAAAGTAATATAAACATACATACAATCATTTTAAATTCTAAGGTAGACATCTAACAAGTTCTGTTTGTATAATGATGAATCATTTTCTACATATTTCATTAGCTTAATTAATAACTTTCTTTTAGTTTTTCTTGTTTTCAAAACTTACGATCCTAACTCATTATAGCTAGGACATTTACAAGTTTTTATTAATTATTTTTTTACCTTAAGATCCTATATAAATGGGTCTTATGATCCTTCTCATTTTGGTGAGCTTATTTTCTTTTGCACTAAGTCATGAAACACTAGGAACACCAATAAAATCAATATAAACTTAAAAAATATAGACTTGAATGAATTATTTTTTATTGTAAATATGTCAATAGGAGTGACAGTTAATATAAATTTATGTAACTTTTAAATTCATCTTCAAGATGATTGAGTATATTTGATAATAAACTAAGCTTTTAAAAAAAAAAATTACATAATATTACACCCCACTTAATCTATAGGGTTCACATTAAGCCTCTGTCAAAACAAAGATGTTTAGATCACTTGACACTGGAACATAGATCTAACCTAAGTAATAAAAGAGTACACTTGACTCCAAGGAATATCTTTCCAAGTTCCCTCCAAAACTCTCCTTGCATCTATTTTTGATTTTGCCTCCTAGTACTAAGTATCTTAAGGAATAGAGAATTTGACTCCCTAAATTAATAGTGAGAGCCAGTACTGAGATCACATGCCTCCGCCCACTCAAGGAAAATAATATCATGTTTTATTTTCCCTAGATATGTTTTACCTCAACTTCATACTTGTAGAGAAACTTCATCCATGAAGCTTTTGAGCATTTAAATTAGGCTACGTGAAGATGTATTAGGTACTACACTAGTCATTGTGTATCTCAAACCAACCTCCTAGAAGAAAGTGTCTCCATCTTTGAAGATTTTGAATCACCATTTCTAACCCAAAATCATGGGTAGGATAATCCAACTCATGTTCCTTGAGTTTTCAATGCTTATAAGCGATCATGCATACTTATTGCATAAGGTCTACCACAATACCCTCTAAAGACACATTCTTTAAAAGCAAGAAGTCGCCTACTAAATCTGGAACTACCAATATGTGTGAACTAAAAAATCTCTCCTTAAGAGTCTAAAATGTGGCCTCACACTATTTTGACTACACAAAATTTATCCCTTTCATATTAAGGTAAGTGATGGGATGAGTAAACCTTCAAAAATCCTTCGTGAATTGATAGTAGTCATCCACTAAAACCATAAATTTGCAAACCTATGACAAATAAGTGGGTGTTGGGAACTCCACAACCACCATGAATCTTAGATGTCTCAATAGAGATATAGATCACATGTCCTAAATATCTCACCTCAATTTGAAAGAATTCATAATGAGCCAAATTGGCATACATTTGATTGTATTGAAGAAATTAAGCATAGATGCTCCCTATGTTCCTCTAGAATCCTCAAATAGATCAATATATTATTAAGGAATACCAAGAAAAAGTGATGAAAGTAGGTGTAAAGGACCACATTCATCAAGATCATAAACACAAATGGTGCATTAGTCAAACAAAATGTGACCATAATAAACTTGTGGTATCTATAATCAGAATGGAAGGTTATCTAGTGAATACATGTATAATCAATTAGTGCTCTACAAACTTGAGGTCAATATTTGAGAACAATTTGGATCACTTTATCTGACTAAAAATATTAATTATCTTAAAAATAGATATGTTTTCTTAATAGTCACATTTCTAAACTAATTGTAATATGTGCATAAGCAAAGATATCTATCCTTCTTCTTCACAAAGATAACAAGTGTTTCCCATGGAGAAACCTTTGGCCAACAACTCCAAATAAAAATTTAGTTCACTCAACTCTTAAGTCATCATTTGATAAAGGGAGATTATTTGGGTACAAGTTGTATGAAAAAATAAATACCCCATTTGGGTGACATACCTAGGATCTCACTAGGAAACACTATTCTTAAAGAAGGGTATTATTGTAAAGATAATTGTCTCTACTCCCACCCTCATCTAAATCATTAACTAATATGGAAAAATGATGACATTCCTATTGTATTCACTTCTTCAACTACAATGTGGAAATTGTATGCATAGAAATAGGCCTTTGAACATCAATAATCTCTACAACTATACTAGAATCATCTATACAACAAATTACCCTATGTTGATAATTAATGTTTATTCTATGAGAACCCAAATAGTTTATATCCAACACTAAATATTTAGACCCCAAAGGAATCATTCATAGATCCATGATAGTCACAAAGTTAATGAGACCTAACACACAAACATGAACCAAGGAATCTATAGCCATTTTCACTTTTTAACCTAGCTCTACCTGCTACCTAGAACCACTCTTTACTAATAATATTCTACAATGTCCATAAGGGAAAGGGAAATAAAGGAGTTTATATCAAGAAAATAAAATAAAATAGAGATGGGAACATCAACTAACACAACCAAAATATTGAAAACAATGCCTTGATGCTTTTGGTGATGATCACTGGCTACAACTACCTAGTGGAATCTATGTGTAGACACCTAAATCTGGTTACACAATTAAATAATCATATTTATCTCTCTTCTTAGGAATTATTAATTGAATATTTAACGTTTAATTATTTTATTTTATCCCCTAGTTAATTAATCCAATTAATTGACTATAATCCAATTAATTAATCAATATGAAAACCCATAGTCTAATTATTAATTAAATCCCCTTTCCTCTATTATATTAAATAATAATAAAACCTATTTAATTTAATATCCAAAGTCCCTTTTGGTTAAATAAATCCCCTATAATCAACCTTAACCCTATCCAAACGATTAACCCAATCCTAACCCCTAGTTCACTCAACCTAATACATTCTTCCATACTAAGCCCACTTAATTGGCTAATTAGACATAGTTATTTAAGTGACCCACTTGCATTCTCCTAACACTCTCACTTTCATCCTATTCATCAAGTGTGAAGTGTTGTGTGACAAGAAAGGTTCTTTTAACCACCAAAAAAAAAAGTAAGTTTATTCTTAGACTTTAAAAATGACAAAAACATAAACTATCAACATTCCCATGAACCTATGCACATAATGAAGTTGCTAAAAATTGATGATAAAATGCAATCTTGGAGGTTTGTACTCGAGTTCTCATTGATTGTTATAAAAAAACCCAAAAGCTAAAAATGATTGAAAACTAGGAAAAATAGAGAGAATAAGCAGAGTTATACTTGAGGTCATGCTCTCACCGAGTCAAACCACATTCCCACAAGATAAACTAGTTCAAGGAATGTTTGGTTTTTAAATATGTCTAGTTTTTAAGGTGATTGTGAGGACTCCATGGATCTTATTATGAACTAACTTAGTAGCCATCCCTTTTACCTTGGTGTGATATTCATAGTGCAAGAGGATATAAGGCTCCTCTAAAGTTACTAACCATTTGTGTTTCCCTTGGTTGTAGGCATAAGGATACTTGTGTTTTATCTCCAAGATTCATCAACTAAATAAAAATAGGGCTTCTATTTGTCACAACCTTGAAGATTCTATCACTTGTATTATTGTTATTTGTCTCTACATTGGCTTGTCTCTTAGATTTTTTGGACACAATGCAAGAGAATTAGGAAACATCAAGATTAGACTCCTCCAAGTGGGCCTATGAGAAATATATAATTAGAATAAATGACCACAGGCTAAAGAATACTTAAAAGGTTTTTTTGTGACTTGACCTCATGAAAACATTTTTCAAACATTGGTGCAGGAACACCTTGGGGAAGGGAAAATCCCTAATACAATTCTGGCTTGTAAATGGTCTAGACAACCATTTAGTGAATAATGACTAAATTTAAATTCCCATGGGATGGTTAGAAGGTGTGGATAAGTAGGAGTTAGGGTTGTGTCATGTTTTAAGCAATTAGGTCCTGATGAGCCTAGAAATGCCAAATGGGGCAAAATGTTAAAAATGGAAAAATTCCTAAATGGGTCAAGACATGTTTAGAAAAAGTCCTTATATGTTTTAGGACCATTCTATAATGGTTGAAACCAAACTGGATAAGTTTTGAGCCCTAAAATGCAAAATTGACAAAAGTTGTCAAATTGCTCATTGACACAAAGTTGCAATGATAATTTTTGCACTTTTCTAGGAAAAGCCATGGTGGAAGTTTGTAACTCAATCCAAGGGTCTGAGTGGTTACGAGAATTTTATATAAGAATCATCCAACTCATTTCTTGGGGTTGGTTATGTGGATGTATGAACAATTCATGGAATAACAAGAAATTATTGATAGGAAACGAGATTTTGGATTGAAAGCTTGTTTTCTTGCATTGATTTGGTGACTGTTATTGATGAAATATTTGATTGAGAGCATGTTAAAACTTTGTGCAAGCTTTTTTTGGTCACTAGTTTTCATTTGATTAGGTTTGAAAAATTATTTAAGTTCTTCATTCTTGCTATTCATTTTTGATAGGGTTTCAATAGAATGGCTAAAAATTGAGATCCCACGGTTGAAAACCTATGGACTTTTGGAATCAAGTAATGGCCTATGTACATTATGTAAATACTTTTTTTGGAGGTTGTGGGAATCAATTTTCTATTTTTTCAAGCAAGCCCTAGGCAAGCCAGTGGAATCTTGGCAAGGCGCAAAGATGCTTGCAAAAGAGTTCTATATGGAAAAAAGGATTGACACTATCCAATATTGGTTGGGAAATGGTAGAATGGTGTGTATAGTGTCTAAGAACAAGAGGAGGGAGTCTAGATTGAATATTTTCTTGTGTTGGAAGTGTAGTTGCTATCATTGCCCTAGAAACCATTAAAAGCAGGGTTTTCTAAAAAGGTACTGTACAGACACTTTGAGGACACAAGACCTAGAAAATCCTTGAGCCTAGGTCAATTGGAAACAAAGTCTAGAAGGCATCAATAGGCCTTGTTAAGATATTTTTCAAGTTATTAAATATTCCTTGTTTCTAGGAGGGCTAGTAGGGGCTCTTTAGGCTACTAGGCCAAATAGAGCAAGAATGAGTTGTGAAGGTGGTAAACCTATCAAAATGATGTAGAATGACTTGTACTTTAGGTGGAATTTCGGCTTGATAGGCCAAGAAATGAATAGCTTGGATTTTTGGGGTTAGAGGAGAGGAAACTAAATTGATTGGTGAGTTTCTTGGTGGAAGGGGATTAAGAGAGAGTCCTCTAGATTAGGGTAGAGAAGACACCCTAAGAAGGCTAAGAAGTATCATTGGTAGAGAAAAAAGGCTCTAAGAGAAGAATCTCCCCATCAAACATACAATAAATTTTTTAGAATTTGGCTACAAAGTCCTTTTGTCAAAAGAGATCCATTGCTTGTCTCCCCCATAGTTGCTTTGTCCTTTGGGGGACTATTTTTTCATTGAACTCCAAAACTTAAAATCTCTCCAAACTAATGTTAAGGAACACTAGCATAGTAACTACCTAAATCTAAGAATTTGGAAAGTGAATCAAAAGTGTCAAATTATCATTATGTAAACCTCATGTCAAATCAACTTAAGCCCAAGATCAAGAAAGTTATGCTCAAACCATCCATTGCATATGAAGAGTCAAAAGACAAAACAAAAAAATTAAACTCGAACAATGGGTTATTGAAAACTATCTTGGAAAAAAAGCAATAATTTCTAAACCTAGACTAGCATTAGTGGGAAATCAAGGTACAAAACATGGAGGCTAGACATGGTGTGAAGCGAAGTTTCATTTCATTCACATTATATCAGTTTGAATACTAGGTCCACCTTGTCTCTTTTACATACTTGTGTAATCTTAATCATATTTTACAGTCTCTCCTTAGGATAATCACCTAGAAGTCATCCTTTAGGATTTTATAGTCCATCATCCTTAGATAGGCCATGTTTTAGAAATCAAAATCCAATCAAACCCAATCCCAATCCTAATCTCAAACTTGGTGTCACCATCATTTGAGTTGTCCATCCTACAGTTTATACACCCATCTCTTTTATGACTTTCCTTTGACTAAACGGTGTCTAGGCTAGCTGAACCTATCACTTTTAATCCTTATCACCTTGTTCTATAAGTTGAGTTACATTTGGAAATCCTCATCTTCCAAAGATCATAGGTCTATCCTAGATTAACAACCCACCCAATCCAAATCTTAATTAGGACACAACTTGCATTCTTTAGACACCAAGTAATCCTTAGGTCCTTAAGAAAGACATCAACCTTAGATCTTGCATACATCATCCTAGAAATCATAATCATCACCATCTATCTTTTAACTTTTGTACCACCCATCCTTAGATCTTAGTAAATCCTCACATCATAGTATTAGAAAGGCACCTAAAACCTTAGAAAGTATTAGGTATCATTTTTCAAATTTGCATTGTCATCCTCATAGGTGCATTTTCTACTTAAGAGCATCATCATCTCACATCTAGGAACATTCTTAATTTTAGTGCAAACACATCTAAAGTGAAAGGATATAGATCAAACTCAAATAGATAGGCCATCTAGTTCATACCCTAACTCAAAAAGTGTTATGGTCATGTTTGACTGACACAACCAACAAAAGACACAAACATGAAGATGGGACCAATCATGACTATTGTAGATGCATTCATGAATAATCCTAGGAATGTATAACTTGTAAATGCAATAATGGGCCAAAATTGTGATACTACCTTGACATATTTACAAAGAGAGAGCATTGGCTCACTAGATCCCAAGAGACTCCTCACACCAATCAATCCTACTAACCCCATACATCCTTTGTATATCCTATGGGGAATATACCAACTAGTGATACAAGAGGTAATGGATCTAACACTAATACATTAGGACCTCATTTCCAATGACCATTTTTGATGGTTGGGGCACATTATGTGAAATATGTATTTTTTTATACAAATGTGTTCAATGATGTTGTAGTTATGATGTCATTTATGGATATTGTTGCAATTGTGATAGAAATAGAAAATCATTTTAAGAAAAAGAAACAACCCAAATTTATTTTTAATTGTCATTGTGTGCTCTGCAATGACATAGCTCTACAAGAGCTCTCCAATCCAGTGCAAAAACTCCTATCAAGTAAGAAATTTGAGCTCTTGTTAACTTCTTCTAAACATATATGTTGTTATCAATTCCATTAAGGTTTTAGTTGGTAGGATTCTATTATTATTCTGTAGTGAGGGTAAGGAATAGGGGCTTTATTTTTAACTCGCCACATAAAACTGACTATTATTGGTCTACACATTAAAACTTACACCAATGATTGCACCATTTCCTCTCCACAAAACACTGTTGGTGATATGAAAATGCACAAAATTTTTGTCATACCTGATTCTTCATGTGAACTTGGAGTCTCTAATTCCCAAAATTCCCTACTTGTAGATTCATCAAAACACATTATGTTTTTATTCTCAAAATGCACTTCCTATGGATTCATCAACACACACTCTATGGATCAAGTTTCTCTTAGATGTTTAACCTTTCTTAAATAGTATGGAATAAAGCATCTTCATATGTCTAAACTAAGAAATCAAAACATTAAAAAAGGAAATCTTTTAACACCTAACACTTAGGGGAAAACTATGTTCTTAGAGAGAAGCTTGAATGGCACCAAACCCAACCTCTTCTATTCACTATCCCGCATTGGTATTGAATTTATTTTTTGATGAAAAATTTAGATCACCACAATTTGGTCAATTAAGTCTCGAAGCTTTATCAATTGTGATAATTCTTACTATATGATACCATTAGTCTTCTACTATTTAATTGTAGACCTCTTTTGCAAAAAAAAATTTCATGCTTACTCACAACATACTAGTAAGTCTACTACTATTTGAAATGTAGACTACTTTTGGAAACACAACTTTTCATGCTTAGTCACAACATACTAGTGAGTCTACTATTGTTTGAACTATAGACTTCTTTTGAAAAAAATATTTTCATGCTCAATCACAATGCACTAATGAGTCTTATGTGATTCACAATTCCAATTGTTCTTGGGTTCCTAACTCTACATGAAGAAGTTTATGTCTCTCGCTTCCTCCTCAGAGTCTCTATACCAATTTATATTGATTTCCCCTATACATGAAAGTATAACCAAGAAATATTAGGCATGATCACTATATTCTTAATTATCAAGTGTTGAGATAATGAGTGTTGCACACATTGCATAATATTGTTATAGTTTATTTTATTTTATTATATAATGTTGTACCTAGATGGACATACAACATATAAAGATTCCCATGGGATATACTTGATGAGTTGTATTGTATCATTGTGATAATATTTCATGTAATTATTTAATATTGGGGAAAATAATTAAATTTCCAATATTAAATGTGGGGTCAATGGGTTAGGTAGCATATGTTTTTAACACATGGTTTATGTAATACCACTTGGTGGTTTTGTGGGACTTTCTACTATATAAGCAACCACAAGGGTAGTTGTTGAGTGAGAAGATAGAAGGGAAAAAGGCAAGAGTCAAGCAGGATAAGGCTTAACAAGTTAGCCAAGGGAGCATTTGTGAAGGTTGGAAGCATGGCATGGGATGTGTGGATTCATGTTTGCTCACATAGATTGCTTGGTAGTGGCTATGGCTTTGAAGGCTTCCATGGTTGTATTGCAATAGTGTTTTTTGCTGAATAATACATGGAGATGGATGCTTTTGGAGGCTAGGTTTTTCCCTCAATGAGAGTTTTCCAGGGTCTATCTTGTGTCACATTTTTGTGGGTATGTTGTCTATTCTCTTGCATGTGGATTTTAGTTGCATATTTATTTTAGATCTATTATGGGTTATGTGTAAACGATTATATTATTTCTTTGTTGGAAGTTTCCTTATAAGTAGTATCAAAGCTATGGTTTTATTATTGTAACTCTAGATTGAATCCATGGGAATGCATGAGAGGATAAAAGAAAGGGCAAGATATATGAGTTGTTTATTGCAGATATGAGGGTTTTGGATTTGCTATTAAGATGGGATGTTGGTAGATTTTGGGCATATGAAATTATTGGACAAAAATATTTTTTGGATGTTTCATTTAAATGAGGGTTTTAGGGGGAGCTTGTAGAAATTACCTCCTAGGTAAAAACACACATCACCATTGGATTCGAATCAATATTTCCATAAATTTTGATATATAATATGCCCTAGTTTGGCCATGTTAAGAGGAAATGAAAGAGTGTTTTAGTTTTCGGTCCATGATGGCCATCAAATTTAATCTCGTTAGAATTTTTGTCACAAAAAAATCACTGTGAAAATGGTAAAAAGATTGTTTTAGTAAAACAACCATAACTTTCTCTTAGGATATCAAATTTTAGACTTATAGGTGTTGGAAAGATAATTCAGAGCACTACAACTTGTTGTAGGTTTAGTTCTATGATTTTGATATTTTGTTAGGTTTTAAGAGCCTGAAAGTTAGATGTTGTTTATTTTGAGCACAGATTAGCAGATAACTTGGGTATATAGAGTTAGATTTTAGACTTTGAGTAGTCAATGGAAAGCTCTTGGAGAGTTGTACACATTGATTTAGATTTGGTGTAGGTTTGTCATGGTTTATTTGGTGATATATTAATTTAAACAATTTATGGTATATATTGACTATGGTAGCATTGTGAGTTTATGACATTGTATATTTTGGAGATTTAAGATTTGATGTCATTGTATACTCAGTTTATATTTTAGATTGGTCTCATGATGATATGGTTATCAGTGTTTGGTTTAGATATGTATGTTGACTTATTGGATCTACAAGTTGTGCAGTGTTGCAAGCAATCCATACTTACATGTTGCATTTATAGCTTGGTTATGGGTTGTCTTCGCCCATTGATCTTTCATTACTGATGCATATTCATATTGGTGACTTGGATTTGGGTTGTCTATTCCCTAATGTACATGAATTTTTCTTCATGCAGAAGGGATGAGATGTTGTTACCAAGTATAGTCATGGTAGAGGATTGCGATTGACTATTTTATGCTGATAGGTTGGACACACTAAGAATTAGATGCTCGGTTCATGGATGTGATGATCATGCATTGGATTTTGGTATGACATGATTGGATATGTAGGTACATCCTTGATATTCATTAGCTTGGATTCTTGATTTGGTTATGGTGGTATACCTTCTTGGTTGAGGATCATGGTTATTTGGATTCCTTTTGAGCAGCTCATGATGTGCACTTTGAGTTCTTTGATAGTTTGATGCCTTGGTTGATTCTAATGGTTAGAGGATTGATTTTTTGGATATCTTGGATACACAATTTAGTGGGATCTTGTGACAATGATGAGGTGATAATGCAGGATTGGTTCCTAGTATGGTTTATATCTTCTTGGGTTTGGAGATCTTAGTTTCACTTGGTATTGACAATTTGGTTGTGTGAGTGTAGACCTTGAGGATCTTCATGTAATAGATGGATTTTATGATGCCATAAGTGAATTGGTACCACATTTGAATTGGAGTTTTTGGAATTAATATACTTATTGAGTGTTTGCATATGTTAGAGATTTGTCTTAGATCCTATTGCTGCAGAAGAATCTTTGACATTTGCATGGTGCACTTGTTATCTTCATGGTGTGTGAATATGGTTAGATCTTGAGGAATCATGGTGTTCTTATCTATCTTCATGGTGTATGGAGATGGTTCTTCATGGTATGTGGAGATGGTTTTTTTCATGGTGTGTGGAGATGGTTGCATCTTGAGGACTCAAAAGGTTCTTGGTAAAGGTGTGGTTTATGCTTTCATTTGACATGTTATCCTTAGTGTGAGGATGGTTTCATTATTATGTCATGATATACTCTTGATACAAATTTAGAGTTGTGACATGGTATAGTATGTTCATATGGAGCATATTATCTCTTTGATTGAGATGGTTAGATCATGTTGTCATGTTAATGTTCCTAAGGCCATGGTTGGAACTTTGACATTGATCTTGGTTTAGTTTCATGGTATTGAGTACACTGATCATAAGGTGGATACTTCATGATATTTCTATATTGCATTTGGAGTTGGCATGGATTGATTGGTTATATGATGGGAGACCCCTCGAACATGGCAAATTATGGCAAGAATTTGTAATAATGGAGAAATTTTGAATCTCTGGGAACCACGGGTTAGACATGGTCTAGAAAATTGAAGTTATATGTTTTAATGGTTATGTATAGCATTAAGATGTATTTTAAAAGCATTTCCATTAGAATAGGAAAGCGATCTCCATGAGGAGACAATAACACATTAAAATAGGAGATATGGTTTTAATAACCAACTATGTATAACCACCGGCAACTCTTTAAATAAGAAAGAGTGGGAACCGAATGGAGTGTGGAAGTTAAGAGAAAAAAAAAAAGTGTGGAGAGACTCTTGGGAGAAATTAAGAAGAGAGCGAAAAGAAGTGTAGAAAGGAGTCGGCTCTCTGGCTGAAGGCCAGAGAGCCACACATATCAATTATGTTTCTATGTATTTCAAGTTTTGGCTTTAATAAATTTAAGATAGTAATTTTTGTTCTCTCTTTTTTCATCTATGTTCCATGCAAGTCAATTTCATTTGTATTTAAGGAAGAGTTTGTCAGATAAAAAAATCGGGCTCCATGATATCTTACAGTCATTATCTTTGATGATGTTATTTGGATTATGAGGAGGATTCTTGAGACCCGAATCCATAGCTAACGGTTCTTGTTTTGTAAAAGAAAAGGTGGCAGCCATTAATGGTCAACAAACCCAATGATGGAGAGTCAGGCATAGGCACGGCACAAGGTGGAGGGTTGGAATCTTGTTCTGCGGTAATGAGTTTGGCTCAGAATTTATGATGGAAATTAATGGATTTGGGTTGTCAATGAAGTCTTCGAGTTTGCGAAGAAAGGTGGCAGATGCACTATAGTCTCCATGCACGAGCTGGGTGTGACCAACATGGTGATTGGGAATCACTTCGCATGCATGGTCATTGCTACAATGGCGAGGAGGTTGTTCGGTCTTGGAGGGCTGTATAAATGGGTGCTAAGAATGGAAAGACCCAATTTCAAGTAAGAAATAGTGATGAGGATCGGTTCTTGGGACAGTTAACAAAGCCCAAACTTTACAGATTATTCATCAATAAAGACCCGAAAGGTATGGAAACTCAATGAATGTAAATCATTGTTGGTGATTATGTTTATACGATAAAGAAAATGTGGTCAACATTTGAAATAAGATATGGACATGTTTAATGATCACAAGCCGTGGGTTGGCAGAGGTGATATCTGAGTTGATATAAACATATAATGGTGAGTTTGGTTATAGAAATAGATGGATGTGAATATTTTAAGCCATGAACGTAAGATGAGAGAGCATGCAGATTGCCTGTTACATCATTATAGGTGCTCATGGATACTTAGAGATGGTGGTGATGCTAATTTCTCTTAGATTAGAGAAGTATTTTTTGGAATGGTTGATGGTTTTAGTAGGAAGTCTGAGGGACATTCACCTGATATGGACTTGAGATGAAATTTTTCTTAGATGAGTCTTGGTTGGAGACTTGGATATCTTGGTGAGCATTCTCATTCCCTACTCTTGGTCTACTTGGCATTTTTCTACTTGAGATGTATAGCCAATAATTTTTCTCAAGTACATTATATTTATGCTTGTCTTTCATGGATATGGATCTTGAGCTACAATACATGAGTTAGTTCTGTAGGGTTCATTTGAGAGATGGTTTATCATTGGTTATCTCCATCTACATATGTTGTTATGTTGGTTGAGTTTGGGAGATGGTTTTATATTGGGCATATTCCTTGGATTAGGAACGATTTATGAGTTTGATCTTCTTGTGAGAGATTTACATCCATGATTAGTTATATGGTAAGATTTGGGTGTTGTTGTGGCTTCTTGTTGGGGTTTTATGGAGGAGATCATACTTGCATAGTTTACATCTAGAGGTGTGTATAGAAGGAACTGATATAGGTTATGATTTGCATGGTTTCTCTTTGGTCTTGGTTATCTTCTTGGATGTTCAGTTTTGCTTACATTGGATTTGAGATTGGTTGGAGATTGTGATCACTATTTTGTGTGCTCATGTATGTCATGTGAGAGATGACCTGGTTATTCCTTTATCTCTTTCCTTTGTTGGTAGTGGAGAGCTTGGGAGACTGTTGGAGACTTTTTATGAGAGTTATTCTTGCATATTATTGGTTTTTGTATTATGGATGTCCTTGAGACTACATGGATTCACTTATTTGAGATGTTGTGAGTAGATTGGTTATAGATTTGACATTATCTTTTACAATGGGAGCTTCTTGGTATATATGTGGTATGCATTTCTCTTGAGGCTTGTGATTGTAGGTTACTGATTGGATATGTTGATTTTGTGAGATTCACTTGGTATACCTTTGGAGGTATGAATAGTTGGAAGGGTTTGGCACTTTTTGTGGGTGCTATTTCAGCTATGGATATTTTGACAACTATGGATACATGTCATTACCTTTGGATTAGGTTTTTTTGTGATTGACCTTTCAATTGGTACAAGATTTTATGATCTTCTAATGTGACAAGTTGTGTGGCTTTCTCTTAGGATGGCTTCTATTTATGTCTGGTGGTAGTGACATAATAAGAGGTGGCTTTATTCATGTTTGAGATGCTAGATACTTTGATTTTGTTGTGGGTACCAGGATGGAGCACATGGTGTACTTTGATCCATGATGGTGGATGTGCTAGGAGGGATTATTTCCTTATTCATTTATGTGGCTACAAATTGACCCTATGCAATGTATACGAAAAGTGGGAGATTGTTGAGATAATGGGTGTTGCACACATTACATAATATTGTTATATTGTATTTTATTTGATTATGTAATGTTGTACCTAGATGGACATGCAACATGTAAAGATTCCCATGGGATATATTTGATGAGTTGTATTGTAATATTGTAATAATATTTCATGTAATTATTTAATATTGGGGAAAAAAATTAAATTTATAATATTAAATGTGGGGTCAATGGGTTAGGGAGCACATGGTTTATGTAATACCACTTGGTGGTTTTGTGGGACTTGCTACTATATAAGTAGTCAGACGGGTAGTTGTTGAGTGAGAAGATAGAAGGGAAAAAGGCAAGAGTCAAGTGGGACAAGGCTTGATAGGTTAGCCAAGGGAGCATTTGTGAAGGTTGGAAACATGGCATGAGATGTGTGGATTCATGCTTGTTCACATAGATTTCTTGGTAGTGGCTATAGCTTTGAAGACTTCCATGGTTGTATTTCAATGGTGTTTTTTGCTAAATAATACATGGAGAAGGATGCTTTTGGAGGCTAGGTTTTTCCCTCAATGATGGTTTCTCAAGGTATATCTTGTGTCACATTTTTTGGTTATGTTGCCTATTCTTTTGCATGTGGATTTTAGTTGCATATTTATTTCAGATCTATTATGGGTTATGTGGAAATAGTTATATTATTTCTTTATTTCAAGTTTCCTTACATGAAGAATAACATATAATAGTAGACTTGATATCTACACTTCAAGAAAAACTTTGTAGAATGCAATTCAAAAATCATATAAGAGTTCTAGATATGTCATAGGATAAAAGATATTGAAAACTTTGAAAGATTCAATTTCTACATCCATCTGCTATCTTTGTCTAAATTGTCGAGTGTTAGCTTCACATACTGCATCTAATGCTTCCAATCACTTATTATTTTCCATACAAGTTTAAAGAGTAAACCTTTCACACCAAGAATCATATCATCAAACTTGATAGAAGAATTTTTTCATAATCTCTTAGAAAGACCAAACTTTTTAAGATAGAGATTTAATCATTCCAATATCTAGACATCAAAAATTTGTGGAAACCTAGGGTGCATTACTCACATAATGACTTAACTCTTCCACCATGTAAACCTTCTATGGATATAACTAAGGATATTTATCTTGTTGGAAATATGGCTAAGTAGGATAAGTTGGAATAATATTAGAGTTGTCATTCATGACAACATATACTTTGTGTAAAGAAGATACTATGTATAGATGAAGATTCCACAGTTAGACATGAATTTTTTTCTTAAGTATTACATAGTTATCTAGCAAAACAGTGACTGTTTTGATGTGTATGGATGAAAAATTTATTATTTTCATGTTCACAATTGGGTATAGATAATACAATGTTAGTATGACATATGTAAGAGAGCAAGTTAGTACAAACATTATGAAATGAGTTATGAATTAAATACCAATAAAGGAAGTGTACATTAAGAACATAATATAACAAATAAGTGTGAATTATGGGTTAAGGAATTATTTAATTTACATAATAATTACATAAATAAATTGGGAAGACATCTTAGATGTTAACCCCAAAAGAAAAATAATTAGTTTTACATTTTTCCAAGCATGTGAATGCTTGAAGGCCGACTAGATAGATTTTGTAGAATGTAAAGGTATAAAGGAAAGTTTACAATGTGCAAAGTAAAGTGTGTGAATTTGAGTGTTGTAAGTGATATGAGAACTCATATGAGAAATATATTGATGTGAATTCTGATGTATGATCAGAGGTATATGAAGAGAAGCAAAGGAAAGATCAGATATTGAAGATATCAACATTGTAAAGAGGTTTTTGTATTTATCTCTTTTGTATAAAGAACTTCATTGTATAATTTCATGTTTGGGTAGTGGGCTCATCTTGCATACATTCTATAATTGTATATATTAATTCCTAATAGGGTTGAGGCTTTTAATAGGGCCTAGTCCACTAACAAGGACCGAGACATTATATGTATGTAATAGACTCCTAATAGGGTCCAAATCCTTAATCAAATATTGTTTTTAATGTATCTTTTTTTGGGTACCATCCCAATTGGGGTTTTCCCTTGGCTAGGGTTTCCCTAATTAAAATTTATGATGTTATGATTTCTCCTATTGCATGGTTATGTTTACTACTCAACATTGTTAGTTTTCTTTCATATGCATGCTATAAAGTAACTAACAATATTCAGTTGTGGGCAAAAGTTTGTAGAATATTGATTCACCCCCCTTTAGTATTACCCATTTCTAACAATTGGCATCACAAGCCAATTAATCTGAAGAGGTTTTATAGCTTGAGTAAGATCCCTATGAATATGGAATAGTTAATGAAGAATCTTACATGTAGTGGGTTCATCTTGCATATATTCTGTAATTGTAATACCAACTCCTAATAGGTTTGAGGCTTTTAATAGAGCCTAGTCCTCTAATGAGGACTGATACACTATATATACTTCATAGACTCCTAATAGGGTCAACATCCTTAATAGGATACCTTTTTTTAGTGGAACATTTTGTGGGTACCATCCCCACCAAGGTTTTCCCTTGGCTTGAGTTTTCCTAGTTAACAAATTATGGTGTTATGAGTTCTCTTTGTGTATGGTTATTATTAATATTCAACATTGTTAGTTTACTTTCATATGCATGTTATAAAGTAATTAAAAATATTCATCTATGGGTAAAAGTTTGTAGAATACTGATTCACCCCCCTCCCCCCAGTATTACCCATTAATACCAATTGGTATTAGAGCCCAATTAATCTAAAGAGGTTTAATAGCTTGAGTAAGATCTCTATGAATATGGAATAGTTAAAGAGGAATCTTGAAGAAGCCCTTGAGAAGATTGATCTTCTTACTAAAGAAAGAGACAACCTAAAATAAATGTAGGCAGATGAAAAAGATTACATTAGAAAATTGAAAGATAAGATTGATCATCTCAAATCTAGAAAAGAACCTAGAGAATAGAAACAATATAGTGATGAGGTAGCAACCTTAAAGAAAGAATCTAAGATTTTGAAACATGGGTTGAAGATTGTTGAACTTAAGCTAAGTCTAAAGAAAGATGATAGAAAGACGAAATCAGTTCTCAAATCTGAGCATGCAAATCTAAGATCCCATCTTACAAAAGTGACATCTGAACTTGATTCTATCAAAATAGAGCATGAAGAACTTGAGAAGTACAATACTATTATGAAAGGAGAGTTAACCCAAGATTATAAAAAATTAGAAAATTTATATTCTATTAGTGATAAAATTGATGAGGAACTATATTTTTAGAGACCTTCCTATGATGAGATTGGTCTTGGATATTTCATTGGAGAAAGCAAAGAAATATGCAGCAAGAAATGAACTAGATCTAGTTATCAAACATTTTGAAACAAAGAAGAGTGATCAAAATGAGATTCAATCTAGTTAATCTAAAGATGCACCGAAAGAAGTTGAGAAAGTAAGTTATCTAAAGAAAAGTGATGAACCCAAGCAAACATAGCAAGTTGAATCGCCTAAATAGGTTATGTATGAATTTAAAGGTAGACACTTTGTATGAAATGAATTTTTCCATATGAATATAGATTGTAAAGGTAAGTCATTTAAACCTATTATGAATTATCATTGTTATAATTGTCATGGTTTTGATCATAAAGTATTTGATTGCAAGTAACCTAAATTTGATATTAATAATAGAAATAGTAGAATGCTTAGAGATACTAACCTTGTAGGTAATGAGAGAAGGAGATCTAGTGAAAGGTCATCTAAAAGATATAATGAAGGAGAATGACCTAATGAGAAATGAATCATATTGTGTGTTACAAGTGTAACAACTTTGGACACATTGCCATAAATTGCAGAGCACTAGTTAATCAATCTGGACCTAATCAGAGAAGGAATGCACCAATATGTTATCTCTATGAAACAACTTTGGTCATATAGAAAGATTTTGAAGAATGGACATGAGGAACATCAACAAAAATTAAAATTTTAGATGGATCAATAATAGAAACACCAGTAGGAATGATAGTAATAACAACTATAAGAAAGATGAGTTGAGAGAATATGTGGATGAATTCAAAGAGGTAATTGAGAAAGCAAAAGATCCATCAATTTCATGTGTAGTATTATAATAAAAATATTATATGTGATTCATCCTATTTGAATTAAGCACCTTTTATTGGAGATCGAGTATTAGAAAGATAAAACTGAGGTTAGAGATCGAGCTAAGAGCTGAAAAGTTAATATGAGGTAGAAGATAATATGTGGAAGCTATGGCTGAAAGTGCATGTTATTTGGATATTGTAGGTATGAGTTCAAATAAAATCAACTTTACTTCTAATTAGGAATAACTTTTTGTGAATTGCCTAATAGCACAATTAATGCTGAGATCATTCTGGTGAGATATAAGCCATGTGAGCAAGATTATGTGTATCATTTGATCATGTGAAGAATTAAGAAGGAGTTAAGAGTGATTTGATAGTGAATTGAAGGTGAATTAAAGTGTTTTAAAGTGAAAATTGAAAGCATCCCTAGTTACACAAAATTCAAATATTTTCCAAATTTATAGTTGTATTTTTGAATTAGTAAAAATGGAGAACCTTACAGTTTTTAATGCAAGTGAAAGGCCAAGGTATAAATTAAAGAAACACCCTTATGTGTCATTAGAAGATGATCCTCTAGGATAATTTTTGCAAGTTCCAAACAATGTATTACATGTAGAAGACATCAAGGTGTATATATAATGCAAGTTTGAGAGTATTGGGGATAATGATATTCATAAAGACCTAGACCTAGTATGTAATGGTGATTTATCACTAAAGCAAGAGTTTGCACACCCAAATGATTTGAAAATTGTTAAGAATATGTTCTATATGGATTTTGATAATCATGAGTGGAGTAGAGTCATCTTAAGAAGAATTCATGAAGGAATTTTTTGGTAGGAGATATCTCTGTGTTGATTGATAACAACATGATCCATAAGCTCACTGGTTTGAGAAATAAAGGTAACAACTCAATCAATAAGAAGAATGTGAAGATGCAAGTTGAAACAAACCTGAAGACAAAATTATATGAAAGAAATATGATGATTGATTTGATAATAGAAATTGATGTTAGAGTTATCAACAAGATCATTAGCTACAAATAAACCATAGTTCCAGAGTGAAATCCGTACCTGCTAGATTTATCCATGCAACATATTTAATGACAACAAAGAAGGAAAGTGTAAATATGTGTGAGATTATGAAGAAAAAACTAATTGAGAATATTGAGAAATTGAAGAAGACAAACAATGTAGTATTTATATTTGAATCCCTTCTAACACACCTATTCTTCTAAGTGATCAAATAATTCCCTGGTATTCCAGATCGAGAATGAGATAGTGATCAGTGCACTATGAGATTGATAACTTAGTATTATAGGAAAATGTGAGAGGAAAGAATAACAATAATCATATGAAGAATGATGAAAGACTTCCAATTTGAAGTGAAGTAGAGATTCAGAATTCCACCTAAACTAGTGGAGAAATATAAGAATGACATATGTTTTATGGTTGAAATAGATGTTACATGTATGGAAGAAATAGATCCTAGAGTGAAGTTCATAGACCCCATGGGCTATGAGATGATTGAAGGAATAGTAGAAGGCTATGCAAAAATTATCTTGGAGTCAGAGAGATATGAGGAATGTCCTAGATAGGGGACATCTAAAGAGAAAGTCAAAGAAGTTCATAGTGAACTTTATAGAAAAGATATTAAGAAGAAAGTTGAGAATAATTTTGACACCATTCTTAAGGAAATAACTATGAAAAGAGAGGAATATAAAGAGGAAATGGGAATTTCTATGGAAATGAGAGCAAGTGGGAAAACTGAAGGCTTGGTTGCTACACCTTTGGCAATTGCAAGAGTAGTAGAAGGAGTAACTATAGAAGGACCATCCACACAAATGCCAACTGCACCTTATGTCATAGTAGCATATGTACAACCCACTATTTCTACAACTTTTTCAAAAGAAGAAGGATGAAGAGGAGGTAAAGATAATTGGTGAACAAACAATAACCCCTCCAAGCACAAGGAAATCAGAGAGACTCACCAAAGTAGAACAATAGGTAGAGTCACCTTCCAAGAAGAGAACCAAGAAACTATCTAGTGGACTAGGCAAGAGAAGGAAAACCTTGAAAATGATTGAGTTAGATGAAGAATTAGAAAAATTAGAGAATAGAGCTATTGAAAAGGTTGTGAATAAAGTGAAGACAATCTTAGGTAAGAAACCTTGGAAATCAAAGGTAGAACATCTAAATGTTTAGATTATTGATAATAAAAGATTTGTATAGTTGAAAAAATATTATAATTTGTATAGTAACATGGGTAGAATGCAATTAGAGAATGCGGTTGTTAGATATATACTTTTGTAAAATAAGAGATTCGAGGATATTCAGAAAGATATACCTTAGGACTTGTTTAATACATTAACTAATAAAAAAAAAAGAGTAGTAGAAGAGGATAAGGGAATAAGGGAAAATTAGATAAGGATAATCTATGAATTTAACAATGATGAGGACATGAAAAGAATAATGAAGGGTATTGAACCCTTGCTAAGGAACAAGAGAAGAACCTTTTTGTTGGTGGGTGGTAATTATGAGGAAGTGCATAATGAGAAAAAGCAAGCAATATTTAATTTCCTAACCTCTATTCCCACTATTGTTTTATAGAGTAAGGAGTTAGGGGAAGTAATCCCTATGTTAGAGGAGAAGAGTGCACCTACACTAGTAGTAGAGATAGCCAAGGACATTGTGATGCCAGGATCATCACCACATATTACAATTGGTACTAATACCATGCAAGTGGACAATACAAAATTAATGATAAGGAAGATCATTTTAAGGAGTATAGAACAAGAATTGTTGGAAATATTACTAGCTACTCTAGTTTAGAAGAGGAAGCATATGAAAAAGAGGAGAAAAAGAGAGAAGAAAAGGAGAAAAGAAAGAATAAGGAAGAAGAGAAAAAGAAAGGAGTAAGAGGAGACAAAGAAAGTAGAAGATGAAAAAAAGAGAAAAGAACATGAGGAAAAGAAGAAGAAAGAAGAGTAGGAAAATAAAAGGAGAAAAGAAGATGAGGAGGAAAAGAAGAGAGAGGGTGAGAATAAGAATAAGGAAGAAGAAGAGAAAAAGAAGGAAGACACAGAAGAATAGAAAATAAAAGAAGAGAAGAAAAGAAAAAAGGAGGAAGAAAAGAAGAAAAAGGAGGAAGAAGAAAAGAAGGTACATGTACTTAGCTCATCTAGGATACCTCTTACCATTGTAGCCTTGACATGATCAGACAAAGATGATATCATCCTTGAGAAAGATAATAAACAAGAACAAAATAGCAAAGAGTTTGTAGAAATCTCTCATTGATGTAACATAAAATTTATAGAGCAAACTTGCAGTACAATTGATAAATCCTAATCTAGAGGACAAAGAAAAGGTTGTGATTTAAGCATTTATTGTTGAATTGACTAGCTTATCAAATATAGCAGCATTCCAAGCCCAAGTCAAGCATGATGCTCAAATGTTTGACACCGTGTGTCAAAATATCAAGAATGATTTAGGAGCTCTTGATGCATGCATCAAGGAGCTAAGGAGGTGCAAAAAAGAAGGAAAGGAATTATATGCCAAATGTACTATCTCATTCAATTTTACAAAGGATAGTGATAATGAGTTGTAGAAGAAGCGTGACAAAGTAAAGGCACTGATAGGTCAACTTATATAGCCAGAGATGAAGATTGAAGACATTGAAGGAAGCCTTATGATGAGAGAATTCTTATAGAATTAAATAGAGAAAGGACAAAAAATAGGCTCTCACTTCTAAGAGAACATTTATCATTAAAGATTATTACACTTGAGAAACAAGTGGAGGATTATCTGAAAGAAAATACATCATTTGAAAAATTTATTTATTTAGACTTGAATGCAATATAAATTGCATCCTATGGTTTGTGTGCTTTACTCAATATTTATGAGGGAGTAAAAGAAAGATGGGATAAGAACCTAAAGAATCTGAAAGCAAGTTTTGATGACTACATCACACACCTATCTACCTGAATGAAGAGGCAAAGATCTAAAATTTTGATTTGATATAAATTTTGACACCTTTATCATTGATGTAAAAGGGGGAGTAATATAGGAAAATTGTATAAAGTATAATGTATGATAAAATAAAATAATAGTTGAATAAAAATATGATGCACATAGAAAGGGGGAAGTAGTACTTATGCTATGCATTGTAATAGGAGATATAAGGAAAGATTGTTGTAAAGGTAATGATCCACAAATTTTGAATTTTTGTAAACTTTTGCAAAGGCCAAGTTTTGTAAAAGTTTTTTGAACAACGTTTTGGGACTTTTTACAATTTTCCCATATGTTTCCATCAATACCAAGGGCGGGGGGGGAGGGGGGGGAGGGGAGTGATTGTTGGCAATATGGCTAAGTAGGATAAGTTGGAATAGTAGTAGAGTTGTCATTTATGACAACATATACTTTGTGTAAATAAGATACTATGTATAGATGATGATTCCACAGTTAAACATAGACAATTTTATAAGTATTAGATATTTATCCAATAGAATAGAGATGAATTTGATGTATATGGATGATAGAGTTATTATCAACACTTTGTGTAGTTGGGTACAGATAGTATAGTGTTTCAAGATGACATATGTTAAGGAATTATGGGTACATAGAAAAGTGTGAATTATGGATTAAGGAATTAATTTGTTTACAAAATAATTACTTAACTAATTAGGGATGGCATCCTAGATGTTAACCCTTAAGAGAGTAAGAATTATTTTTACACTTTGTCAAGAGTATGAATGCTTGAAGGTAGACTGGATAGATTTTGTAGAATGTAAAGGTATAAAGGAAAGTTTGTTTAATGTATGAAGTAAAGTGTGTGAATGTGAGTGTTGTAAGTGATATGGGAACTCATATACAAACTATATTGATGTGAAGTTTGATGTATGATTAGAGGTATGCGAAGAGTAAAAAAGGAAAGATCAAATATTAAATATATAAACATTGTAAAGAGGTTTTTGTATCTATCTCTTTTGTATAAAGAATTACATTATAAAATTGCATGTTTGGAAAGTGGACTCATCTTGCATACTTTCTATAATTGTATATATAAGCTCCTAATAGGGTTGAGGATTTTAACAGGGCCTAGTCCTCTAACAAAGACTGAGACACCCTATGTATGTAACAAACTCCTAATAGGGTCAACATCTTTAACCTAATACTTTTTTTTAGTGGATCATTTTGTGGATACCATCTCCATTGGGGTTTTCCCTTGGCTAGGGTTTCCCTAGTTAAAAAAAAATGGTGTTATGAGTTCTCTTATTGCATGGTTATGTTTGCTATTTAACATTGTTAGTTTACTTTCATATGCAAGTTATAAGACAATTAATAATATCTAATTTTGGGCTAAAGTCTGTAAAATATTGATTCACCCCCACCCCACCAAACCCCTTCAATATTCCCTATTTATAAAATGTCTCCCACCTAATCAACTACTATTATCTATCTAGGAATGAAGGTTCTCATCTCTAAGTAAAAAATAGTCTATTGGGGCTTCACAAGAAAAAATGCTAGTGTTTTGTTTATAATAAAAAATAGTAAAAAAATGATCTTTAACCTCTTGAATTGCTTTGAGAGTATGATTGGCCAAAAAATCATTTGCAAATATGTAAATTCCCCTTTGCATTTTTTCTGAAACAATGAATAAATCTTTCATTGAAATATTTCTCCCAATTATAATCTGAAGCCTTCTTAAAAGATAGGCCCAATGAAAGATATTTTCTTCACCTTTTTATTATAGTTACACCTTATCATTTCCTTATTCTATTTCCCTATTACTATGCCTAGCACCATTACATTTCTCTATTTTTCTATGGTTGATTGTATACGTGCAGGGTACCCCCATGTCAATAGAAATTGACTGACCAAATGCCAATAGTAGTCAAGTATACTCATAATATTTCAAAAGTAATCATGGTGCTCGATACCAACAAGTTACAACATATTCTATCATCAAATTTTTTTTTGATGTAGTCAATACAAGCCCAAAATCACATATTTTTAGATCACAGTTTGCATATACAATAATTTTTTGGCCTTCAGATCATGATATATGTACTTGAGCCCTCTGAATAATTGATACAAGAAATAATGAAAAATGGGTGTCTATATTAGGATCTAATAACCAAAATATGATTTAAAATTCAAAATAATTTAATTAAAATTATGTAGCTACTGAAATGTCTACCTCAAAAGTTTTTGAAAAGAAAACCAACACCTGATGAAATAAAAGCTTTGAAGATTGTGACTCTTCAAACCTTGCCTCTAGATCAAAAAATATCATACAAAAAATATAAGGCATTTCAGACCCCAATTCTTCAACCAACACCTTTCTATCTTTAAGTTAGGTGGTGGGTTGACTAGAGATATAAAAAATAGATGTGGGGAGTGAGTTCATTAGTGATGATCAATTCATGAAAATGAAGCTCAAATAGCTTTTTTCTAACAAGGGATTTCAAACCTATTTGCTAGTAAGGGAGTAAAATTTGAGTCCTTAATTGACAAAGAGAAGCCAAATTTTAATGATGAGGTGCTAAATAAGGTTAAAGAGAAGATGGAAATAATGACTAGAAAAATGAGAGAGAAATTAACTTATTTTGGAAGGTTATCATATTTTCTCTTCCATTGTATTTGATAGATTCATGAGGAGGTAGAATGTTGATCTTTCTAACCTCTGACTAGAGAAAGATGTTGGAACTCTTTAGAATAAGTAAGAGTGGGGGTGAATAAGTTATCCAAGGTCTAGATGTACAAATAAAACTTTTCACAGCTTGGTGAACCCATATCCATAAAAACGTATTTGTCATGTATGCATCCATTAGATCATACAATCACTTAAACTTGTAAATTACTATCAAATCAACTTTGCAGAAATATAAGTATGAAACATAATAAATTTAATAACACATTTGACATAATGATTTTATGTGAAAACCCAATTTGGGAAAAACCACCAGTAACATTCTACTCATTCTCAATCTTCTAAAGTGATTCCTTGTGAAAGGAAAACCTTGTTAAAGGTTACAATGCACATTGTTAAATGTGACCTAGTTAGAGGATTTCAATCACCCTATTAGGAGTGAGCCATTTTAGAGGACTTTTGATTATTCACTTAGAATGTCACATAGTTAAAGAATTTACAAATGAGTGTTAGGTCAACCTTAATCTAAAGGATTTACCTAGATTGGTACAATGATTAGAAAGTAACAGTGAGGCTTGATCTAATAACAACTTACAACACACTTGCAGATTACAGATCTCTATTTTAGTCCTCCATTCTACTTGGCTTTCACACACTTCAGCTCTAATAGCTTGTTCACCCTTCAAGAATACATACCCTTAAGCCTTCTTGCTTTGCTTGATAATAGTAGTCTCTTCTATTCAATCTCTGAATGAAGAAATACCCTAGACTCCTTGTCTACCTTAGGTTCTCACACATGACAACCTTTGCTTCTGCCAACCATCTGTATAAATAGAAAATTAAGATTTTTTTTGGTTCATCCTCTATCATCCATTTTAGGGTTAGGTAGGATTAGGTAAGATTCAATGAATCTACCCATATTTTCATTTTAGTCCCTTCCAAAAACTTCTCCTTCAATCCTATTTGAATTTCCCTCAAATTGGTTTACCGTGAATTTTGTGCAACCAAATCATCATAGTTATCTTTCACATGCTTCACAAAATTCAAGAAAAAAAAATGGTCAACTCATATTCATCAAATCCATGATTTAACATGAATACTGGCACTCAAAATCAATATGTTGTCACTCAGCTTCCATAGTGTTCTTCCACTCTTCATCAACTAGATAACTTGGAAAATACTAAAACTTATTGGTGCTCGACATCAACTAAACTTTACTCAGCTTACATTGAACTTGACTTTTCTTGTCTTCAATTTATTTTCTACTTAGCTTGCACTAAGTTTACTGAGCACCTAGTGTCCACTTGGTAAAGATTGGAAGACTCAATTATCATTACTTGTTTTTCTAGACTTTGTCATTATATCCATCCTTTGCAACCTTAAGTAGATAATCAATGCATTGTAATATTACTGTCTTAATTGATCTTTGTAATCATTTTTCTTACCGTAACTCAACCTTTCCTCTAGGTGCCATTTTTATCTCATTTGATCAAAACCTCCTCATTAATCAAAAAAATGATAGTACTCAAACCAACTAAGTAGTTTTCTCACCAACAAGTAGTAGGTTTGACATCAATGACAAAACAATGATTGAAACACATTCTCATACTTGTAATAATCTATTTTCAACAAAAGAAAGCCTACTAATTGGATCTACATTTTAAGAATACCTTGATGTAATTGATATTTGATCATTGTAAACTACCTATCTTCAAATTTGGAGGCCATCATGCATCAAGGTCCACATGGAATAGAGTTGTAAAAGGAATATAAACTATCATAGTTTTTAGGCAAGGACCATTTAGTTTGAAAGACTTTGGCTATGAATTCTAATAGGGGTAAGTTGATGAGTCTTAGGTGTTTTTAAGAGTGTGAAGGAGGCTTAATAAGTTTTCAAGGGCTTTGACAAACCAAAGTAGAAGGGTGAAAGCTAGTTTTTAAAACTATTACTACAAAGCGTTGACTACCATTGAGATAAAATATATTGAGTGTTATGATTGGTCCATAAGAACCAAAATTGTTGATAGGTAGAGGATAGAGAAGTATGGGAAAGGTTATGATGTGGGGAAAGAGTCAAATTCATATTAGGAGGATAATTTAAGGATAAATTTCTATAAGAAGTAGACAATGCCAAGTTTTGATTAGACTCAGGAGTAATGGGTTTGTTAGGTTGGTTAAGGATAACTTGGAACTTGATGGGATTAAATAGAGTATAAGGATCCTATATTGAGTGTGTAAAAGGAAGGATGTGATTATGTTCCTATAGAGTAAGAGCCAATGGGAGAATAAAGAAAATCACTCAATGAAGTTATGTGGTCAAGTAACTTTGTATCATGTGATCAACCATTGTCATTATAATCACATTTAACTTCATCATGCATGATATTCCCCCTATTCCTCAATATAATAGTCATAGATTATTGTTATGTATTATACCCTATTGAAATATGCATTGCATCTATGCATTGTCATGATAAGTACTTATTCTTAAAAATGTTCTTTCAATAATCAATTGATGTATATGGAGACTTCATTCATATCCTAAAAAATTCATGCTTGCTGATATGTCTTCATGTTTGAAGCATACCTTATTTTAATCTTTTATGTTGGTATATAAAGTATGCACTATATTTTTAATGTTGCCAAGTTTTCTATGAGGAAGGAGTTGTCTTTGATCTTTTATGCTAGTATTTGAAACAAGTTTCATAATGAAGATTGTTTTGAAGTATGAGGAGAGTGAAGGAAGGAATATGATCTCCAAGTGTTGAAGGTGCTTCCAAGGATTGGAATCCAAGGTTAAGGATTGATAAAGGGAAGTTGTAGTACAAGGGAAGTTAATTGTTATGTAAGACATTGAATGGTAAGGTGTCATTGTTTTAAGTTAATAGTATTGTGTATTGAGTTCACTATATTGTGTATTATTTATTAACATTTATTTTTTATTTTGTATTTTACTCCTTCATAATATAAGTTATCCATTGCTTATATTATGTGCAATGGGAATTGTATTGGAATAATTGTTGAATAAACCATGTATTTGTATTAAAAAACCAAATAGGGTAGGACACAACATGATTAGGGAAAAGGTTCTTTATAATGGATATCAAATTGGATATGGAATTTATATCCATGGGATACATTATTATTAGTTGGTCAACTATGATCAACACCACATACAATTTGGAGATGAAAGAATAAAAATTGCTCAAGAATAGGCTGTATTATATCACGACTCTTCACAAACAATTGATGAGGAAATCAAAACTTATTTGGTCAAATTGTATGGATGAAATAGACCACCTCTAGTTGAAGCTTCTATCTCACAAAAATGGAGTATAGCTACATAGGAACCCATTTCTATCCAAAATCAAGAGGAATGGTTGAATAATCATGCAGTAGTGATTCACTATTTCTTTTTGGGACCACCTCTAGTTGATTATTATGAATTCCCAAATGATTTAAGTTTTTATTCACACTTCTTTAAAGTTAGGAGGGTAAAAGCAGAGATCTATGTCACTGTTTATGATACCAAAACCTGTTTTGGTCAAATCTCATTTCTCTATCAAAACTCAATTTTTTTCAAAAACTAAAAATACCCTTTTATAGATCTTAGTTTCAATATCATCATTATATAAATTTTTGAAAGTTTTGATTAGTTATAATATATTATAATCTTAAAATATTATAAGTCAATATTTCAACATTTCGGAAGATGCTCCCTCAAAAAAGGAAAAAAATAGTAAATCATATCAAAAAAAATTAAAAATTATATTTATCTCCAGAGGAGAGAATCCTCTTCATGAATATGTAATTTTTTTACCCTTTTATACATCTCAGTTTCAATATCATCATTATATAAATTTTTGAAAGTTTTGATTAGTTATAATATATTATAATCTCAAAATATTATAAGTCGATATTTCAACATTTCAGAAGATGCTCCCTCAAAAAAGGAAAAAAATAGTAAATCATATCAAAAAAATTTAAAAATTCTATTTATCTCTAGAGGGGAGAATCCTCTTCCTGAATATGTAATTTTTTTTCAAGAAGGTATAGATTTGATAGCAAAGTTTTGACAAGAGGAAAAAACTGTTAGATTCTGATAAGGTCGAATTTGAGTACTTATAACAAAGAAAATATACATCAAAAATAATTATTTATTTTTTTATTCACTAGTTGTACATGCCATCTATAAGATATTTTCAAATCAGAATAAAAAAAGATGATTTTCATATACTTGTTTGACGGCAACTACACCGTATATTTTTTATAGTTAAAAAAGGGACTTCAAAATAAAATAAAATGAATAAATTCTTATTCAAAAAAATTATAAAAATTATAGACATAAAATTCATCCAATTCTACACATTTCATCAATTTACATCATCTTCATATTTTAAACACAAATACCATTTTTTTTGTCATTAATGTTGAACTGTCACATTCTGATATCTCGTTTCTTTATAAAAGGTGACATAGGTTTGTGCTTTTAACTAGGATTTTGTCCACTCAAACAAATCTAATAAATAGATGGGTTGTGAGAAATTCTAGTCAATGTAGCCCATATCATTTTTCTAAAATTGAATGGTTGCATGCTTAGACAAGGAAATGTTAGCCAATATGGATATTCTCAAGGTTTAAACCATCTCAAGGAAAAATTTCACCAAAATCACCTTGTCAACCAATCCTACATATTCAACAAGATCTTTATTGGAAAGAAGACACACTTGAACCATTACTCAATGATCTAGTGTACGAATTGTATGAGAACATATCTACCATAGAGGAAGGAGAAATGATCATGAATGCAAATTTCCTTATTAATGGTTCTATTTTTGTTGGAGACTTTCATGAATATTGTGTAATGATTGTAACAAAACCTATATATCTATGTTTCTTTTTAGTTAGTTCTTGCATCTTTTACCAGGCTTAAGTTCTTTGAAGCAAAATACTACTTTGTAACTAAAAGAAATCAATCATTGGGTGACTAAACAACATATGTGTTGATCTCAAATTGGTTTTGACAATTGAGTGTCAACACACTTAAGATATTTACTTAGTTTATGCTAAACTAGTAATGCATGCCAAGTATAATATGTAAATTCAAGACCATGCTGAATCACTCATGTGTCGAGTCACTCAAGTGTCGAGTAGATAGACTATGTTGAGTGATTCAAGTGCCAAGTGAATAGTAGATGCCAAGCAGTTTGAGATCCAAGTTAGAAACAAAATTATAGTATGTGATGAGCATCAGTAACTTCAAGTGCTGAGTAACACAAATTGGACATATTTGTTTGTGATTGCACAAACAACTATGTAAATTGTTTTCAGGCTGACCTAAGAATAGATTACGGTCTTTTGGAGATAAGGACAAATCTATTTGTAGAATTCCTATGTATTTGCATACAACCAATTAGAAAATAGAAAGGATTAAGCAGCAAAAAGGATGAATATCAACCTTAGATTTATACCTAACCCTAAGTGACCAAAGTCTTTATAAGGAAGATGAAGCCCCAAAGGTTTTAACACAAGAGAGATCAAGTTACAAGAAGGTAACAAGGGGTGAATAATCAAATTTGTTTATAGAGAATTCAAGGTGACTTAGTAGTGAGAGTGAATTGAAAAATTAGTTAGAGGAGAACAAAGGAGAGATAAAGATATAGCATTGATACATCTGATCATAGAGGATCAAGAAGGATATTGTGCGGATTTGATCTTTAATCAAGTAATCCAAAGCCAATCACAAGATCTATGATGAGAAATTTTGATAGGTGATTCCATTTAAATTTGCTAAGTGGAGTGGTCCTAGCAGGCCTTATTAAATCCTTTAATAGGGTGACATTCCAAGCGAGTGATCGAAAGTTCTTTAACTAGGCACACTTCTAACAGGGTGTTGAAATCCTCTAACAAGGTGGGAGTTAATAGTCTTTGTAAGACTTTAATAGGGCATGTCTTTCACATGGTAGATCATGATTCATGTTCAAACCATTGTAACCTTAATTGGCTACACTTTATTGCTGCAATAGTGAAGATTTGTGGGTGTCATCCCCACCCTAGTTTTACCTTCTCATTTGGAGAGTTTCTGGGTAATCATATTCAGTGTCAAAGAATGTGTGTTTAATTGCTTACATGTTTTAGATGGATTTACTTTACTTGTTATTTCAGTATGTTAATGCATGTGATGTATGAATGGTAAAAAGTTTTATTTAGAGCCTAGTTCTTAGAAGAAGAAGCTTTGCATCTTAGAGGAAAGATATTGAAATGGAAGTCTACAAATTGGGGAAGGCCATTGAGAACTAGGAGATCAAGGTCATCTTATACTACATCAACTAAATGAAGCCAAAGATGCCTTGAAGAGTTCCTTGAAGAGAAGGAAATAGATTTCTATAGTAGAAAATGACACACAATACAAAGAGATTGACACCACAAAGCTATTTGCAGATGGTAACTCTATTGAATTTGATGTAGCAATTGTAGATCTAATGGAGAAGAATAGAGCACAAGCTAAAGAAATCAAAAATCTCAAGTTGGAGCAAGAATCACAAGCCATGATGCTATGTGAGGTCACTGAACAAAAGAAGAAAGCTATAGAAGACAAGGCCATGATTGAAGAAGAAAAAATATTTTTGGCAAATAGATTAAAAGAAAAGTCAACAGAGCTATCCAAGGTCTCAAACATGTAATTGGATACCTTGAGCCAAATGATGAATGCTCATCATGAGTTGAATGTCAAGGACATTGAGATAACTACATTGAAGTTGCAAAATGAACAACTATGTAATGAATTGAAAAGAGAAAAGGAATTTTTTGAAAGTTTCAACAAGGAAAATGAAGCCATCAAGTACTTTAGGAAATTACTAAAATCCCCTAGATCCAATAGAGATACATTAGGATTGGGCTACACAAGCAGTGGAGAAGAAGAATCCTCCAAAGCTGCTGAGCAAAGTAACAAAGGTAACAATTCCAAACCTACTTGTCATAATTATGGAAAGAAATGGCATACTACTAATGTGTGCAAGAGCAAGAATGCAAATCAGAATGCTAAGCCTAAGAACATGGTCCATTGTCATAAGTGCAGTAAACTAGGTCATCACACAGATGAATGTAGAACCAAAATCATGCTTGCACCAAAATTTGAAGGATATTGCTACAACTATCAAAAATATGGACATAGAGCCTTTGAATGTAGATCCAAGTCCACATGGTCTTCAAGCAAGCCAAAAAAGGTAAGAAGCTATGGAAATTCTTATAATTGGGATTACAATACAAGATATAGCTATCACTATTATCAAAAATATGGACATGTACCTAAGAATTGCATAGGACTCACTTTAGTGGTAACTACAAAATATGGTTGAGTCAAACTACATGTTTTAGCTGTTTGAAGACTGGTCATATTAGCAAGCATTGTCCAACTAGGTCTAAGGCACCAAATTGTGAATTTGATAAAGGAAAAGGCAAGGAAGATGTTTAACATGTCAGGAATGAGATCAATAAGACATAGAAGAAGAAAGATGATTGTATTACATCAAATGGAGAAGGGATCACTTCATGTAATGGGTCAAGTGGTCACACCTCATCAAACTAAGCAAACAAGAGGTATGTGGAACTAATACTTAAAGTGTTGTATCATACATCAGTTCCAAAAGAAGTAAGTACTAAAAGGATTACATTAGCATGAACGAAGATGCAAGTTGTAGAAAATTCAAAGTTAAATATTTTAGTTTTCATGTTGTTTCCAAGCATGAAAAATTTTCAAAGGATATCGAGTGAAACACTAGTTAGTTCTGAGCCGCCAAGCTAGCTAGTTGATGTCGAGTCTGTAATAACTACTAAGTGATGATAATACCTATAAGATACCAAGTGAATTTGAAATTATGTTGATGCCGAGTTTACAGCTGTATAAAACACTAAGCATTAAATGTAAGGTTTTTGAAGGGTATATGGTCATTTTTCACTCATTTCTCGTCATTTGGAATTCAAGAAAGAGCTAAAGGTGTAGAAGGCAATTTAGAAGTTTGTTTAAAGTGACTGCAATGATCACAATGATGATCTCACTCACATTTTTCAACTCTCAAAGGTATTTATTCATAAGCCAAGCTACACAATTTAAAATTTGTATAAACCCTAGTTTATCAAATGGCATCCAACTCAAGGAACGTAGAGGGAAAAGAAAATTTGAATGTTCAATTAGTTAGAAATGAAGTGAAGCAACTAAATTTTATAGCAATTCTAGATGTTTCATATAAACAAGACCCATTAGGCACACTATCCATGATTCCCACGAAAGTTATTATGGTTCAGAATGTTAGAAAATGTTATAATTGGAAGATAGGTAGAATTGGTGATATGGAGATAAGAGAAGCATACAATAGATTGTGTGAAACCAACATCTTAAAAGAAGAGGTCAAAATTGTAAAAAGGAAGGGTTTGACTCGTACCCTAGATTTCCCCACGATGTTCAAAAAAATGGATAAATTTTTGATTAAGAAGAATACATGATGGATCCCTATGGTTAGAAGATGGACCAATAAAAATTTCAAAGATAATAATTCATAGGGTTACTGATTTTCCAACCCTAGACTGGCCAAAGAATTTGTGAAGTGACTTAAAAGAGGTTATAGAGAAAAAATAGGAGCCAAATGGAATAAATGTGGAATGACAATTGATACCATCAAAGATCCTCTATTGGACTTTGCCATAAGGGTAATTTATCATAAGTTGTATTAATTAAGTACATTGAATAGTGTACCCTATATTGTAGTAGATGTGGGCTACAAAATTGTGAAGAGGGATCATACCTATGTCTAGCTGAACTTCAATTACAACAAATAATGGAGAACCTAGGTGCCATTAGAAAAACCAAGAGTGCACAGTGAAAATTTAGATCAATCCTAATTTGCATATTTTTCTATATATAGAATACATTTCCATCTTTTGGCAAGGTGAGTTGGAAGATGAATAGGTCAGTAGATGTGCGAATCAATGAATACATTGAGCAAATGGGTGAGAACTTTGAAACTATCATGACAAGCTATTTTGAAGACTTTAAGAAGTCTATGAAGTAGAGGACGAGAATACCTATTTCCTCTATTGAACAGTATTACAATGACATATGCTTTCTTGTTGATATTGATTATACTTATGTATAGGCTACCATACCTATGGTAAGACGGCTAAGACCCTTAGGATATGAGATTAATGTTGATGAAGCTTTAACTGCCATCACTGTACTTCTTGTTGAAGAAGTTGATAAAACAACCAAAATATTTGGAAATTATGATGTCATGAAGTCCAAATTAGAAATGGAGTAGAAGATAGCCTCCACACTAAAGAAGAAGGATGAATTGGTGAAGAAATTAAAGGCAAAATTTGGTGAAGATGTTGAAGAAGAAGAAGAAGGAGGAGATGAAGAGGATAAAGAGGAAGAATGAGATAAAACTAAAGAACCTCTTGCATTAACCCAAGGTATCGGTGAGGATAAAGAAGAAGAAAAGGGTGTTGAGGAAGAGGAAGTCGAGGAGGCACTAGTATATGTTGAGCCTAAAAAGAGAAAGACCAAGACATAGCTTGTGACTAAAGTGAAGAAAGTTTCCAAGCCAAGACCAGAAAAGCCAATAGCACCAGCCACCAGAGAAAGCACATGAACCACCACACAAAAGACCAAGGAGAAAGCCAAAGAGAAGGCCAAGGCTACAGAACAAAGAGACCAAGTGTAGAAGAAACAAAGAAAGAAGTACATTACACAACCAGATACTAATGATGAGATAAAAAAATCTAAAGATACAAAGCAATTTAAGGTGGTAAGCCATTCACCTCAATCTGATCTTGAAAATATCTGTGAGAATGTCAAGAATGATGTAGATTTGTCTGGTTTGAAAAATATTGATTTTGAAAAACTTGGAAGGGAAGGAAAGAATTTAGTAGAAGAATCAATATATGCAATGATATCCAAATTCAAGAATACTCCACTTGAGTTTGACAATATTCTACCAAAAGGTCTATATGACATTATTGAACAAAAGTGGCATTATTGTTTAAACTTGGAGAAAAAAATTAGGGAATCTAAATGAGCACAAGTTATGCTAGAATTGACAAAAGGACAAATTACCAAAGAAAAAAAGAAATATGGTGGAATATTTGCACCTAAATATAGAGCCTTCAGTATTCTTTAGAAAATTATTGAAGATGTTGTGAAGAAATCCACCCAAATGTGTCAATTAATTTATGGGCTAACAACTATCAAACAAGGAGAAGAAGATCCCTTTGAGGGAAGAAATAATGGTGATGAAAATGATGAGGAGGAGGAATGACAAGGAAATAGAAAATATTGTTGAAAAGGAAACACAAAAGAAAGATGAAGACATGGTAATAGCTAAAGAACAACAAGAAGAACAAAGTCTGCAAGACACACAAATTCTGAGCGTTAGCCCTCCACATTACACCAATTTAACTGTAGAAACTATAATTGTCAAGGATGTTCCTGACATTTTAACTTAGAACATCAATCCTTTAACTAGAAAAGATCTAAAAAAGATACTAGACTAATCTACACTTCAGGCAAGATTATGTGAAAACTCCATTATTGGTTAGTGTGGATGAACTTCAAAAGGTAGTAGTTGACATCACAAGGGATAAGGTGAATACATAAGAACCACCTTCTACCATCCCTTTAGCTACTAGTGATTAACCTTTGATTCAAACATTAGTAGACACATCCACAAAGGTTGACACAACTATTAAAATTGATTTGGTTGAATAGAGACATACTACAATAGAAGAGAAAGAAATAGCAAATCATCAACCTGATGCACAAACACAAGGTGCAAGTCCAATCATTGTGATTGACCAAAGTAGATATGAAGAAAGTAAGGATGCACCAAGGGAAAAGGAGTAAGAAGCCATACAAGCATTGGTAACCTTACCAACATCTAACACTCCTACAAAAGTCCTTCAGAAGTTGTACCCATGCAAATTTTAGCACCAAGCTCAAGCTCCTCTATATTGAAAAGGTAATTCACTATGGAGATGTAACTTTAGAAGAAAATATAGTGATACCTTAGTTTGATTATGCAATAATGACACTAGAACAAATAAAAATGTTGCAAGAAGCTTTAGAAAAGAAGAAACACACATAAATGCTTAGAAAAGAGTACAGACAAAAGCAAGCATTACAAGAAATTAAAGACATCTTTTTAGATGCATTCGGCTTGCCTACTCTAGAAGAAGCCAAGACACTAATGGAATAGTTGTCAGATATTGTGGAAAAGGTTAATAATAAAGACCTAGATACAAATGCAAAACTTTTGGAATGGTCTGAAAGAAAGTTTCAAGGAAAAGTGAATGAAAATATATTTGGTGATATAGCACTGTCACAAGTTTCTTTGTAAAATAAGGTTTAGGATGTGAAGAAGGTAATTGCAAATATTTTCTCATTGTACACCAAACTATGTGATCCCACACTCTTCACCTAGGACACTAGACATATAATTCTAAGCCTAGAGAGGAATCTAAACATTTTAGATATGCAACTACCTCAGAACCTAGCTCAAAGTGAGAAGAATTTCCATAGATTTCTTTAGTCACATAGTCAATTAGCTATGTTAATAGTAGACGAGGCTAGTATGAGAGCCAAATTGACAAAAATTTAGGCCTCTCTTACTCGACACATGGAAATCCTCCACAAAGAATTAGGCTATGCAAATTTTTTTTTGAAGAAAGATCCCATTCTTTCTACATCAGATGGCCTAGTACACCTTGCAGTTGAACTCGCCATCCAAGTGAAGTCATTAGATGTTGCATATGAAAATTGGGATGTAGCTCTAAAAATAATCATGGAAGTCCATAAATCATTTTTGGACAAATAGACTATAAGTGCATAGACCCTTTTGACATAAGTCTCAAAAAAGGGGCAGATAAAATAAGTACGATGGATATAAAGAAGCAAGGGAGGGACAGATTACAAGGAGGAACTAAAAATGCTAGAAGAAAGGGGGAGAGATACAATTGAATCGAATAGAGAGATGAATAGAGAAAAATAGGAAGCATGAACAAAGGGGGAGCTAATTAGATTTTGACCCCAGTGATATACATTTTGAGGAATATAATGAAGAAATAGGAAATAGAGTAGAGCAGATATCGGCTAGAGGCAGAGCATAAAGAGTATAAGTGCATTGAAGACAAAGAGTATCAGTCAACAGAGACAAATCTAATCAGAATGGAGAACATATTTTGGATATAGAATAGACACATTAACTCAAGGGGAGTAATACAATTTGAGGTACATAGACTATTGCAAAATTTTTAAGTTTTGTATAAAAGCTGAGTCATGGATATGTTATACCTGAGTAGATCAGATTAGATCTATATACTCAAGTGTTTTTAACACTCATGTCAAATGGGGAGATTGTTGATCTCAGATTTGTTTTGACAATTCAGTGTCAACACACTTAAGACATTTACTTAGTTTATGCTAAACTAGTAATGCATGCCAAGTATAATATGTAAATACAAGACCATGCCAAGTCACTCATGTGCCGAGTCACTCAAATTCCAAGAAGATAGACCATGCTGAGTAATTCAAGTGTGGAGTGAATGGTAGATGTTGAGTAGTTCAGGTGCTGAGTTAGAAATAGAATTATAGTATGTGTTGAGCATCAATAACTTCAAGTGTTGAGTAACATAGATTGGACATATTTGTTTGTGATTGCACAAACAACTATGTAAACTATTTTCAAGCTGACTTAAGAATAGATTACAATCTTTTGGAGATAAGGATGAATCTATTTGCAAAATTACTATGTATTTGTATGTAGCCAATCAAAAAGTAGGAAGGATTAAGTGGCAAAAAGGATGAATGTCGGCCATAGATTCATACCTAACCCTAAGCCACCAAAGTCTTTACAAGGAAGATAATGCCCCAAAGGTTTTAGCATGAGAGAGATCAAATTACAAGAAGGTAACAAGGGGTGAATAATAATTTTTTTTATAGAGCATTCAAGGTGACTTAGTAGTGAGAGTGAATTGCAGAATTAGTTAGAGGAGAACAAAGGAAAAATAAAGATACAACATTGATACATCTAATCATAAAGGATCAAGAAGGATATTGTGTAAATTTGATCTTTAATTAGGTAATCTAGAGCCAATCACATGATCTATGATGAGACATATTGACAGGTGATTCTCCTAAGTAGAGTGGTCCTAATAGGCCTTATCAAATCCTTTAATAGGGTGACATTCCAAGTGAGTGATCAAAAGTCCTTGAACTAGGCACACTTCTAATAGGGTGTTGAAATCCTCTAACAAGGTGGGACTTAACAATCTTTGTAAGCCTTTAACAAGATAGGCCTTTCACATGGTAGATCATGATTCATGGTCAAACCATTATAACCTTAATTGGCTACACTTTATTACTGCAGTAGTGAAGATTTGTGGGTGTCATCCCCACCCTAGTTTTACCTTCTCATTTGGAGGGTCTTTGGGTAATCATATCTAGTGTCAAAGCGTGTGTGTTTAATTTCTTACATGTTTTAGATGCATTTACTTGTTATTTCAGTATGTTAATGCATGTGATGTACGAATAGTGAAAAGTTTTATGGGTGCAAGTTGAAACTTCTAATTCACCCCCCTCCCCCTCAGTAGTTTATTTCTCCCACTTGTAATTCCAACAATATATAATTCCTTTTTCAAGCTAATGGGTAGCATTTTTAGACTTCATGGGTTTGACAATATCTTTATATTAATGTAATTCTGATTATTTCCTTTAAGTGTTATTTTCTTTGTGCATGTAAACTGGTATTGGACATGTACTTATGATTTTATCAAATCCTCAAGTATATACTTTACATTCAACACCTTAAGATAGGAAAATAAAAATTGATTCATGTATATTACTTGTTGTGTAGAGAGTGAAGTTGACTTCAATTGTACAAATAGTAATATTCCCTCTCAAGTAGTTTTTTTCAAAAACTCTAAACCTTTGTTTAATTGTTGATGTGTTTGTTTTTGTAATGTTGTATGTCACTCGTGTTGTATCCTAATACTCAAAAGGAATCTAATTTTTCCTCCATAACTAACTTTTCAATATCTATATTTAACTGGGTCTAAGAAGATTTGTTTACTTTTCACATTGTTTAGTTTAGTTTGTGAAGGTTATATACTCTAGTTTCCTTTACCTAATATTTTCTTCATGTGAAGAAGGATCATGTAAGATAATATAATTGAAGAACAAAATAGGTAGAAAATCGCTAGATTGAGGTCTAACTTGAAAAGAGAAGTTGATGAAAAATGTTATTATCCTTGCAAAAATTTGAAGGGCTTAAATCATAGAAGACAACTAATCAAAATAACTAAGATACATTATAGGAAGAATGGTCACATTAAAGGGGCATGTGAATATGTCAAGTGGTAATTTGTTCATTATCCTAGGTGTAAGAGCAATCTTGCATCACCTAAAAATATTTCCTTTTTATTTCTTGAATAAGGCTTGTCTTAGTGCAAAGTTATTTTTTCTAGAGGCTTTCTACTTAGTAAGTCACTCATACAGGCTTAGAATTTCCTAATTTCAAAGGTGGTTGTTCATCCTAGATAGATCAGCCTACCAATTGAGGTCCAATGTCAAATCATGATTATTGATGAAGTTATTGCAAATTTTTGGTGTGCAATTTTAGGATAAAAAATTTAGGCTCAGTGTTGAAGGCATTAGATGTCTCAAATGGGCTTTGAAATGTGGTTGACTAGAGCTTGCACAAATTGGGCCTTGTAGATCATAAGCTATGGATTTTGAAAAGTAGTTATAATAGCCAATTGGAGCAACAGTTCAAAAGTTATGGCCTTCCAAAGTTGGGCCGACAAAAATTTTCAAAATTAGTGTCAAAGGTGTATTGGGCTGACTTTATATGTAATTTTAGTGTCAGCTAATCTTAAGGGTTAGGGTTTGATGTCTAGAAAATTCCAAGGCAATGTAGAAATTCCTATATAAGGAATATCCATACATTGTCTAGGATGGCTCTCAGTGATAGTTCACAACTCTATGATGCAAATTATTGTAAAGAAAGTTCCCATGTGGGTTTCCATATTGTATTTCAAAATTTTGTAATTTTGCATTTGTGGCGATAATAAAAAGCCTATGTTTTGGAGTTCCTGAGTGTGTAAATAGATTATTATATGGGAGGTATTTTGCACTAGTACTGTGGTTTGGGTTAAGAATGTGGATTGATCATCAATTTTGAGGCAGATTGCACTAGGGTTTTAGTTGAAGTACAAAAATGTCTCCACAAAGAGAGCATGGTGGAAGAGTTGTAGGCGTTATATTTGATGGTTTTAGAGACCTCAAAAGACTGATGCAAGTATTGGAAGAATAAATGCATAGAGGAATAAATATTTTCTTAAGAGATGAAAGTGAGGAAGAAGAAGAAGAAGAAGAAAATGTTGAAAAAGTTGAAATTTTGAACCCAAAAGAAGAGAGGCTTTTTAGGGCCATTTCAAAGATTGGGAAAAGACCTAAGTTTGAGGTTCCTCTTGTCACAAAATATTGCACCCTTGTCCAAATTTTTTACCTAAGGACAACCTTGTGAAACATGGAAACAACCCCCAAGTTGTGAAACTTGAACTTTGAGGTTGAGTCTTTGGAGAAGGTCAAATTCTTTTACTATCAGGATGCACCTAACTAGTCTTGGAGAGAAAAGAGGAGAAGACATGCATAAAAGAAAATCTACCTAATATAACCTAAGGGGATGATACACCAAAATAGAGTTTTCAAACTAATCTTTGCTCATACATACACACTTGAACTATTATGACATCAAAGATACACAGATCTGGACTTGTTTAAATCAAACAATCACATGCATAATAGACAACCAAAATGAATAACACAAGGAAAAATGGAATTCACTTATATATCATTCATAGTTCAAAAGAGATACAACCATGCAAATTGCAGATAGCCACAAAACATTGAAGAGACACAAATAGATTTTTCATAGTTATCAATGACTAAATGAGATAAGGAAGAATGTCATTAGCTCTAAAGGCAAAGGAATTTTATAGTGAACTTGTAGAGAAAAATCAAAGAAAAAGAGAAGATTTGACTGTAACAAAGAATTATAACCTTTCTTTTATAGTCAATCATAACTAAGATATTTCTAACTGAAGTTACCCCACAACCACTATCATTAAGTGCTTAGAGAACAATCAAGATGATCCAAACAATATATCTAATTTGGTACACTTTTAGAGGCATGAAAATCATGGAAACCTTAACTGGAGTAAACTTTGAAGTGAAAGAAATAGTTCCAATCAATGCTAGAATCCTCAAAATGGACAAGTAGGTGGTGGAAGGAATGCCTTTGCATCATTTCTAACATAATAATAAATCTGGGGTAGTTGGGATCGATTAGAAATATCATATCAAGCAAAAAACCCTATCTTTCTTTGATCTATGCTCAACAACTTAGAAAAATCAGTAGGTTAACCTAGTCAAGCAACCAAAATGAGCTATGTGGACCAACGATGTTATTTCATTCTGCCAACTTGTAAAGTCTTTATGTGTTTGAGCACTTAAACCAACTAACTGCTCCACCCTTAAAACTTAACTATGATGTCTTACAACACTGTTAACCTTAACTGTGATGTCAACTATAGTTGTTACCCTTCAAATTGGGCTCCTTGTGCATACATGTCAACCTCTCACTTTGTCACATGAAATAATTACCTTGCATCTTCATAAAGAGACAAATAAAGAACCATAGATCTTATCCCCTCTGATGGATCCAAAAAATACACCAAACTTGTCAGCACATCAACCAATAGAAACATGGCCCCATGCCAGCTCATTTGACACCTTGTTCACTTCACCCTTGGCCCACAAAAGGAAAAGGACCCACCTGCCACATGTCAATTTCTTGCTTTCTTGCATTTTTAAAAATCCTTGGATTTTGAGAAAGTGAGAAACCAACAACCCTTAGTTGATCTTGATCTAACGATGGATGAAAAGTTCACCATTCACTATGATGACCAAGGAAATGGGCCCGTGGAGCTATGTGGTAACATTTTTCTTTGTTGTTACAACAAAAAAGATTACAACTTTTGACAGTGACAAAGCCACAACCCTCAATGCATCTATATCAGATGGTAGATAAAACATAGGCCCATAGAAAGTTTAAAAATATGAAATTACTTAGGAAAAGATATAATGTAAGGTCATAAAAGATTTATTTGCATGCCCCAATATATTTGAATATTTAAATATTTAAATATGTGAATGTTACTATGTTTGAATTCAAATATTTCTATTTTGGCAGGAGGGAAAAATTAGCCAACAATTCTAGTGACTCAGGGGAGATGCAAGCCTACTATGCGTGTACCAAAAGTCTCCACATCTATTGGGCAATAGATCCAAACAAATCATGAAGATTTTCCCAGTAAAACCCTAAGATCATGAAGATCTACTAAGAAAAACCTCAAAACTTCTCCCTGCAATTGTAAAATAGGAACCAAACACTCTGCACCAAAACATGTGCTCATGCACTTCTTGGAAAATAGGAAAGAACTAAAAGAAAACTAATTTAACTATATACATGAAACAACATCTCTTTCAAAAGCAAGCTTTAAGATATATTTCATTGATTGGAATGAGACAAAATTTTACCATAAGGCCTGCTCAACTGAAATGCATCAACCTGCTTGCAACTAATAATCACATAGGGACCACACAATAGTGCATCAAATTTTGAGTGCCTTCCTAGTTTTACCCTATCTACACCCTATTTCAACACAAGATCACCCTCTCTAAAAATTTTGAACTTAGCATTTTTTTATCAAAACTCTTCTTCATCTATTGTTGATGTGTCTCTGAGGTCTATATGGCTTGGTATGTTTTCTCCTCTAACTCCACTAGTTCTAATATTCTTATAGACATAGCATCATTTTGAATTAGTTCCAATTGATGGGCGAATTCTAGGGATAGAAACTCCAATAAGATAGAAAGCCTTGATTACCTACCATATACTTGCATGAAAGGTGAGTTTCCAATAGCTCTTTTAGGTGTTATTCTATTAGCCCAAAGGGTAGTTCTCAATTTCTGGTGCCAACACCTTTGATTATCTTCAATAGTCCTCTTAATGATTTTGATCAAATCCTTATTGGAGGACTCAACCAAGCCATTACCTTGGGGATAGTAATATGAAGAAGTGCTTAAGTAAATACCATGATTAACTGCCCATGCACAAATCTTGGCTCCCACAAATGATTTTTCATTGTCTTAAATTATGGTGGAAGGGGCACCAAACCTTGTGAGAAGTCCATCTAAGAATTCAACAACTAAATTCTCAGTAGCATGATTTAATGTAATTGCCTTTGGTCCACTTAGTAAAGTAAACTGTAGTAGCTAGGATCCATTTATGACCAAAGCTAGTAGGAGGATTGATGGGGCCTATGAAATCTAATCCCCATTGAGAAAATGGTTGATTAACTTGGATAGGATGAAGTGGAAGGATGACAAGCCTTTTCTTACCTAAAAATAAAGTACATTTTTCACATTTCCTAACATGCCTATGGCAATCATGGAACAAGGATGGTGAGTAACATCCTACCCTCATTATCTTCATAACACTTGCTCTTACTGAAAAGTAGCCACAGTCAAGACCATCATGAAGCTCCTTAACTATTCTATGTAAGGAAACTTAGGTGTGGAAACAAATTCCTACACTAATCCCTTAAGGAAAGTATTATGAAAATTCTTTTAAAATCCTTACAATTACAAATTCACTATTATGTAAACAATATTATTGCAGCCAACCATGAATATAGGAAACAAATAGAGAAAGAAAATACATAAACACAAAGATATGCCGATGGGGAAAAACCTTTTGGTAAACAACCCCACCCCTCCAAAACTTGCACAATGTATTATCTTCAAAACAAAGGTTACAACACACTTGCAGTGCAAGTTCTTTTAGGACATAGAAGATTATCCAGTAGCTACCAGCAATACACTACTCACACTTCCTCTATCTACATCTCTCAAAGTGCTTATATAATGCACTTTCCATTTGTAGGGCATCTTCCAAAGATAGCTCTTACTTGTCATAGGAATTTTTCATAACCATGTCAGTCATGATTTCCTTACACACAATTAAATCTTCCAAAGATAGCTCTTACACATCATAGGAATCCATCATAACCATTTTAGTCATGATCTCCTTACATACAATTAAATATTCCAAAGATAGCTCTTACGTGTCCTAGGCATTTGTCATAACATTTCAATCATGATTTCCTTACACATAATTTACTATGCTAACACATGCAAGTGGAGTGACACATCAACATGCCAACTAGACATGTACACTCACATTTAATTACATTATTTACAAAAAATACATTTACAAAAAAAATAATAAGAATAGGAATTATCCAAGGTTGAGACACCTTATTCCTAACATTCTCCCACTTGTCAAACACCTTGTAAGAGCAACATGAACATAACAAGAACTAACCACTATAGGCAAAAAGGCCCATAGAATATGAATAGCATCTAAACTTCTCTATACCAACTGGTTTCATCAATGCATCTACAACATTCTTTATAGTATCTACCTCTTCCAAATTTACCTTTCCATATTCCACCACATCTCTCACAAAGTTAAACTACACATCAATGTGCTTTGTTCTAGCATGGAAAGTTGGATTCTTTGCAAGATAAATAACACTCCAACTATCACAAAAAATAGCAATTTGTCCTACATCAACACCACTATTAGAACACAATCTCCTAAGCCAAATGGATTCCTTACAAGCATGAGTAGAAACCATGCACTTAGCTTCTTTAGTGGACAAAACAACCACAGGTTGTCACTTACTCATCAGACTAATGACAACACCAACCATAGTGAACACATAAGCACTAGTAGATCTCCTACTATTAATATCACCTACCCAATCTGAATCCAAAAACCTAAAAATATAAACTAATTGAAAAGCTTGAGAAGAGTTACCATGATAACAAGTGGAGTAATCTATTGTACCCTTCAAATATCTAAATGCTCACTTAACTGCATCCCAATGTACCCATCCATGATTAGCCATAAACTGGCTCAAAACTCCCTCTGCTTAGGTAATGTTTGGTCTAGTACAGACCATATCATACATAAGACTAACAATTGCACTAACATAAGGTACTCTACTCATGTCCTCCACCTCACTAGAAGATTTTGGACAATCATCTACAGATAACTTTGTTTCAATAGAAACAAGAACACACAATGGTCTACAATTTGCCATGTTGAACCTTTCCAACACAGACTTCACATCCTTACTCTAACTCAACCAAAGGTTTCTATTAGACCTACTCTACTAATTTTGATACCCAAGATGTGCCTTATTGCCCCAAGATATTTCATCTCAAACTATGCTGACAACTAAGATTTAAAATAAAAAATCATACCGTTACCCTTCCCAAACAACAATATATCATCAACATATAATGCAACAATAAGAAGGCAATCATTTTTAACTCTAAAGTAAAAAAAAATAAACTAATTTTAATCTTACAAATCCAATTGACAACACAAAGGCATCAAACTTAAGGTACCACATCCTTGGAGATTGTTTCAAACCATATAGAGACTTCTTTAATTTGCAAACCAAAGATTCTTTACCTTTAACAATGTAGTGCTCAGGCTGTGACATATAAATCTCTTCCTCCAAATCACCATGAAGGAAAGCTATCTTCACATCCATCTATTCTATCTCTAAATCATATGATGCAAGAAAAGATAACAAAAATCTAATGGATATCAACTTTCAATAGGAGAGAATATTTCACCATAATCTATTCCCTCTACTTGTAAATATCCCTTCGCAACCAATCTAGCTTTGTACCTTTAAACACTGCCATCTGCAAAAAAAATCTTCTTAAACACCCATTTTCTACCAATAGGTTTTCATCCTTTAGGAAAAGGTACAAGGTCCCAAGTTTTTTTTTTATCCAATGAAGCCATCTCATCATCCATGGTCTCAATCCAGGAACCTATATCTTCCATATCCAAAGCTCATCAGTGTTAGTAATCAAAGCAAAGGCACAATTGGAATCTAACATAGAATAACCAAATATTTTTGGCTACTTCCTTACTCTCATGGATCTCTTCAAGGGCTAAGGTTGAGGTTTTTCTTCCTATTCTCCTGAACTATTAGAGCTACTAGAGCTCTCCTCATCACTAGACCCAACATGGTCTTTATGTTCAGTCTTCTTAGGGGTAGGAGGAAACTAAACAATATCTTCCTTCTTTTCTTTTTCATCTAGTTGTAGCACAATAGAAGAAGATGTTAGCTCTATAAAAATAACATTTTTTCTATACAATACCTTACTAGTCATAGGGTCCCAAATCTTGTATCCTTTCATACCAACACCATATCCGATGAAAATACATTTGATAGCTTTGTTCTCTAACTAAGATCTTTTCTCCTTTGGAACATGTGCATAAGCTTTACAATCAAGAACACAAAGATGTCTAATTGAAGGCTTCTTATTAGACCACACCTCCATGGATGTCTTATCAACAAGAGCTAATGTAGGAGATCTATTAACCAGTTAGCAAGCAGTGGCCATGGCTTCAGCCCAAAACTTTTGTTCATGACTAGCTCCACTAAGAATACTCCTAGCTTCTCCATTTCTACAACTCCATTTTTTGTGGGGTATAAGGAGTTTTCTTATGCCTCTTGATACCTCATTCTTTACAAAACTATTCAAACTCTACTAAGAAAAACTCACCACCATTGTTAGTTCTCACACACTTAATCTTCTTAATAGTCTAATTCTCTACAAGGGCTTTAAATTCCTTGAATTGACTAAAGACTTGTGTCTTACTTTTTAGGAAATAAATCCATGTCGCTCTACTATAATCATCTATGAAAGATACAAAAAAATAGACTTGGAGATTGAAGGAATTTTAATAGGACCAAATACATCAGAATGAATAAGATCAAAAACATCAAAATATTTGTGAGAACTAGAGTAAAATTGAATAGGATTTTGTTTATTGTAGACTCAATGTTTGTAGAAGTGGAACTCGAGATTACAATCATTTAACCCCTCAATGAGGTTCTTGTGCTTTAGGGTTCTAAGACCCTTCTCACCAATGTGGCCAAATCTCATATGCCATAACATTTTCTTTTATACAAGAAGCTTTCCTTCATATGTGTTTTTACCCTTAGGTACACATGCTACATTTCCATTAGTACCAATAACCATAGTCTTCTTTACTACTCATTTAAATGGTGGAGATGAAGTGATAACTGCTCTCTTCTTTGAAATAGAAGAACTATTGCACCGAGAAATGCATGCATCAAGATGAAACAAAGTACCTCTCCTAGTAACCTTAGCAAGAACTATAGCTCCTCTCATCATCTTACATCCATCTTTAGAAAAAACAAATTACACACTTACATCATTCAACATACTTATAGATAATAGGTTTCGTGCTAAACTAGGGATGTGCATTACCCCATTGATCCCCTTTACTTGTGCATCATGGAATCTAATAGTAACTTTTCCTCATCCAACTATATTTAGGTGAGAATCATCACCCAAGTACACCTTTCCACCATCGAAAGCTTAATACTTTGAGAACCATCTTCAATGAGAGGTCATGTGGAAAGAAGCACCCAAGTCTATCAACCACACATTATCAGATGCATGCATTGCCAAGGCTACAATGAAAGCATCACCATCTTCTTGAGATTTTTGTGAACATGAATCTAAGGCCTTCTTCTTTTTCTTTGACTCTTTATAGTCTTTATAGAAGTGCCTAGTCTTATCATGGTTCTAGCATTTCTCCTTGGACTTTCTAGGAGTCTTTTATTTTCCATGAGATTTGGATCTACCCTTTCTAGACTTGCTATCATTTTACTTGCCTTTGTCATTGGATCTACCATGAACAATAAGAGCTTCCTTAGTTGAATATGATGACTTTCTCCTTGTCTTCTTAGATAAAAGCAAAGAAACCACATCATCCATTCTAAAAGTGACTAAAGTACTTCCAAGAACCATCACAAGATGGTCCCATGAATCTGGTAAGGAACATAACAGTGTCATTCATCGATCCTCCTCCTCTATCTTGACACTAGATGATGTCAACTATGCAATCAATCAATTAAAAACATTTAGATGATCTATAATAGATCCTCCTTCATTCTTAGAGAATACAAATTCTTCCTCAAGAAAAACTTGTCCGCCAAAGATTTGGCCTAATATACAGAACCAAGCTATGTCCACAAACTATTTGTTGTCTTCTCATCAAGAACATTCAAGAGAACTAAATCAGCTAGACACAGTCTAATGAGACCCTTAGCTTTTTTATCCTTGAGATCCCAATCTACTTGAAATATTGTTTTGGGTCTCACATCAAGTGAAGTATCCTCCCATAGATCACAATCTTCAAGCAAGTCTTCTATCTTGAGTTTCCACAACTCAAAATTACTGCCATTAAATTTTTCCACCTCCATTTTTTCGTATGATGAACTAGTGATCTCAATCTGCAAATAAGATTTAGAATGAATTGCACAAAACTCCCACTTTAACTTGAGATTAGCTCAAAAAACCCTACCCAACAACTAGGATCAAAAGTTGATCAAGCTTCGATACTACTTGTAAGGAACTTCAGGCATTGAAAAAACTTCATACACTAATCCCTTAAGGAAAGTATTATGCAAATTCTTTTAAAATCCTTACAATTACAGATTTGATATTATGTAAACAATAATATTGCAGCCAACCATGAATACAAAAAACAAATAGAGAAAGAAAATACATAAACACAAAGATATACCGGTGCGGAAAAACCTTTCGGTAAAACAACCCCACCTCTCCAAAACTTGCACAATGTATCATCTTCAACACAAAGGTTACAACACACTTATAGTGCAAGTTCTTTTAGGACATAGAAGACTTATCCAGTAGCTACCAAAAATACACTACTCACACTTCATCTATCTATAGCCCTCAAAGTTCTTATATAATGCACTTTCTATTTTTAGGGCATCTTCTAAACATAGCTCTTATGCATCATAGGAATCCATCATAATCATTTCAGTCATGATTTCCTTACACACAATTAAATATTCCAAAGATATCTCTTACACATCATAGGAATCCATCATAACCATTTTACTCATGATCTCCTTACACACAATTAAATATTCCAAACATAGCTCTTATACGTCATAAGAATCTATCATAACCATTTCAGTCATGATTTCCTTAGACACAATTCAAGATGCCAACACATGCATGTGGAGTGACACATCAACATGACAACTAGACATGTACACTCACACTTAATTACATTATTTGCAAAAAATACATTTACAAAAAAAATTATAAGAATAATATTTATCCAAGGTTGAGACACCTTATTCCTAACTTTTTTCAGCTTGATCTGCACCAATACACCTTAAGAAAGCTCTATTAAAGTCCTTCCTAAAAAGAAAACCATCAACAATGGCATAGGGAATGGACTGCAATCCGAACTATCTTCTTTTTGCCCTATCCAATCCCTAAGGATATCCATTGGGTGACAAGAAGGTTATCATTTCATCTATCCAGTTCCTTAGGTTTTCATTTCGTACTCCTTGTTGTTTTATCAATACCATAGCAACTTCCTCAACTGATTCTTGAGATGAGACCATTTGATTGCACAATCCTTTCCCTCTTGCCAACTTGGAAATCTGAATCTCCACATCATATTCCATCACCTTGGTGATCCAACCTACTCTTTTCTCATTGATATCCTTGCTCAAAAGGAAGTCATTTACACTGGCATGAGGCACTATCAAATGGATCTTGTTGTGTGATAGAAGGTTCCTATATTTCTTCAAAGTTCTTATGACTTCAAAAGATTTCTTCTCCACGTAGCTATATTTATCCTCATACTCTTTAAGCCCTTCGCTAAAGAAAGTAATTGGTTATTCTTCATTCTTGTCATTTGATTGAGTCAAGACAATAGAAATGCTTGAATCACCTCCAAAGGTATAAAGAAAGAAATCCCTTTCAAAATTTGGATTGATGAGATTAGAGGTTGAGGCTATGGCTGCCTTGATCTCTTTAAAACTTTCTATCCCTTCCTTGGTCCATGAAAATACCATATTCTTCTTAAGCATAGTAGTAAGGGGTTTCACCATGGTAGCAAGATTAGGAATGAATCTTCTCACAAAATTTATCCTACCAAGGAAACTTTGCAGCCCTTTCTTGTGACTAGGAAGAGAGAAAGAAAGTATTTCCTTGGTTCTCTCTAGATCAATGGTCATACCATCCTTAGATAGAATGTGTCCTAATAATTTTCATTGATTAGTAGCAAAGAAACACTTGCTTGGATTTTGGGATACTCCATACTCTCTACATCTTATGAATACTTGTCTGAGATGGCCAAAATAATCTATTAAATTCTTTGAATACATTGTGATATCATCAAGTTAGACCAACTCAAACCTTTCAATCATGTTCTTGAAAGCCATCTCCATTTCCTTTTGAAATGTGGCACCTGCATTTCTTAGGCAAAATAATATCTTACTGTAAGCATAGGTGTCCCACTTTGTTATGAATGGAGTTTTATATCTATCAGACTCTTTGACTAACACCTTATTGTAACCTGAGAATCCATCTAGGAATGAGAACCTTTCTAAGCCATTGACCTTGGATAGGATCTGCTCCATGGAAGGGAGGGGATGATGATCCTTGAGGAATGCTTGGTTAAGATCCCTAAAATCTACACATAATCTAATTTCTCCACTCTTCTTCCCAACAGGGACAAGGCTAGCTACCCATGATGAGTTCTTGATAGAGAAAATAATATTGGTGTCAATCAATTTGGATAGCTCCTTTTTCATTAATGGCTCAATTTTAGGATTCACTAGCCTCTACTTTTTCCTGATAGGTTTGACATTATCAACTAAATCTATGGTATGTTAAGAGAAAATTGGGTCAAAACCCTTTAAATCATCATTTATCCAAACAAATATATCATTAAATTCTTGACATATATGAACAAAACTTTCTTTCATAGTTTCAAAACATACCTTCCCATGTTTAGAGTCTTTCCATCAATAATTGCAATTAGTATGTGATCATATTTATTTACAAAAAAGGTTCCTGCCTTTATCTCTTGCTTGGTCATCTAGATTGAAGACACTCTCTAAGGTAATGAGACCCTTAGGCAACTTATTGGAATTGAGATTGATGATCTAATCCCTGTACTAGTATGTAATCTTAACTAGTTTCTATTTGAGAACTCGACTTCATTTTGCAAGAAACTTAAAATTTTTGCATCAGATTCAAATAATTTCCAATTGACATTATTATCAAGAATAGTAGGCTTAACCACCACTCTAATTTTCTTATTTTTCTCATCTTCAAGGCTCCTTGGCACATCATAAGATGCACCAACTGCTGCAAGTCTATCAACATGTCTATTTTCTTTCCTAGGGATGCTTTAAATATTAAATGCATTGAAACCTTCGAGAAAATCTCATACTCTATGTTTATGAGATTTGAGCAAACTATTCTTGGTGACATTCTAATTTCTCAATTGATGGACAATCAAATCACTATTTCCATATACACTTAAGGATTGAATTCCTTATTTTTGAGCAAATAAAAGACTTAAATCAATGCCTCATATTCACCTATGTCACTAGTACAATTGTACTAAAACCTAAATTAGAAGAAGTACCTTTCTAGTGTAGGAGAAACCAACATCACACAAGCCCCTAATCCATTCTTATTTCTTGATCCATCAAAGTACCCATAAGTACCAAGGCCTATCTCTAGAGTTTCTAACATAGGATCAAACTGATATGCGCTAGCCAATTCATCTAAGAGAAAATTAGTTGTCTCTACTAGGGAAGTGGCAAACTCGTTTACTATGTCATTTTCATCTATTTCTAGGATAGTACAATTCATATTGATGTGATTAGGAGTGTAGGGCTGAATATGATTGAGAGCCATAGGTTATACTCTGATTAAAGCTTTGGTTCCATATCTTGTTCTAAAAAACATGTAAGACCAATCAAAAGATATATAGCCACCTATTTTTGTAGTGAAATCTCTTTAGAGACAAATATCAATGTGTGGCTTGACTTCAGCAACTAATATATCTTAAATTACAATACAACTAGGGCATGCATGTAGGGCTATTTCAACATTCCTAAGGATCCCTATAGCCTTGAAAGTACTACCATCCAACTATAATACATCCCTAATAGTGGGTTCATATTTCATTTCTAGAACATCAGCTACACACTTAGGCATCACTGCCCTGCTAACTCCTGAATCAATCATGCGATTGCGAACCAGGTTATCCACTAAAATTAGAGAAATATAAAATAGAGGAGGTCTAACCTTTTTACTTGTTTCTATATCTGTTGATGGTTGTACAAGACTTTTCACACTCTCTATGCTTGATGGCTAATCCCTTGTTTCAATGCTCTCCAAGTCTTGTTGCAACAATCTCTTTTGCATAGGTATAGTAGCAAAAACATCCCACATAGAAATATTCACATTTTTCTTTTTCATCTTCTCTACCACACTAAATGAGGCATTAGGTGCTTTGGTAGATACCTTGGGAGTTGCATTTGTAATAGGTGGAGATGAAATAACTTGAGGTCCATTTGTATCTCTTCTGCTACTATCTTGCCTTTGTTGTTGAGGAGCATTGGGTCGATCATTTGCTACTTGTATATGATGTATTGCATCTAATGTTGAATCCTGATTAGGAGGAGGAGGAGCATCTTCAAAAGCTCTTATCTTGCTCCTAGTGTTACAAGCAATGGAATCCTGGTTTACATTATAATGTTCCTCTACTCAGTGATTCATAAAGGAGCAATCACCTTGTCATTGCAAATTTGAGGCATTAGCTCTCCCTATACGATTTCCCTACTATGAGCTCTCGAGTGGTAAATGCTAAATATGATTTATCCTTTTGACATATATAATAGGCATAAGATTAATTTTAGGAGGGACACAAATCTTGATCTTTAGCCATATTTTTCTAAGGGACTAAGGTCCTACTTTGATTTGCATTTGAAGTAGAAGACTAATTATTCTTCCTATTTTGATCAAAAGAGGTATTCCCATGATTATGATTTGGAGGCCTACCATTGTTTGTGGTTTGATATTGTAGCTAAGGATCCTTATTACCCTGAGCTTTTTGTCTCTCCAAAGTCACCACTTTGTTACTCACTTTTTACATCATAGAGAATCTATCTTTTAACTTCTTCTCTTGAACTTGCAATCTCTTAGCTATGTTCAACATCATAAACTGCATTATATCATTGATTTCATCCATTCCATTTGAATATGTGGAAGCTTGAGGGGCTAGAGCAAGGGGTTGTGATGTGGAAGGTGTGGGAATAGGGGTTATTGTTGATTGGTGATTTGGGATATTAGGGAAGAAGGGCATAGGAGGCCTTGGGGCTATCATGCCTCCTTGTATCAATATATTTTCTACCCTTATTTCTATTTCATAAGCATCAAGTAATGTATCTCCTAACATGGTTTGGATTGTAGTGTCCATATCATTTTTAAAATCCCTGAGGTAATGTAATAATACATCACTAGAGGCAGGCTTCACTGTAGTGGGTATTCTATCCCATGTCTTTTAAAATATATAGTTAAAATCAATCATGTCCTCATGGGGGGCTCTCTTTATAGTTGTCAACTATTCTAAAAGTGAAAGATAGTCGCTTTTATCCTAAAATTTTTTGCATAGGGTTTCTCCTAACCCATCCCAAACTGTTATAGAATTGTTAGGCAACCCTCTATACCATTGTAGTGCTTTTCCTTTCAAGGATGAAGCTAAGAGCCTGAATGCAACATCATCTTCAGATATTCCATGTATATTACAAACATTTGCAACCTCTTGAATGTGTTCTAAGGGGGGAATAGAAGTTTCACTAGGAAACTTAGGTATACTTTTAAGAGCTAATACTAGTATGTCATGTCTTTGGGCTAATAGGAGAGGAATTCCACCATTAAAGGTGACAAAAGCATGAGCTTTAGCCATATAGGCAAGTGATCTATTAATATGAGTAGATGGTATTCTAGGTTGAGATCTAACAACAGGGGGAGTAGAGATAGATCTTATAGGTGTATGTTTTACTGCTACACTCCTAATTGGTGATAGAGATACTCTAGTATTTCTTATTCTAGGATTGGAAAATTAAAGCTCTTGGTATTGAAACTTACCTCTAGAAGATGCCCTTGTTTCAGCTTTGGGCATGAATCACAACAACTATGGCCTGAAACCAGATGTAGAAGTGAAGTAGATTCACCAACTACTTTAAAAATAATCCTCTTTAAGGAATGAAAAAACTAAGAGTAGCACTATCTTCTCAGTATCAAATTAAAATTCTTTTTTGACACTAGTGAACTTAAAATATTTTGATATGAATGGTCCCATCGGGCATGCCAAAAAAATTTGTCACAAAATCTTGCACCCTTGTCCAAATTTTTTACCTAAGGACAACCTTGTGAAACATGGAAACAACCTCCAAGCTATGGGACTTGAACTATGAGGTTGAGTTTTTGGAGAAGGTTGACTTCCTTTACTATCAGGATGCACCTAACTACTCTTGGAGAGGGAAATGGGAGAAGGCATGCATGAAAGAAAATGTAGCTAATCTAACCTAAGGGGGTGATGCACCAAAATAGAGTGTTTAGACCAATCTATGCCCATACATGTACATTTGAACTGTGTCTAGATTCAGACTTGTTTAAATCAAACAATAGAATGTAGAAAAGACAACCAAAATGAATAACACAAGGAAGAAGGGAATTCACTTATATATCATTCATAGGTCAAAAGAGATACAATCATGCAAATTGTAGATAGCCACAAAACATTAAAGAAAAGCAAATAGATTTTGCATAGTTATTAATGACTAAAGGAGATAAGGTAGTATGCCATTGAGTCCAAAGGAAATGGGAATTTATAGTGAACTTGCAGAGCAATATTAGAGAAACAAAGAAGAGTCAACCCTAAGAAATAATTACAACCTTTCCTTTATAGTTCAAGCATAACTAAGATATTTTTGACTAAATATACCCCACAACCACTGGCATTAAGTTGACAAAGAATAACCAAGATGATCCAAATAATAAATCTAATTTGGTACACTTGTAGAGGCATGAAAATCTTGGAAACCTTGACTGGAGTAAACTCTGGAGTGAAAGAAATGGTGCCAATCAATGCTAGAACCCTCAAAATTGACAATTAGGTGGTGGAAGGAATGCCTCTACATCATTTCTAACACAACAATAACTCCAGGGTGGTTGGGATCAATAAGAAAGATCAAATAATGCAAGAAACCCTATCTTTCTTTATTCTGGGCTCAACAAATTAGCAAAATCAGTAGATAAACTCGGTCAAGCAACCAAAATGAGCCATGTGGACCAACCATGTTATTTCAATCTCGTGAAGTCTTTATGTTTTTGACCACTTAAACCAACTAACTGTGCCACCCTTAAAACTTAACTGCAATGACTTACAACATTGTTAACCTTAACTATGATGCCAACTACATTTGTTACCTTCAAACATTTCCCTCCTTGCATATGTGTCAACCTCTCTTTTTTTCACATGAAATAATTTATTTGCATCTTTGCAAAGTGACAAAGTGAGAACCATATATCTTATCCCATCTAACGGCTCTAAAATATACACCAAACCTATTAGTGCATCAACTAATAGAAACATGGCCCCATGCCAGCTCGTATGACACCTTGTCGACTTAACCCTTGACTCAAAAAAGGAAAAGGACTCACCTGCCACGTGTCAATCATTTTGTATCTTGCATTGTTAAAAATATTTGCATCTTGAGAATATGAGAAAGTGACAACCCTCAGATGATCTTGATCTAATAGAAGACTAAAATCTCACCACTGACTATGCTGACCAAGGAAATGGGCTTGTGGAGCTATGTAGAAACATGTCACTTTTTTGTTATAGCAAAAAGATTGTAGCTTTTGACAACAATAAAGTGACAACCCTCTATCCATCTGCATCAGATGGTAGATACAAAATGGGCCCAAGAAAAGTTTAAAAATGTGAAATTACTTAGGAAAAGATATAACCTAAGGTCATTGTAAGAATTTCCCTTAGGGAAAAATGACACCAAGATCAAGAAGCTGAAGCACTAGCACAATATGGACCAATAATGGATGATCATAATAACAATAATGAGAATGAATATTATATGAATACACACTAGAAGTGTCTATATATAAAGGCATCTAGAATGACTAGGAGTCAGCAAAGTGATAAGCCTCACAACTAAGCACATGTCCACCAAGAGTGGATTATCCTCCATTGAGCACATGAGTTTGTGTGATGATAAGAGGATGAGTTTACCAAGGTGTATCTTGTAAAGAGATGTAGTAGAAAACATGTGCTCAATTGGAGTGCAAACAACTATGTTGTCAATATGACAACTTAGATAAATATGCAAGCTCCTATGTTGTCAACAAGACAACTCATATGACTATGCATACTCCTCGGTGTCTTTATGATAATGCATTAACCTAAGTAAACTTAAGTGAAGTGTAATAATAATTAATGATTTACACTAACACCCCCCCTTAAGTACAACTTAGGGGAATGCACTTAAGCTCACAAAAGCTAGAAAAATGCATGATGGGTCACAACTACTAGGCCATGTTAGGTATCCATGTACAAATGTAATACTCGAAAGACAACGAAAATGGAGAAAGAGGGAAAACCTCATGGGAGAAATCCTCCTCCAAAAAGAGAGATAAGTACAATAAAAGAAAATGAGAGAGAAGAAGACCTTATGTAAGGAAAAGATCCCTCCCATAAAAAAGAAGAGAGAAGTCAAGTGACTCCCCTTCCTAAAATATTATACACCCCCAAGAGATCCCACAAATAGATATACTTGACCTTAGTGATGCTGTAGGACAATACTGCAATGCAATGACCTGCTCATGTATCAACTCTCTAATGTAGTGCATATGAACCTTAATATGTTTGGCCCACTGATGTTGAACTGCATGTTTTGAGAACTCAATAGCACTCTAATTATCAAAATGAATGATTTTAGATTGTGGAAAGTTGAATCTAAACTCCTTCAGGATATGTCATAGCCATGTAGCCTCTATTGTTGCAGTAACAATCCCTCAATACTCAACCTCAGTTGAAGAAAGAGAAATAGTATTTTGCTTCTTACTCTGCCAAAAAAATGGGGTCAGAACCAAGATGAAACATGTAACCTGAAGTAGACTTGCAGGAATCAAGATCTCCTACATAATTTGAGTCTGTGTATCCAACCAACTGAAGTCCAATACTTGTTGCATAGTGTATCCCATGCATATGTGTACCCTGTATGTAGTGCAAGATGCATTTGGCAGCCTTCCAATGAAGCTCATGTGGCTCTTGCATGAAGTGAGAAACCATGCCAACTAAAAAATCTATGTTAGGGTGTGTGTGTGTCAAGTAAATGAGACTCCCTACCAACTATTTGTACAATGTAGCATCAACAAAGTGGAGTTCCTTCTTAATTTAGTTGTGGTGAAAAATCTAAAGGATGATTCTATGGTGGCAATTGGAAAGGCTAACAATGATATAAGACTTTATTCTTTTTCTCATTTTGTGCCTAAGTCCACTTCCCTTGCCTTGTTGACCCACTTAAATTCACAAAGTAAGCTATGGAAAAGGTTTGGACATCTCAATTACTATGCAGTCTATACAGTAGGGATGTTGATGTGATAGTTTTGTATAGTGACATGGTATTCAACATGTCATTCTAGCATGTCTAATGTTGTGGTAGTGATAGGGATTCCACATTGGATGCTAATGTGATGTCAACTGGTACTCTTGTGTTGGCAACTATGAACATCGTTTGAGGATGTTGCGTGGTAGACTACATGGTAGCCCGAGGTCTGTATTGCTGATAGTGGTGGAGCATTGGATGGTGGTGTGGAGGAGTGGTGGAGATCATCAACAGAGGAGGAGCCCAATGCAAATCTGAGTAGAGGGAGCAGTGGGTGGGCAATGGCAGGTGTGGGATTTTAAATCCCACATTCACCCTATTTATACCCTATTGAAAAGAAGAATCCCAGAGGAGCTAAAGTGGCTAAGAAGCTATTGGAAATATTGAGTTAGTTGGAGGTTTATGGTTGGTAGTGGAATATGTTAACTTGGTTTGGAATATGCCATCTTAATTTGGAATATGCCAGTTGTGGGCTACTAGGGTTTGACTGCCTAGTTTGCCTGCAAAAAAAAAAAGCTCTCCTATTGGCCTAAAAGGCCAATTTTTTTGTAGAATTTTAGAAATAAAATGAAAATACAAAAAGAACAAATGTGGAGACACAAAAAAAAATTCTGATCCAAAAAATTAAATGTATAAATTTAAAGTGATCATACCAATTTCACAAATCAGACCTTCGGGTCCTAGTTTGCAAAAAAAATTGGCTCAAATTTGACTATGGCCTAGGGTAGGAAAATTTATAGTCAAAATTTGCCAAATCAATCGTCTTAATGCAATGGTGAGGCCCGCTTTGGCTCTAGATGCTCCCAATAAGTGCAAATACTCTAGATTTGAATTGTGGCTCTCTGAGAGGTGAAGAAAAAATGGTCTCCAATGGCTATGTGAAGAGATCTCCTATCACTCTAATACCATGTAAGAATTTGCCTTAGGTCAAAATGACACCAAGATCAAGAAGCTCAAGCACTATTACAATATGGACCAATAATGGATGATCATAATAATAATAATGAGAATGAATATCATATGAATACACACTAGAAGTGCCTATACATAAAGGCATCTAGAATGACTAGGAGTCAGCAAAGTGATAAGCCTCACAACTAAGCACATGTCCACCAAGAGTGTATTATCCTCCATTGAGCACAAGAGTTTGTGTAATGATGAGAGGATAATTTTATTGAGGTTTATCTTGTAAAGAGATGTAGTAGACAACATGTGCTCAATTGAAGTGCAAACTCTTGTGTTGTCAACAAGAAAACTCATACTACTACACATACTCCTAAGTGTCTATATGATAATGCATAAACCTAAGTAAACCTAAGTAAAGTGTAATAATAATTAATTATTTATAGTCATAGTCATAAAATATTAATTTGTGTGCCCTAATATATTTTAATGTTTAAATATGTGGATGTTACTGTGTTTGAATTCAAATATTTCCTTTTTAGTGGGTGGGCAAAATTAGCCAATAGTTCCCACATTTTTGGGAAATCTTAACCCTGAGGAGTTAATTGATTGGATAAATGAATTAGAGGAATACTTTGACTATGGAGATGTTGAAGATCTAGATAGGGTCAAATTTGCAAAGGCAAAACTGAAGGGTCATGCAAAGATCTAGTGGCAGGAGATCTAGTTGGTATGAAATAGAAGAGGAAATGACAAGATCATGAGATGGGACTAGATGATAGCCAAATTGAAGAAACAATTCATTCCTATGGATTATGAGCTTTATCTATTGAAGAAAATGCAAGGGTTGAAGCAAGCATAAAGATATGTTCAAGAGTATACTAAAGAGTTCTATCGAGTTCTCATCAGAATAAGCCATGTAGAAGATGAAAAGGAGAAGGTTACTTGTTACCTTAATATATTGAGGCCAAGAATTTAGGAGGAATTGAGTTTGGTTTGAATGAATAGTATTGAAGATGCATACCATTTTTCTCTAGGAGTTGAGGAAAAGTTGAAGAAGAAGTTTGATAACAAGAATAGTGGAAGAGGTCATGGTGGAAGATCAAGTGGATGGTCTTATGGAGGCTGAGATGATTATCAAAATAACAAGGATGAGGTGAGTAGTAGTAGTTAGAACAAAAGGGGAAGCAATTCCAATAGTTTCCATGATGAAAATAATAGAGATCAAAGATGAATAGGGAAAGGATCTGAAGAGGGAAAGGATCTAGAAGAGAAGGTTTTAGTGGAAAATGTTTTTCACTGTAGAGAAGAGGGGCATAGAGCATTTGAATTTTTCCAACACCAATGAAGGATAGATAAGAGAAATCAAGGCTAGGCTAGAGTTGTGCAAGTTAATGAAGATGTAAAATCATCCCATTCTAAAGATGCTAAAAGAGGAGAAGTTCTAGTTAATAGAAGAGTCCTACTAACTAGTGAGAATGAACCTGATCAAAGGAGAAGTTTATTTCTCACAAGGTGTAAATGTAAAGATAATTGTTGTGATGTGATCATTCATGGTGGAATTAATATCAATCTAGTGTCAAAAAGATGGTCATGAAGTTAAATCTCAAGAGGCATAAACACCTATGTCCATATTGTATTACATGTGTTTGGGATGACCACGAGGTCATGGTCAGATAAATGCTAGTGAAGTTCAAGACTCAAAGCTACTAGGATGAGGTGTTGTGTGATATCATACCTATGGACATATGTCATATTTTTTTGGGTAGGTCATGGTAGTTTGATAGGAATGTTGTACATGATGGGCATGCAAATACCTACATTTTGAAAAAGGATGGAGTGAAACATAAGTTGAATACATTGAAGGATACAAATGAAAAGGTATGTAGTGTTGCTAGAGTATGTTTTGTTGATGGAAAGATGTTCCTAGAGGGTATGAAACATGAGCATATGTGATTTTATACAATCCCAAAAGATGGTAATAAATTTGAAGAGGTACCTATAAAAGTTGAAGATTTGTTGGAGGAGTTTCTAGATAATGTCCCTGATGGATTACCACTCACAAGGAAGATTAGTAACCAGATAGACTTGATCCCTAGAGCCAATTTTCCAAACAAGGTAGAACAAATAATGAAACCAACAGAAAATGAAGAGTTGAATGGACAAGCACACATGTTGTTTTAGAAGGGGTTGATTCGAGAGAGTCCTAGTTCATGTGTTGTACCAACAGTATTGGCATCCAAGAAGAATGGAGAATGGAGAATGTGTGTAGACTTTCAATATATCAACAAGATCATAATTATGTATAGATTTCCATTGCCAAGGATGGATGATACTATGGATTTTTTGAGTGGAGTTGTGTATTTCACAAAGATATATCTCAAAAGTGAGTACCATGATATTTGCACGAGAGAAGGGGATGAGTGGAAGACCTCCTTCAAGACACAATTTGGATTTTAGGTGTAGATAAGATTTTTAATCCATTGAAGCAAAAATTTATAGAGCAACCTATTTTATCACTTCCAAATTTTAATAAGATGTTTCAAATAGACTGTAATGCTAGTTGTACTACAATAAGAGTTATTTTAAGCCATAAAGGTAGACTTGTTTCTTAGTTCAGTGAGAAATTGAATGATTCCAAAAAAAAATTATTTTATTTATTATCAACAATTTTATGCTATAATTCAAGCATTGAAGAAGTGGAGACACTATCTTCTCCCTAAGGAGTTTAATCATCAAGCTTTGCAATATTTGAATAGATAAGGTAAATTAAACCAAAGACATTTGAAATGGGTTGAATTTTTGCAGAGTACATTTGTTTTAAAACACATGAGTGGGAAGTCTAACCAAGTTGAAGATGCTCTTAGTTGAAGACAAATTTTTCTAATAAAAATGAAGATTGAGGTGGTTAGGTTCAAGGAACTTAGGAATTTGTATATATAGGATCCTAATTTTGGAAAATCTTGGAATGATTATACATAACTTGTTACACTTGATAGGAAAAAGTGGTTGTATTTCATAATCCAAGATGGTACATTGTTTAAAGGAAGTCAGTTGTGCATTCCCATAAGTTATATGAGGGAGAATCCCATCAAGGAGAAGCATAGTGGAGGATTGGAAGAACATTTTGGGAGAGATAAGCCCATTTCTTTGGTTGTTGAGAATTATTATTGGTTGTAATTGTAGCAAGATGTGAAGAATTTTGTATAGAGTTGTAAAGTATATTAGATGGAAAAAGGAGAGAAGTATAATATTGGGTTGTAACAACCATTACTTGTACCCAAGGAGTCATGGGAGGATGTCAGTATGGATGTTTTTTTTGGTTTACCAAGGACACATCGAGAGCATGACTCCATATTTTTGGTGCTTTATAGATTTTCAAAAATGGTACATTTCATTCCCTAGAAGAAGACTAGTGGTGTTGTTCATGTGGTAGAGTTATTTTTTAGAGAAGCAGTGAGACTCCATGGTCTTCGAAAGAGTATAGTTTTAGATTGAGATACCAAGTTTCTTGGGTATTTTTGGCATACATTATGGAAGAAATTAAAGATAGACTTGAAATTCAGTTCATCACATCATCCACACACTAATGGAAAAATAGAAGTTGTGAATCAGAGTTTGGGGAATTTGTTGAGATGTTTGGTTGGAGATAAGCCAAAAGGTTGGGATCTGATTTTACCACAGGTAGAATTTGCATATAATAATTTTGTCAATAGGATTATGGGTAAATCACCATTCCAAAATGTATTTGGGAGCAGCCCTAGAAATTCTTTTGAATTAAGATAGTTGGATAAATGAGAAATAAGTAGTGCAGAAGTAGAAGATTTTGTTGAACATTTAAAGAACACTAATGAGGAGGTGAAGAACCATAATAAAAAGATGAATATGTAGTACAAGGCTAAGGAAAATTTGAAAAGGAGGTATATGGAATTTCAGATTGGAAATGAAGTCATGATTCATTTGTGAAAGGAACATTTTTCAGCAGGTACATATAATAAGTTGAAAATGAAGAAGTTTGGACAGTGCAAGATAGTGAAAAGGCATGATTTTGGAAACTACTATGAAGTGGAGTTATCTATTGAATTGAATATTTCACCAATATTTAAAATTTCAAATTTGACAAAGTATTATGAAGGAGGTGATGGAGATGAAGTTACAGAAGCATAGTAGAGTATTCCAACAGCTAGTTCAGCTAGAAAGGAGATTGAGGAGAGTCATGTTGGCAAGAGCACAAAGAATAAAACATATGAAGAGTATTTGGTCAAATGGAAAGCATGACCAATAGAGGATTCATCATCGCTGGCAAGGTAGAAAGTTGATCATCTTGGTTTTCATTTGAACACCCAAGATGTGATAGGGTCACTTCTCAAATTACCCTAGGTGTTTGATGTAGAGCATCCTAGGTATAAGAGAAATCTTGCATCACCCAAAAATATTTCCTTTTTGTTTCTTGAATAAGGGTTGTCTCAGTGTAGAGTTTTTGTTTCTAGAGGATTTCTACTTACAAAGTCAATCATATGAGCTCAAAATGTCCTAATTTTAGAGGTGGGTGTTCATCTTGGATATATAAACCTACTAGTTGAGGCTCAGTTCCATATCATGAGTACTTAAGAAGTTATTGTGGCTTTATGGTGTGCACATTTGGTATAAAAATTTAGTCTCAATGTTGAAGGCCTTAAAGGCCTTGGATGGGCTCTAAAATGGGGTTGATTGGAGCTTGTGTGAGTCATACATTGTAGATCAAAAGATGAGGATTTTGAAATGGGGTTATAATATCCAATTGGAGCAATGGTTTGAAAGTTATGCCCTTTCAAAGTTGGGCTGATCAAAATTCCCAAAATAAGTGTCAAAGGTGTATTGGGCCAACTCTATATGTAATTTTAGAGTTAGTCGGTCTCAAGAGTTAGGGTTTGATGTCTAAAAGCTTCCTGGATAGTGTGAAAATTCTTATATAAGGAATGCCCATACATTTTTATAGGATAACTCTGGGTGATAGCTCACAGCTCTGTGTTGTAAATTATTGTAAGGAAGGTGCGCATATGGGTTCACCTATTGTATTTTAAAATTTTATAATTTTGCATTTGTGGTGATAATAAGAGGCCCATATTTTGTTCTCACAATTTTTATTTTTATTTTTTTTCTTTACCTATGTGTTTGTGGTATTAAGGAGAGCACCCTTTATCAATATCATTTTAATAATTTATATACATATAAAATCACTTGATGATGGGATCATGATCATGGTTTATTTATGTCCATCAAATTTATATAGGTGAATCTCCCTACAAAAGTACATGATATAAACCACCACAATTTGGAGAATATAAATTTCAAAGTGAAGGTACATGGAGGTGCTAATATCCAAGGTGAAGATAATGATCCCATGGATGATGATAATCATGCACTAGAAAATACAATTGAAGATGATGGTTCAAATACATTGATCCATGACACATTTAGTTTAAATGCACCTAATGATGATGATGATGATGAACTCCATGTTGTTCATAATGTACCTCTACTTGAGAAGGCATACATAATCTATTACGAAAGTTCCCAAACAATTCTTATCTTTGTTGTATTATTGTTGTTGAGCTTGAAAATTATGGATAATTTATCCAATAGAACAATGTCACGTATGTTAAGGTATGCCATATATGTCATTAAAGTTAACAAAGGTTGAATCATGCACCATTGATATTATTTATATTAACAACTTATACTTCTTAGTGTAGATTGATAGGTGAGTTTGTGTTACCACCATCAAATATTCAACCTTGCTTATACCAAATATTATCTACCACTATTTAAAAATATCAATCCTTAATCTATTTAATATTTATTTCTTGATAGAGATATATTTGTCTTATATAGTTACATAGTTCATTCATTATGTATAGAATTCCAATACCATTGCATAAGTAATTTTTCATGTAACTTTTGATTTTTAAATTCATGTATGTGACGCTTATGATGGATGTGATGATTATGATGATTGTATATTCTTTATGTTGTCTACAATGTCATTTTGAGTATATGTATCATGAATTTGTTTAACTAACATAATATAATTGAATTACATATATAGGAAACTAAAACCCTTTCAGGAACATTCTACATGGTCTCATGGATTGAAAGGTTTAAGTCAACACATCCTATAGAGATAGTCCATTTAATAAAGTTATCAATAGTAATATTAATGTCTTGTAAGGTATCTCTTCTATTTTTAAAATAGCTCTCTCATTACCAACTATCTCTCCAATTTAATGGAGTATGGGTGCTGGAAAATAGGTATTTGTCATATGTGTCTTCCTTGAATGAGGGAAATATAGGGATAGAAGAGGAAAGTGAGGCATGTAGTACATATAAGATGAGGAGATCAACTAAAGGTCAAAAGACTAGAAGGAAATTAAATAAACACGTGAAATTATCCCTTGCTCAAGGGGGTCATGTTCTTATGTTGATGAGAGAAAATACATCATCAAGGTGCCTTTGAAGTACTACGATCTACAGAAATATTGGATACCCAAGGAACTTCCTCCAATAAACACCAATTTTTGTGTTAACGAGATGATGTATCACATAACCATCATCATTACATGGTTTGGGCCTATTTTCCATTGACAACATAAAGGTCTCTTACAAAAAAGTTTTTGAGTTGATGGAGTATGTTGGACCTTGTTAGGATTATAAAAGTTGGATGCATATTGTTAAATAATAAAAAATTAAGCATAGGTACGCACTCTTGACAATTTATATACAACATAAAGACAATAATAAATGTACAAGCATGGCTATATACATTGATGAAAGGACAAAAGAAATAAGGAACATTGTAGGTTTCATAAATAGTGTGTGACCTAGGTCAAATATTAAGCAACTCAATTGCATATTTAAGGCATGCGAGGGAAATTGTGTATTCATATGTGAGATAAAAATCAATACATGTAGGGGAAGAGTTGTTTATTGATTACAATTTGAATCACATAGATACAAATGAAGCTACTATCACAGGGATGGTGTGTACTATGGACCATTTAAACCAACCTCAAATCAATGAGTCCAACACACCATTTAGTTATTAAGTTGTTGGCTAAATTTTTTATACTTGATCTTTATCACAAAGCTACATGGAGCAACTACACAAAAGGGATGGTGATGATATTCTTGACTCTTCTACCCATCAATAGGTGAACCTCATTTTAATTGTAAAAATTAGATAGAAGAAAAATATATTTTTTAAATATTTTTTCTTCATTATTAATTTGGAGTAATTTTGATAATGATAATAATAATGTTGTAATAGACACATGCTCATAGAGTGGGAAAGAAACTTGCAGTCCATGACCCACTATTTATTGATTTAACACAAATTGATGACCCAATCAGTTACATTAGAAGGTCTTTAAATTTGTCAAACATAAAGCCTTAAGCTTTAGAGATAGAAGCAAGGGTGAATAAATTGTTGCACTGATATGAAAAGTTCAAAGTAAGTATTAATGAAAATTTTAATTATAACAAAAGTTCAATAATGGTTTTTATGTTGTGCTCTTTTATGTCATTAACTAAAATATGGATGCTATTTTTTATTTCATTATTTGTGTAATCATGAACCTTGTTTCAATGATGAGGGTATTGCAGGTGGTTCAAGTATCTAGCATGTTCAATCCGCCACTTGTGTTTTCCATTGAATATATAGGAAATGATAATAGTAATTGATAGTACATGGTTAATTAATTTTTTTTCAAAAACTATGTAATAGTCTTGTCTATGCTATTCCATACTTTCTTTATGCTCTAATAATCTTAATCTTCAGCTCCTATCCATGGTGATATGATAATGTTGCCTCCGATGAGGATGACAAAAAATATATCACTGATTACAATGTCGGCTATATGTAGCTTGCAGACATTAGCTATTGCATCAACTTGTGTTACGTAGATCACTCTTTTTTATTCCCTTTTTTTAATATGTTTATGTGTTATGTGTTTATGACATAGATCCCTTGATTGTATTTGTGTCATGCATGCCCTACACCAATTTATTTCCCTTGAAGTATTCTTTCTTGGAGCCACTTGATAATGGATTCATTTTATGTAGTAGGAGATGCAACACATGACAATATAGTGCCATTTTCTAGATGTTCCCTTATTTCTAGTATGAGAATGATGAAGGATTGCATGTTGATAGTGAGCAAGGAAGAGGGTGTTCCCTTAAAAGTAGCCAAGGTTCTAGGTACTTTGAAGTTAGTATTATTATATAGTGTAATAGTAATTTACTTATTGATTACTCTTCTTTGACTAATGATCTCATGTTTATTTTCTAGGGAATTATATTTTTTATAGAAAACTTGGTGAGAATACTTTGTGGATATTTGTTCCCACCTTTGTACATGGTGGGACATCATATCCAAACTAAAACCCCAATCCACTATTTTGATTTCATATAATTGCTAGAATAGTTTTCCTTTGATCTATTTCTTGAACTATATTAAATGTAGTTTTACTTAATTTATGAATCTAATGGTTTTTTTTTTCACTTGAAGGGTGGAATCTCCAAGGAAAAAAGTTAAAGGATGAACTTGTAGATAGTATGACCCATCTTTTTGGACTTGTCACATTTGAGATAAATAAACTCATTGACAAAGTCAAGCAATGTTTGAAGTATATTAACGACTAGTACAATAAAAATTTAAGGCTTAACCCACATTACAATCACCCAGCCTACATTCTTGATGTTGAGTGGAAGGCTTTGATTTTGGATGGAAAGGAGAAAGATGACACAAATTAAGGAAATACACTAGAAGAGGGCAGAAGGAGTGTGATACTATTAAGAATGTAATTATATACTAATTACTCTTTAGATTTATACGGTCTAACATATTTCAAGATTTTCATAGATTACCTAACACTTCTTGTATATGAGAAATGTTAGTATACTAATAGAAACCAAATTTAAATAAAGCTTCTACAAACTAAACAAAATTCATAAACTTCAAGATAGACTAAGATGAGCTCTCAATTGAGAATATGAGCAATTAATGGGCTCTCTCAATGAGAAGCTTTCTTGTTGAGTGGCTTTGTCTAAATAGATAGGATGTATGCTCAAGCTTATGCTTCAAAAAGGGCTTCAAATGGAGTTGGAATTTGGGAGTGAGTGTATGATTTTGATGTAAAATGGCTTCTTAAAATGGCATTATGACTTTACTTCATGGATTGTGTTCTTTTGCAAAGGGGAAGGATTCAATTTATAGGCAAGAGGCTTGAGGGATTGAGGGCTAAGATGTAAGGATGGGGAAAAGCTTATGGAGGGCTCAGATTGCATGAGAGGAGAGCACATGGATTGTGCTTCCTTACAACCAATCAGGGAGTGACACATGGCACAAGGTGAGAGGATGGAGGAAAGGGGAAGGATGAGTCAACAAAGGAGGCTCAAGGGATAAGATCTTCATAAAGACCCTCATAATGGCTTGTAAGAGCAATGAAAGGGCTTGGAAGAGTCATTTATGGCCTAGTGGGCTTTATAAAGTTTTATGGTTGGGATATTTTGAGGGAGATGAGAGAAATTTTGACTTGGGCTTGATTAGGATGGTTTTAAGCTTGCTTAGGATTGTGAAAATGATTAGAGGATGGATTAGGATGGTTTAGGATTAGCTTAGGGATAGGCAAGTGGATGGCATTTAATGAGGGTGGGTGAAGGAGGAGATATTTGTTAACTTTGGCTTGGGTTAGTAAGTCTTAACCCATGTTTAGGGAATGTGACAAGGTTAGGACGGGATTAGGATTAGGTTTAAAGACATCTTCTAGAAGAGTCTAGACTTTGGATGAGGATAAAGACTTTCTAGAATACTCTAGAACTTCCTAAGATGAGGATAAGACTTTCTAGAAGAGTCTAGAACTTCTTAGGATGAGGATAAATTAGATTTTTAAGAAACAAATAAAGTTTTATTAATTTCAAGGGTTTGGGTTGAGGAGATATTTATTAAAACTTTTTTAATAAACATGAGGATTAATATTTAATCTTAATTAAATATTTTGAGTTGGGATTAGGGGTAGGAAATGATGGGATTAGCCTTTAATCAAAATTAAAGAAGGATTAAAAGATTTTGGAAGAGGTTAGTGGTCATAAGGAAATTGGCCAAGTTTTGGGCAAAAAATAATTTTTTTATTTATTTTGGGTTTTTTGGTCAATTTATTAATTAAATAATTAATAAATAAAGAAATAATGTTTAAATAAGATTTAAACATTTTTGGAAGGGATTCCTTAATTAAATATTTTCAATTAAGATAATGGGATTTAATGGCATAAAAATAAATTAATTAATTAAATAATTAATTAATTAATAAATGATGATGTCATCAGAAATTTTTTCAGAAAATAAAAATACTTTATTTTTTAAAAGATTTAGGTGTCTACACTTCTAAGATAACAAAGGTGAGACTAGACAAGGACAAGCAAAACACGCTCGACTCTAATGGTTATTCAAAACTTAAAAAATGAGTTGCAAATATTAGTAGTCAAAATTTCTTAAATTATTCTTTCACTTATATTCCAATCACATGCATTACAAGTTTCAAATTATTTTTTCACTTCAATTCCAAAATGCAAGTAAGAGCTAAAAAAAAATTGAAATACAACTTCAAATATTTGGAAGCCACTCTCCCGAAATTGATCTCAAACATTATCATGAACCGGTAAAACTCATATCTCAAACACTATGCAATCAGCCCCAAACCAAAACTTGGTTTTTTTGTGTTTGTTTCCATTACCGAACTTGAAAAACATGAACTGATGTCATGCAAGGGAAACAAGAATTATTTGCAACTTTAAACATGGGTGAATCATTTTTAATGATTCAACTCAACACCCATTATAACAACCAATAAAATCAGCCTTTAGAAGCAAGAGGGAATCAGGTATATAGCTCAATATCATGGAGTATTTTCATATTTATTGAAACTGATTTATCCTTACTAAAGAAATATACAAGGATCCAATAAAAATCATAATGAGTTGGTTTATTAACTCAACTTATCCAACTTTCATTGCTGATAAAATCAGAATTTCAAGACCAAGATAGATTCAATTGTGCAAAAGAATAGCAAGAGCATTTATCAGATTTAGATAAAACTAATTTTTGCAGCCCAAAACATTTTCTCTACCTTTAACAAGAATGTCTAAGGTAAAACAATAATATGTAAGTCATTGTACTGTTTTAAACATGATGAAATCAGAATTTGAGATGAAGACCATCTTGATAGAATTCATAAGCATGAGTAAATTTAGCTCTTAACATTAAGAATAATCGATATGATTCTTTATCTGGTTGCATGAACAAAATGGAGCATTAAATCTGAATTTTCATATGAATACAAAAAACACCAAAATCAATGATCTACAGAACAAAAGAAGCATATAGAAAATGCAGGAAAACTATGGTTGTTTTATTATTAATCTCATCTCTCTTTTACATATCCTCTCATATCCTATTCTTCTCTCCTTATCGGGTGGTTCTCAAACTGTATAACCAACTACGAAACTAATTATATTATCCATCCATAATGTTTGAGGAATGTATTTATCCATTACATCCTTTATAATTTCACATCTTTACTGATAATATTTTGCATTCACGTAGAGATTTGATTAAGGGATTGCCAGTCATTCGACTTAAATTGTTGGCACCTTTTCCACACAATGTTATCATGCAAGTAACGAATGAGGAATACATGCAAATTTTCTGATAGTGAACAATATGATTATGACCTAAATTCCACCTAATTTCATTATAATGTCTTAATTTTTTTTTTGATAAATAGTCCTTTTCTATTAATAAAATATATTAAGAATACAATTCACAAAAAAGGGGCCGGGGGATACAAGATCACCCTGCGAAAGAGTTCACACGGTCGAAGCCAAACTTAAAAACATGGCCTCAGTCGAAAATAATAACTATTCATTAAAAAAAATAGAATAAACAGCCTCAAGCTGCCAAGGCAGTGCCAGTCAAGGGAGGAGGATCATCTTTATCAAGAAATCCTCACGTATCAGTGGGATTGTGGGACAGACTGGGAATAGTCTAGCCATCATCAGCAGTAATAGGATCAGGGGTAGCCTCCGCATTCTTAACCTCTGGCTGCGGAGGAGAAATCACCAAAGCCAGGTGAAGAAATTTCCCAAATTGCGCTCGCTGAGGCCTAGGAGGAGGAGCCGGGGACCAACTAGAACCACCGTGGGGTGGGGAAGCAAAGCGGTGCCTCCATCCACCATCACCACCACTAGGAGAGCACTGATGGGAAGCTTGGGAGCATGACATGTGTGAGGAGCGGCCTGAGGACTAGTGGCGAGAACAGTAGCCACGAGGCGTAAAGGCATCAGCTAAGGCATCCAGAGGAACTCTGGCAATGGTACAAGGAGCATTGCCCCAATGATTTAACAATTCTTATAAGTGAGCAACTTCTAGAAAAACTTTATTAGCTTGCACCTGGATTTGCATAATCACATTGTTACAAATGCATGCCTTAGTGTACATAGCAATGTTAACATCCAAAAAATTGTGAGTGAACAGAATAGCATTCCTATCTTTCCACAAAGAAAACAAAATTTCCATCCCGAAGGTATGCCAAATTTGAGTGAATTTTTGAGGAATTCTGGGGGAATCACCCAATAGGATCATGTGCCAAGAAAATGGTTTGGGCCTAAAAAGCTTAAAAAAATAATGAATCCAGTGCCAATAATTTTGAGCACACTTACAAAACTAGAAAATATGCAAAAAGGACTCAAGTTGACCATAGAAGGGGCATTTGGGATCAGGAACCCCAATGTGCTTGAGCCGAGGCCCCAAGGGAAGACCTTGGAAGGAAAGACACCAAGAAAAGTGGGCAATCTTGGGTTCTATAATAGCACTCCAAATGGTGTAAAAATGTTTTCTCCATTGAGAAAGTGAAGATTGCAAATGCCACCGCTGGTTAAGCGTGTCAACCATCGAAAGATGGGGCAAGAGCCATTTGTACCCCATATTGGGCTTATAATTAGCAAATGGAGTGATAGAATACCACTTCTAATCATGCCACAAAGGCCAAACAGACTGAATCCCCACCTTATGAACTAGGTGCACAGGGATGGAAGACAATCGAAGGTCAAAAGTTTGTTGATCAGTATTAACAAGGCGGTACTGAACTTGCATATCTTCCCATGACCTGAAACTCATGGTTACTCTTGAAAAGAGATTGTTAGGAGTTTGGATGCCACGTTTGAAAAAATGTAGAGCACTGGTACCTTGAATCTTGGCAAGAGGAGTACCCTAAATTGCAAATAGGGGAGACCACCAAATGTTATGTTGATTCAAGGAGAGTCCATTGCAAAAATCATCTCCAGCCCAACAAAGCCACGACTTATGAGCTTCCCAGGCTTAATAGATACTCTTAATAACAAATGAGCCCTGAATGGCCATTGGTTCAAGCATGATGAGAAGGGTATGAAAATCAATCCCCTTCCATGCAGGCCGGCTAGATGAAATGCAGTGCCTTACTAGAATCTTTCAGGCTTCGTCCCCAGAAATAACTCGAATAATCCATTTTGCACAGAGAGCAAGGCCCTGTTTCCAAGTGGAAAGTAGGCCAAGACCACCAAACTCCCTTGGGAGATAGAAAAAATCCCAAGCAACTCTGTGAAAACCATGATTGTAAGAACTAGAAGCCCAAAGAAAATCTTTGAACAAACATTCCAGCTTGAGATAGGAAGCTTTGGAGGGCACCCAACAGGAAGAATAATACACATGAGTGGCGGCTAGAATCTTAGAACACATCTGGAATTTACCAGCAAGAGAAAGTGGCTTGGTGATACAATAGTCGAGTTTTTTGCTAATCTTGCCAAGCACAACATTCCAAAGCTCCACAAGAGAGGCTTGGAAGGCAAAGGGAATGCCAAGAAAATAGAAGATTTCCCCGTGAGTAACCCATTTCCACTAGAACTAGCTGAGCCAAGGCAGAACTGGCAAAAAAGACTGGCAGTAGCAGAGCATTTTATGTCATTGGATGGCAGAGCCAGAGGCTTGACAAAAGGTGTCCAAACAATTTAAAGAATTTTTTATGTTTTCTTCATCCTCAAGAAGAGTAAGAAAGGAATCATCAGCAAAATGACCATTGACTAACTGGGAGGAAGATTCAGGCAAGGAAATGCCATAAACCAGCCCTGAAGACACAGAATGAGCTAGTAAATAGCCAAAACCTTCAGCAGCAAGGACATAAAGTGTTGGAGCTAGAGGGAAACCTTGCCTGATTGAACATAAAAGTCCAAAAGCCTCAGATTGCAAATTATTGATGGTAATGCAAGCATTAGCATCACCAAAGAGCATCTCCATGGACTGAAGAAAATTGGGACCAAAACCCAGAGCCTGAAGCATAGCCAAGATGAAGGGCCGTTCAATTCAATCATAGGCTTTAGCAAAATCTATCTTTAAAAAGATAGCCTACTGCTTGGACTTGTGAGCCCATTCCCTACCTTCCTAGATAGAAATTATGTTGTCAAGAATATATCTGGACTTGATGAAGCTAGTTTTCTCAGGCCACACAATTAAAGGCAACATGTGCCTAGTTTTGAGAGAGCACCTTGGCAATGATCTTATAAGACACATTCAAAAGGGTAATGGGCCTCCAATTTCATATGTCCTCAGGACCACAAGCTTTAGGTATGAATTTGATATTCCCTTTATTTATTATCGCTCCTAAGCTTTTAGTATGATATCCTTTGAGATAGACTTTATGCAGGTCAGGACCTATCTGTTCCCATAGGTGTTTGTAAAATTCACAGGGAAAGCCATCACATCCAAGAGGCTTGTCATCCACCATGGAGTAAACTACCTCTTTAAGGTCTTTGAGGGAAATAAGTTGCTCACAGAAAGCATGTTGCTCAACCGCAAGGTGGTTTGGAGTAACAGAGATACACTTTCTGAGAGCTTCCTCTTGAGCAACCAAATTTTCCTGTGAAGCAAAGACGTTCTCATAATGATGAACAAATGCTTGCAGGATGTTAGGGAGACTAGACCGAACAATTATTCCCTATTTTATCTTTTGAATGACAAGCCCAAAGAGCTTGAAAGAACTCCTTCGAGGCTTTATCACCAATCTCCAATGAATGGAGATGGGCCTTGATTTGAGCTCCACGGGCAGCATAGTTGTTAGCAATTTTCTTGTCATGGCAAAGCTTGGCAAGGTGAATTTGCAAATCCACATCAAAGGGGTTGAAGGTGAGAGCCTCATAGGCTTTTTTGAGGGCAAGGATGTTGGCTTCATAAGAGTGTTTCCTAAAAATTTCCAGTAGGCACCCATAGATGCACAGAAACTGAGCAGTTATGGTAATGACATCATTCCACCATTGAATCCATCCCCGCTAGGATGGTAGATGTGGCTCCAAATTTTAGACCTGTTGGATGTGCGAGATGGTGGAAGCATGCAATAGCATAGACATGTTGAGGAAGAACTGATACTTGGTCACCTTGGGGAAAATTGTTTGCCAAGAAATGACAAAATAGATGGGATAGTGGTCAAATAACGTCACATCTATTAGGGGAATGACAGGAAGATCTCGATCTTCAAAAAAAGAGAAAAAAGATTATGTAGAGATCATAGCATGATCGAGACATTTTAAAATGTGATCAGAGCTAGCTCGAAAGTTGGACCAAGTGTGTCAGACCCCATTACCCTGGTAGTGGTTTGTATTGGGATAAAAAAGGCCCAATTTATTTTGCATGTAGTACCAGGCTTCTCTTTCCCTAGCTATCTACCAAAGAGGCAAAAATCCATCTTTGTTAGATGCCACTTCAACCATATTGAAGTCCCCACACATGACCCAAGTAGTAGGAGGCAAGTTTTCAGCTAGCCAAACCCACATCTGGGACCTTTCCATAGCATCATTGGAGGCATAAACATTAATGACTCCAAAAGAATGATTGTGAATGGAAAGAAAAAGCCAAATAATTCTATGCGTGGGGTTAGAACTGTGCGAAATAATAGCAAAGTGAAGTTGAGGTGATAGGAGAGTAACTACACCACCTCAACTAGGTTCATGCTAAGAGGAAAACATAACACCATCCTGCCAAATGACACAACACGTAGCAGAAAGCATGAAACCAAAAATCTTAACTTCTTGCAGGTAGAGAAAATCTAAATTACCAAGTCTATGATGGGTGTCCTAGACATAGAATTTTCTGGGGAGGTCTGTAAGACCTCAAACATTCCAAGAGAGGAAGTTCATGAGAACTCTTCAATATCATCCTCATCCTCAAGCGAGGAGTAGCTACTCTGCAAGAAGGTAGAAATCAGGTGGAAGTCAGACGGGAAATCCTCTAACCTTATAGCCCGCCATTTCACTTTTGGTATCTCCACACGTCTAGGAGAACTGCAAGAATGCATTGTCATTGATGGCATGATGGAAGAAACTGCAAGAGGAACACGAACCCCAGCCAAGGTAGAAACCCTAGTGGCTACCTTAATCCCTTGTGTACTAGCAGGGTTTGGAACTTGCAAAACCCTTGGAATAGGTGCTCTGGAAGCCACTTATGTCCCCATGCTAATCGGTGTAGACACTCCTGTGGGAAGAGGAGGAACCACAACGACCATCGTATAAGATTTCTTGTGGGACAAGGTATTCAAGGGAACCTTGCCCTTGTGACCAATAGTAACTCATTCTTCCTTTTCTCCTTCGGCCTATTTGGCAGGCGCTTCTTTAGGTGTGGGCTTGACCCTAAGCGTAGCCAAAGGGCAATCCTTGATCTTGTGTTTCGTAGAGTGGCACCTATCATAGGTGTTGGGTAGATTCAAGTAAAGCACCTTTTGGGAGAAGGTTTGAGCTCCAATCTGGATTTCCACATAATCCTTGAGATTCTTGGAAAGATCAACTTTGACGCAAACACATCGCTGTGGGCGAGTATTAAAAAATTTCGCAGGCTCTTTGGTGACAACTTTGCCAAGGTCTTTAGCAATGGACTCAATGAAAGGTCAGCATGGGAAGGGAAGACCTAGAAACTCAACCCACACAGGAACCTTAAGCTTTTTATCATCCGAGACTATGAAGTCTCGGGACCATTTCTAGAAAACAAGCAGAGAGGAATGCACAGACCAAGGTTTGTTGTTAAAGACCATGTCTACTTGTGACGGGTTAGCGAAGCGAAATAAAAAAAAACCTTTGGTAAGGTTTTGCACATCATCAAGGTGGACTCCATGAGGAGTCTAGCATTTGTTAACCCAGTCTCAGAGCATAGCTTCAGGAGGAGTCCTACCAATAAAATAACCTATCAAGGTATGTTGCTCTAACTAGTCACAAGAAGCATCAAATTCTTGCAAAGGAAGGATAATGTCAGGATTACCTCATGAAAGAGCTTTGGGAAAAACTTGCATGGGTTTTTTTTTTGAGGCGGTGCCATGGCAGTCTGAAGCAGCAGCGTGAATACCAGAAACAACTGGTTCACTGCTAGCCAGAGCCATAATATCTTAACCTAAAAGTTCCCATAGTAAATGTGGTTTGACAAGTGGTGCCTACAGAAGGAAAGCTTAGACAAAGAGTCGTACACAAGAAAACTAAAAGTTCACATGAAGCAAGAAACCCTAGTAGAGCGAAAAATCTCATTATGTCTTAATTGAATTTAGGAATAAAATGAAAATTGTGTGATAATGAACAATGTTCTTTTTGTTACTATTCCTAAATCCTAAGAGCATGAAATAGCATATGAGGGATGCATGATCATATTCATAGAACCCCAAATTAAAAAATCTGCATAAAAGATTATAAATCAGTGTTTCAACATTCAAAACTAGATCAAACTTTTCTTTGTAGAATTGAACCCAATGATGAAACAATGGCTATTTAAATATTGAATTAATCTCTATTGTTGGTTTGCATGTGAGATTTAAGAGACTAAATCTTAACAATTTAGAATGCATATGGGATTTCTTCTTTGTTCTTGCGGGCTTTCAACTTTGTATATTGGCTTGTTTTACTTGGTTGTATGCTTTCTGGGCTTTGATTGATATAATGGTTTGATTAAAAACATTCAATTTTTTGTAAAAACTTGCCAAGATTTATCCAAAAAATGAAGGGATTGGAGTTTCATAAATCTCTCACAAAAGAGGACAGAGGACATGATGATTGGCTACTACCAAGGCTGTAGACCCATGGCTGAACGACTGTGAGGTGAAATAAGTGTGCAAGGTTCTAATGATGGATCTGTGGTTACACAGGTAAATAAGCTAAATGAAAATTATTTCAAATTGAATACTGTGTCAATTATTCTATCTAATATTAATTTCCAACATAAGTGAGTATATCTTTTTTAAGCAAGCAATCAATGATAAAAATGTACATGATAATGGAATAAAGTCTAAGAATCATGCTATACAATTTGTGCATGATGTTGAAGGTCTAGATGTGCATCCTAATGGTGGAGGTATACATTTTCTACTCAAAATTTTATATATAATTTAATTAATACAAGTAAAAATCTGAAGTTGAAATTGGTGTAGTAACACAAATTTAATTGTAATTGGCATTTGGATTAATGTAACATTTTGTATTGCAACTCCAAAGGATTAAGAGGCTAGTATTCATGAGAATGTTGAGGTTGAGGTCAAACAAGATTATATGACCAGATCAAGTAAAGAGAGCCACAATTATGTTATTTAAAGTAATGAAATACTTGTAACAATTATAATAAAATATTTTAAACTTAACCATTTTATTTCTTATTTTTAGTGGCATACCACTAGCCATGTAACAAGATCACAAGTAGTTGGCAAAAGAAATTATGAGGGGGAAACTCATGATGATGACACCAATCCTCTTCTTAGAGATTTCATAAGGAAGAAAAAAATTATTGTAATCTGTGTACCTTAGTTGATAATGACTGGATCAAGATTTGTGTCAATGAAATTAATTATATGCAAATGAGTGTTAATGAATTATATAATGTGTTAATTAATATCAATGAATTTTGCATGTTAATGAATCTAATGTTTTAATGAATGTTATCATGTGATAATGAATGTTATCATTTGATAATAAATAAATGGGACATTTTATTAATGGTTGAAAAAATGCATGAATCTTAGATGTTAAAAGGGAGTTTAGAGTGATATCATTGGAGGGTGGGGAGGAGCACATGAGCTTCCACCTTCATGTGGTTGGCTCTGTTTAGTAGAGAATATTACACTATTCTCGAAATAAAGTGAAACCCAATATTAACCTTTGATTGCATCACAACTTTCTAACTCCACCTATGAACCTTCTCATCTTACCTAACCATGTCAAACACTTAGAACTCAATAAACTATTCAATCATTCTTAATATTTATCATTGTCTTAGACCATACATTTGGGAGTGTCCTCTTGTCTCAAACACGTAACCCTTTAACCAAATACTTGTTTGTTAACACCAAATACTCTTGACCATCTCTAGATTGTCTTTCTTTTCTATTTAATTTGAGTTTTGATGGATTCCAACATGTTGGCATGCACTAAGTTGTATGACTATATCCAAAAGTAGAGAGAATTTATTCATCCTACCTTAAGTTGGATATCTCATATATTGAACCTTGCATATATCTATGGTCCGAAGCAATGAGTGTATTGTAGACAGATTCATGGTATATTGGTCAATTTCATTTCATATCAATTCATATTCAAAAAGATAGCCATTATAATTTTAAGTTTTAATATTTTACTGATATATTGTTGTAGGCAACATGATAGGGTTACTATGAGGAAATTAAGGTTTCCTGGCATGCATGCTTGGAGAACAAGGTTGAGTTTAAGGTTAGATTGTTAGTTTAAAAAATATATATATATATGATAGCCTAATTCATTGAAATATATAAGTTGGGTATCTCATTTTTTATAAAACCAACTATGTTTGCTACTCCAAATGGTGAAGATGTCTTCCAACAACTATAAAATATCATTTAGAAACACACACTCATCTTAGGGAAAATCCCTAATTAAATGATAATAACAAGCATCAAACTTTCTACTCCAAGGATGGTGAACAAGTCTTTCCAAATTTGAAAATAAAATCAAACAAGAGGCTCCACAAAATTACCCAATTTTTCATGTCTGGAAAGTTGAACTCTCCTAAAATATGGTCCTATAGAAAGTTATTGATAATAAATTATAAGTGAATGATATATCAATAGTCATGGTGTTGTGAATAGATTTATATCAATGCATTATTGTTAGCATGAATGTTGATAATACTACTTTGGGGTGTATCCTAAGCATTGGAGAGTATTGACATGTTGCATTTATGATTGTGTTTGTCATTGATGTCAACATAGTAGAAAGTTTGTGACCACTGGCAGAGTAGCAGAGAGAAAGCTTTGTTGTATAGACAATGGCTTGATTTTCTAGTGATGCATAGTGATGGACATGTTCAGTATAGTGTCCTGATGAGGTGGTTCAATGCACAACATGTAAGTCAAAGACATGTGAAACTTGTATTGATTTATAGAGAGTGGTATAGAAAAAAAATATTAGGAAAGTAGTTCCTGATGTTTGTTCACTACCTTACATCTGAGATGCAATGAAGAGACACGTGGTCAATTGGTGACAAAAGGATAGTCTATTTGTGACATCAACAAGTGCACAGGCCCTAGTATTTCACGTGTGAAGTTTTGTAGAGACTATGAGCTAACAGTGTTATTGTAATTGTAATTAATTAGTTATCTTATTATAATTAATTGGGAAAGCCTCAAGGCTAACTCGAGGAATTATTTTGAAGATATGGTATAAAGGAAAGATATTTTCCTTGTTTGTATTATGTATTCATGATTGTAAAAAGTGGAATGTTCAAAAAGGAGAAGAGTGTCTAGTGAATGCGAGTAAGTGATCCAAGGGATTATTGGATGTGAGATTTGTGATTTGGTTACAAGATCAAAAGGAGCAGAGGTCCATTCCACAAGATAGAGGAAGGAAGTACATTTAAATTATATTATTCAGCAAGGAATAATATAGAGATCATTTAGACAATAGGTTCATTGGTCTTTCCCTTGAAGCTATTTGGGTAGTGGGTCCAATTGTCTTTCACAACTCCTAACAAGGTTGGCACAACTTCTAGCAGGGTTGGAATCATCTAGCAAGGCTTCAAAGTATCCTAATAGGGACTTATTTGTACTAAATGTTGTTATAGACTCTTAATAGGCTTCATCCTCTAACAAGGAATATTTATATTAGTACATCATCTTGTGGGTACCATCCCAATTGGGGTTTTATGTCTGATCAAGGGTTTCCCTAGTTAACATATCTAGTGTTATTCTGTATGAATATCTTGTTCTTGTTTCTTATTATATTTTAGATATGGTTAAAGTTTAATAAGGTTGATAATTGTGATATTAGTTGGATAACTTATTCAAACCCCCTCTCAGTTATATTGGTGGACTATATATTCTAACAATTGCTATTAGAGCAAGAGGTCCTTGAAGGATAAGTTTAATAGCCTTGGGAGATCAATGGAAAATATTTTTAGAGAGGATAGTCCTAGATTTGATGGGACCAAATATGACAATTGGAAGGAGGAGATGAAGACTCATCTATTGTACATGGGTTTGGGTTATTGGATCTTGACAAAGAGTCAAAAGATGATTGTGAAAGAAGAGAAGATTGAAGAATGCACTAAAGCAGAGAGAGATCTATTCATGTGCAAAATGAGAGCTAGAGAAGCCCTACTATCATCTCTTCCAGAGAATGAATACAGTTATGTAAAAAAACTTCAAAGATCTCATGAGATTTGGAAAGCATTAGAATCTATTTTTGAAGGTGATACACATACAAAGAGAGTAAGATTGCAAAATTGGATATGTTCATTTCAAGATGCTAAGATGATGGAAGATGAATTTGTAAGAACTTACTTGAATGGTGGTGTCACATGGTTCAACCAAGGAAGAATATGAGGTTGTGTGGAAGATCTTGAAAACTTTGACACCACCATTCAAGTAAGTTGCTCAGATGATTTAGTTACTTACACCCTACACTAAGGAGTTTACCAAGGAAATGTTGCATGGAATATTGGAAGCAACAAAAGTAGATTTGAAGCAATCAAGAGAACTGACAAGAGTTGAGAGGCTTTTAGTGCCTTGAATGTTTGGCCAAGCCTGTCTAGAAGCACAAGCACACATGTAGATTTTGTTGGTAGTAGAAAAACCAAAACTAATGAAGACAAGAAGATTGAGGAAGGTATAGCATTTCTTATGAGAAGAGAAAAAGATGGTAAGAATATCTTTAAATGTTGGACATGTAATGAGTTTGGTCATTATGCATATAAATTTCCTAAAAGAGAGAAAAAGTATAAGTGAAAGTTTAAGCATAAAAGAGATAGAAACTATTTGTTTGCTAATGAATATGAAGAATCTAATGAAAGAGCTCAAAGTGAAAGTGATGATGAGCTAGCTAGGATTCATAGCTATTAAACAAGATGATCTTGATAGAAAAATTAGAGAAGAAGAGGTTCTAGTTTCCCAAGTTGAAAATAAATCTGATTGGATAATAGACAATGGTTGTTCACATCACATGACTGGTGATATGAATAAGTTTCTTAGATTTAGGAACTATGATGGAGGTATTGTTAGAGTTGATAACAATGCAACCTGTCATATTATAGGGATTGTATTCATTACTTTAGATGGAAGAACTAACATTGATGATGTTTATTTTGTTGATGAATTGAAGCATAATTTGTTAAGTTTTAGATAGTTGGTGGACAAAGGGTATCAATTGCAATTCATAGAAAATAATTGCACTATCAAGGATAAGGATGGTAAAATGATTGTAATTGGAATTACATCTAGAGGTAATGTATTTCAATTAAAGCCCACTAAAATTATTTTTTTGGTTGCTAAAGTGGATAACAGTTGGTTATGGCATAGGAGATTCTATCATATAAACTTTGATAATATTGTAAAGGTAAGTAGCACTTCTGTAGTCAGAGATCTACCTAAGATAATTAAGCCCACTAATGTGGTTTGCAAAGAATGTATTTTGGCTAAGAAAAAGAAGGTATCTTTTCCCAACAAGAAGTTCACTACCATAGAGAAGCTAGAGTTTTTTCACAAAGATCTGAGTGGTCCCTCTAAAACAAGAGGATTCTATGCTGAAAGGTATTTCATGATTTTTGTTGATGATTTCTCTGGAATGATGTGGGTAGAATTTCTTAAAGAGAAGTCTAAAGCTTTTGAGAAGCATAAGATATTTAAGACTAGAGAGTTTAAGATAAAGGAGGAGATAATAAAATGTTTGAGATTAGATAAAGGATGAGAACTCAACTCTAGAGAGTTTAACATATTTTGTGAAGAGAATGGAATCAAAAGGTAGTTATCTTCACTTAGGAGACCTGAATAGAATGAGATTGCAGAAAGAAGAAAAGACCAGTAGCAGAGGCTACAAGAACAATGTTGTTTGTGAATGATGTTTTCAAGACATTTTGGAGAGAAACAATTAGTACAATAGTGTACACTATGAACAAAGTATAGATTAGAGGTACAAGAAAGACACCCTATGAACTATGGTTTGGCCACTCACCATTAGTTATGTAGTTAGAAGATTTGGAAGTAAGTGTTATATTAAGAGAGATCATCATGTTGGCAAGTTTGATCCAAGAAGTGATGAAGGTGCATTTCTTGGCTATTCATTGAAAAGCAAGGCATACATATGTTTTAATCATAAAACTAAGACAATAATCGAATGCATAAATATTAAGATTGATGAAAAGTTTGGAACTAAGGAAAAGATGGTAGATTATAATTTAGATGAAGAAGAAGATAATTCTAGAATTGTTAGACATAATCTAGAAGTTTTCTTTAAGACTAACAATGATTTGCATAATGATGTATTAACCATTGAGCAATGAGGAGAGTAGAGATTTGAACCTAGAGATGAGATAAGAGTTAAGATGTCAATTCCTACCCATTATATAAATCTAATAAACAGTCCAACTCTAGAGTAGATAATTGGAAGCAAAGACAAATGTGTGATGATAAGAAAAAGGTTAATGAAGAGATATGTTTGATTTCTTAAGTTGAGCCTAAGAGTGTAGATGAAGCATGCAAAGATGATAAAATGATTCAAACAATGAAGGAAGAATTAGATCAGATTGTGAAGAATGAGATATGGGAATTAGTTCCTAGACCTAAAGATAAGAATGTGATAGGAACCAAATGGGTATTCAAAAACAAGATGAATGGGCAAGGTGAAGTTGGAAGGAACAAGGATAGACTTGTATACAAAGGATATTCATAGCAAGAAGGCATAGACTATGAGGAGACATATGCACTTGTAGCTAGAATGGAAGTAGTAAGAATATTCTTAGCTTATGCATCAAATAAGAAATTCAAGGTATATTAGATGGATGTTAAATCAGCCTTCCTAATTGGTGAACTTGAAGAAGAGGTATATATTGAGTAGCCTGAAGGCTCTTCTTTGACAGAAGACAAAGACATGGTATGCAAACTAAAGAAAGCACTATATGGTCTGAAGCAAGCACTTAGAACCTGTTGTGCAAGGTTGGATAGCTATTTGGAAAAACTTGGATTTACTAAAGGTACAAAAAATAGTAACCTATATTTGAAAGAAATTGAGAATGGTTTGCTAATAATAGTAATATTTTTTGATGACATCATATTTGGAGGAAATGATGAAGAAAGTGATAAGTTTTCTAAAGAAATGAAGAATGAGTTTGAAATGAGAATGATAGGAGAAATGAAGTTTTTCCTAGGATTGCAAATTGTGCAAAATATGTGATGGAAGTTTAATTTCACAAGCTAAGTACTTGAAGTATTTGTTGATGATATTTGGATTTGAAATTTGTAAACCTATTGGTACACCTATGATAATTGGTCACAAGTTATCTAGCAAGGATGAGACACCTACAGTTGAGCAGAAGAAATACAGATCCATGATTGGAGGTTTGCAATATTTGAGTCGCACTAGACTAGATATAGTAAATGCTATTGGGATTGTACCTAGATTTCAAGATGATCCTAAGGAATATCATTATGCAATAGTAAAGAGGATATTCATATACTTGAAAGGAACATATAACTATGAAAATTGTTATGATAGATCGAGTGATTTCACTCTATGTACATATACTGATGTGGATTGGGTAGGCAGTATGGATGACAGAAAGAGCACCAATGGTGGAGCATTTTTTCTTGGAAGAAGATTGGTTTCTTGGCTAAGAAAGAAACAAGATTTTATTTCTTAGAGTATAGTTAAGGTAGATTATGTTGTAGCAACAAATAACTATAACCAAGTGATGTGGATGAAACAAATACTAAGGGATATTAGAATTGATTTTACAAAACTTGTTATCAATTACTGTGATAACACAAGTATAGTGAGCATTCTAAAAATCATGTATTGCATTCTAAGACTAAGCATATATCTATTAAGTACCATGTCTTGAGAGAGAAGTCAACAAAAAAGAGATCATATTAGAGTATGTAAGCACTAAAGGTTAGATTGTAGTTATCTTTACAAAGCCTTTACCTAAAGATTTATTTGATTACCTAAGAGGTATGCTTGGGGTTATGCCCTCACCTACTTCTAAGCAGATAATGTAGTAAGTGCATCAATCCAGTGGTTTAGAGCACTATTGTTAGACTAGAATGAATGTTGATGCTTCCTATATGGGGGAGTATCTATGATGAGCTAAGTCATTAAGGACTCTTTGTATTTGATATTGAATAGTTTCTTTGGACACTTGATCTAGATGAATACTTGGAGTAATATATTGACATAATGAGGACTTTTTCATTTATGTCAATGGGGGAGATAATAGGCATGAAAAACCTCTCCTAAGCATGAATAGGGGAGAGATAGTTATTAGAGAGATTTAGAAAGATTCATGTAAAGAAGAAGAATAATGTAATGAACTCCTGAGGATTTGAGAAGATGAAAATAGAAGCAACAACAACATAGTACTATTTTAGTATTTTTGGAACTTAGATGTTATTCATCTATGTTGTCATCAATGCCAAAGGGGGATAATGTTAGCATGAATGTTGATGATACTACTTTGGGGGAGTATCCTAAGCATTGGAGAGTATTGACATGTTGCATTCATGACTGTGTTTGTCATTCTGTCAACATAGAAGTAAGTTTGTGAAGATTGGTAGAGCAGAGAGAGATCTTTATTGAACTAACAATGGTTTGATTGTCTAGTGATGGATGGTCATGGACATGTTTAGTGCAATGTCTTGATGACATATTTTAGTGTGCAACACATAAGTCAAAGATGCATAGAAGTTGTACCTTATTTAGAGACTAGTATAAAAATTAAGTATTAGGAAAGTAGTTCCTAATATTTGTTTTCTATCTTAAATTTGAGATAAAATGAAGAGATGTGCAGTCAACTAGTGATAGAGGATAGTCTATTGGTGATGTCAACAAGTACACAAGCCTTAGTATCACACGTGTGAAGTTTTATATAGACTGTGAGCCAACAGTGCTATTATAATTGTAATTAATTAATTAATTAAGAAAGCCTCAAGGCTGACTTAAAGAACTATTTTGAAGATATGGTATAAAGAAAAGATGTTTTCCTTATTTGTAATATGTTTCCATTATTTTATGAAGTGAAAAGTGTGAAAAGGAGTAGAGTGTTTTGGTGAATGTGAGTAAGTGATCCAAGGGATTATTGGATACAAGTTTTTTGATTTGGTTACAAGATTAGAAGGAATAGAGGTCTAGTTGATATGATAAAGGAAGGAATTACAATTCAATTCTATTATTCTACAAGGAACAATACAAAGATCATTTAGATAGTGGGTCCAATGGTCTTTCCCTTGAAGTTGTTTGGGTAGTGGGTCCAATTGTCTTCCACAACTCCTAATAGGGTTGGAATCTCCTAAAATGGATTGATATGTACTAAATGTTGTTATAGACTCTTAACAAGGTTCATCCGTTAACAAGGAATATTTATATTAGTACATCATCATGTGGGTACCATCCCCACTAAAGTTTTCCCTTTGATCAAGGGTTTCCACAGTTAACATATCTGGTGTTATTGTGTATGAGTATCTTGTTGTGGTTTCTAATTATATTTCTCATATGGTGAAAGTTTAATAAGGTTGATAATTGTGATATTAGTTGGATAATTGATTCAACCCCGCCCCCCACCCTTGCAGCTATATTGGTGGACTATATATTCTAATAGTTATTTATAACAAATAGTGAAGATAGAAGTGAATAATACATCAACTAGCATGGTAACTATAGCCTTGATATCAGTGGAGCCATGTTAATAACTATATACTAAGAAGATTGCTCATCCATCCATACAAGAAAAAAGATGATAGAAAGAATCCATAAATGATCCCATAAATATAATCATAGCATGACATGTCAATGGTTCGCCATTATTAAATAGGAAGATCAATCAGTCCTCATCAATATTCAATAAAGAAAGATGGTACAAGATCCCCATTTCTTTGATCAAGTACACAATTGGAAATATACCATTAGTGGTAAGACATGTTAATAGACTCATTGATGACATACAAAGAATAGAACATGATAAGAACTTGATTTCTTTGGTTAGATTGATTATAGATAAAGATAAGACATTATGTCCAAGCTAGATATATTATTGATAATGGGTAGAGACCAATGTATAATTATTAGTCAAAGAAGTAATCAAGTAAAATACAATATGAAGATTGGTGATTAGTTAAAAATAAAATTGACTAAGGTGTATATGACGGTAGTAATTGATGACATTGATCAAGATTATTAAGCATCAATTAATAATAAACATCTATATTAATAATGGAAGACAATGTTCATACAAGTAAATAATTGATATCCTTTTTCATAAAAAAACAATTTTATATGCTTTAGAAAGACATGATCAAGGATGAATAAGTTGATAACAATTAAAATAGTCATTACTCAATAGAAAGGGTGGGATTGCATCATGAGGAGACACATTTAAGAAAGGACATTTTTTGGATGCTACCATTCTCAATGTGCAAAGATATAAGATGGAAATATATCTCATTTCAACAATTATAATTCATCAAACCTTGTATCTCTTATTACTTCCTTTTTGTGTATCTCAATTGAGCATTTTGGCTTGAGTGTCAAATAAGATTGCATACATGTAAGGATCAACATCATAGAGAGTACCATCAATTATTGCAAGATTAAGGTTTTAGTCCTTAGAAATTTTAGATGTTACAATTGCAACTAAAACTAACCAATTCCCAAATGGTTAGTCATTGGAATTCAAAAATACAACATTTTTTGCAATTTTATAAATTTATTGATGTCTTGCATTCAAACTAACATATTTGAATGTCTCCAAATCATGTCAATATAGCAATGAGTGTATTTTAGTCACACTCATGGTTTATTGGCCAATTTTATTTCATATCAATTCATATTCAAAAAGATAAAGTTGTTGAGATGTTAAATCTTAATATCTTATTGATATCTTATTCTTTACCACATGATAGGGTTACTTTGAAGGAAATGAAGGCTGACTGGCATGCATGCTTGGACAACAAGGTTGGGTTTAAGGTGAGATTGATAGTTTTCCTTTTAATTTTTTATCATTTTTTCACAGTTAGTTTCATTTATCTATTTTTTTAAATCAAGCCACATTAAATATGAAGTGATAATAGATTCAATTATATCTGAATTGGGGTTGATTCAATTCAAAAGACTTATGCACTATTGAGAAATTCAAGTCAATTCCTTAAAAGCATTGCCAATTTGCTTTTGAGAAGAATGAAACACTATCAAATAGTACACAAGCTAGAACAACTATAATAGAAGTAAGTACATCTCATTGTGGTCTTATCATATCATTAATTTCATTTAATTTTGTAATATTAAGTTATTAGGTTTCAAGGACTTCCCACTAATAATTTGATTATTGTTTATGGTCTTTGATAGGGCCACCAAGTTCTAGAAGATCACTTTTGAGATGCCAAACTTGAATGTGATACAAATAGATTGTTACCATTAGTATTTCCCCACCCCCTAAAATGGCAAAAATTTGATAATTTTGAGAGTCATCTACACTCCCATGCAAGGTAAAAGTTGCAACACAAAAGTATGGACATGTGCAAGATTATAATTAGGCTTTGCATGTGTCTATACTTATTACTACAATTTTTACATTGCAAGAGAGAGCATATGACTCTCATGACTATTGAATCTTGGCCATTATAGAGTGCATCAAAGACTAGTGGAAGAAATTTATTTTTATAACATTCAATCTTGGTATTTTGAATGTGATATTCTAGAAAATGATGACCTTTTCAAAGATCATAAACTTAGCAACCCAATTGTGACAACCCTCCATTAATTTTCTATGTGCTTCCAATAACACACCCATGGAAATATGTGATGCCTTTGTGTCACAACTGTAATAGTTGTGGATTTAGTGTGACATTTATTTTTCACAAGTTTTGTGTACTTACAACGGCCAACCTATGGAAATCTTTAATGCCTTTAGATCACAATTATAATGGTTGTGGGTTTAGTTTATTTACCACAAGTTTTTTGTTCTTGCAATGATGAACACATGGACATGATTGTGCTCCAAGTGGCATCACAATTTCCATGATAATATTTTTTTGATTTTTTGCATAGCAACTTACATGCGGCCTTTAACGGTTTTGTGATGGTTGTTTGCATCATAATTACAACTCTAAGCCATAGTGTTGTAATTTTTGATGCATTAACTATGAAGTCTCTATGTCTCACAATTGGAATACATAGTAATGACAATTGTGATGTATAGACATCACAAATTGGCTACAAATGTATTAGTATGACTACAGGATCTACTCAAGTCACCACCTTCATTTACCAACACTTTGAACCTTTCATCACCCAAACTTTGGTCCATGCCATGTTGCAATAGCCCATGACCATGCAAATAGCACTAGTCAAAATTCATTTTACCATAACAACCATCACACAACCAAAAGAATCCACATCAACCCCACCATCCATTCTAGACATTGTAGTTACTCAAGCACTTATCTATAATATTTCTATGCAAATACAAGCCTACACCTCATAAATACTACCTATGAGTGGTGCAACCACATCATCCCAATATGTCCCACAGTAAATACCATAGTATTTGATAGGTATGCCCCAAACTGTACCCACTAACTAGCCACTTGGTGCCCCATGTAGTGCTACTAAAAACCCATTTGTAATGACATAAGGCATGGTCACTCTATTTATATTATCCTTGTGTGGTGTGACACAAGAAAAAATGCATGCCTTGGGCATATAAAATCTAACCCAGTTGTTCCTACCTTACCCCAAATGGCAATCCAAGCATAACCCTCACAACCACCACCTCCACTAGTAGTCAATCCAACACCTCTTTTTACCAATTACCTAGTCATGTCATCCACACTAACAAACCAAATCATTCCACCACCATTATAGTAGAAAGTGGGAGCATCCTCCATATGTAAACTACCTCATTCTTCTTGGCCCAAATACCCAAGCACTTTGCCATGCAAGTGTGCATCCATAATATGTTGGAAAAATGTGGTAGAATAATACAACACTATAATTTATTACACCAAAAAAAAAACCATCAAAAAATCCCCAAGTGGAGTATGTGAAGGCACCACAACAAAAAGCATATCCTTTGTGCACCCCTTGAAGTTGCACAACTATCTCACACAAAAATACTTGCCAAATTCTCTTAACAAATAACACTATGCTTCCCATCCTCAACAAAAACCCCAAACTCTTGTGTCTGTATCTAGTCACTCATCCTTTTAACCACCCCACTACACACATCAAATTTTCACTAGTACATTTGGTACCAAATTTTGATAGAAGTCCCATTGCAATTTTTGCATCGCAACCTATTTCTATCACAATTTCAATGGTCTGACCTTAGAATTGTGACGAGACTACCATCAAAGTTTGGTACCAAATGTACTAGTTTTTTCTATATTCACCCACTCCATCAGACACCTACCCTACACTAGGAGAAAATGGCTTGTAGGAACTCGTGCAATACCTGTTACACCTAAGTAAGAAGAAATGAGTAATGTAATTAGAGAAATAAAAGATATAACTGATGCCTAGGCATTTAAATTTGAAGAGATATGTTCTTATCCATTTAATTGATCCATTACAAAAATACCTTCCACAAACACTTTGAGACACCAAAGTTTAACAAATTTAGGGGGAAAGGTAATCTAGTCTCACATGTTAAATAATTATATATGGTATGCCAAGAAGTGGCTTACATAAATGTATTTCTAACTTATCTATTTTTGAAGATCCTAGGGGCTTTTGATCTTGAATGGTTCAATAGAATCCCTTTTGACACTATCACCACATTTTGAGAACTCTCTAGGAAGTTTGTATCACAATATGACCACCTAGTCAATAATGAGCTATTAGTCTTTGACTTATTCCACACTAAAAAAAGGGAGTTAAAAGCCTTGCCAACTATCTACAAAGATGGAAAACCCTCACAACTTGACAATTCTATAAACTCACAAAGAAAAACTTGTCAAAATTTTCATTAATAATGTGCACTCTAAAATTTCCTATTAGATGTACGCGAACTATCTCCAAAGCTACAAATATATTAGGGAAAAGGGAATGGACTTTGAGAAAGTGCTCATAGAAGATAGGATTTTTAATATATACAAAATGAGCCTTCAAGAGTGAGGCTATTGCAACACAAATGAGAGATCTTGTTACTAGAAAAAAATAAGAATAATGTGATGGATGCTGCCACTTATACTAAGCATATCTATGTGGTAGTTGCTACTATTGGCATTAAGTTATATTTTTCATTAGTGACAACACTTATTTAACTCTATATGGTTACCGAGCTCATCATTCAGTCTCCAGTGTTTTCCAAGCAATCCAGTGATAACCAGGTTTCACAGTTCATACCAACTAAATGAAAAAAGACAGTGTGCAGTCTAGCAATTATCAGTGAGTAGATAGTGGTCACCAAGCTTCATAGTATTTACCAAGTCATCAGTTACTATGATGTAAAGCTAGTGTCAACTAAGTGATGGATGAGTAGTGTTTACCAAGTTCAAGCAAGCTAAACATAGAAATCAATTTCCACCAAATGACACTATATCTACTGAGTCTCCAATGGTCACCGAGTTCAAAGCTACATTGTGTGATTAGTATGGGCTAAGCCTCTACTTCTACTGAGTGTATGACAATGTTGAGTAATGCAGTGGATGTTAAGTATCAAAATTTCACCAAGTCAGCTTACAAAACCTAAGTTTCTACTATTTGGCCGATTCAATAATATTTTGTTTACTTGTGTTTTAGCCGACCTTGTAATTGTAAATATTGGAATGGTATATATGTAATGCATTATATCATACCCAATAGATGGGTGTAAGTAGTATGAAGTAATGTTTTAAAGAGTGAATGCAAATCAATAACAGAGCAGAGTATTTAGCAAGGTCTATAAGGAGTAGTAAAATTATACATATCAAAAGAGGTGATCTATACTTCAAGGATCTAATCAGCAATCAATTTGTATTTCAGATCTACTATTTCATCCTAATAGGTGAATCATTTAATAGGGTAGACTTAACAATCTTTCTTTAAATCTCTTAACAAAGTGCTTACTTCATTGTATGTTTGTAAAACCTCTAGCAAGGTGGATCTAGTAGTCCAAATTGCTCTTAAAAGGCAGATCATCAAAAGTGATCATTGTAAGCCTTAACAGGCCAACTTATGCTGCAATAGTGAAGTTTTGTGGGTATCATTCCCACCCCAATTTTACTTTCTATTTGGAAGGTTTCTAAGTCACCAAATTTTGTGTTCATGTGTCATGAATTTTTATCTTTCAGTTTCATATGCATGTAGTAAAGTAGATCAATTAATGGTGAATGATTTATATTGTTAAGTGCTAAATTTATGAAAAAAAATTGAAGTTACTGATTCACCCCTCCCCTCTTAGTAACTTGGCAAGTCTTGATTATTTCCAACAATTAGTATTAGAGCTTTGTGGTTCTCAGGATAAATTTTAATAGCTTGAGTAAAGATCAAAGAACAATGGAGATATTTTGACTTGATAAAGCTATTGACAATGAGAAGCTAGATCTAGAGATGGCCATAGCTCAACTCAAGGAAGCAAAAGAGCATCTTTCCCAATCCCTAAAAAGAAGGAACTTGCAAAATAGGTGAATGACCACCGGTATGTTGAAGAAAAGATTGAAGACTTTTTCCCCTTGAGTAGTTCAGATGAAGAAAATGAGGCAATCAAAGAACTCGTAGAAAAGAATGGCTCTTTGCAAGAAGAGGTAAGAGAATTGAAAAGAGAATAGGAAATTCAGTCAATAAGATTGTGTGAAATCTTGGAACAAATGAATAAGGAAAATGAAGACTTGGAGGCAAGGAACAATGATACTCAAAATCAATTCTTTAAGCAAGAAAGTCTTATCAATCAGCTCTCCAATGCAAATGAGGAAATCATGAGTCTAAGAATTGAAAATGAAAGGTTAAGAAATAAATTAATAACTAAAAGACAAATCAATGAAAGATTGAAAGCTGATCTGAATTCTAAAAAGCAACTCAATGGAAGAATAATGAAATCCCAAGTAGACATGGATCAATTGAATTAGCAAAGTGAGCAGAATCTTTATAAGCAAAAGGGTAAAGCAGGACTTGGATACAAAGAAGAAGGTGAATCTTCCAAACAAGGTGCTCAAAGGAATCAAAGACCTACTTGCAATCACTATGGTAAGATAAGTCATACATCAAACAAATGTTGGAGCAATGGAAAGTTCTACAACTATAATTAGCATGGTCATAAAGCTAATGAATGTAAGGAGAAACAAAAATTTGAAGGTAAATGTCATAAATGCAAGAAACAAGGTCACAAGGCATCTAAATGTAGATCTAAACCATTCAATCCAGTTGAACAAATTGTCAAGGAAATATTTGGTTGGGACTACAATAATTGGTGTAGATGTCATTATTGTGGAGAATATGGACACATTGGTATAAACTATGTGAGGCATCACTTGAGAAAGAAGGATACTACAATAAGATGTTATACATGCACTGAACTTGGTCGTATAGCTAAGAATTGCATGAATATAGGTAGATTTGAAGATGAAAAGAAAGCTAAAGCCAATGACATTAGGAAGTAGATGAGACAACGGTGGATTCCCAAATCTACTGAGCAAGCCAATTCAAATGATGGCCATGTCATTCAAGAAGTGGGTGACCACCATTTCCAATTAGATTCTTAAAGGAAGAATTTGAACTGTATCTTCAAGTCATATCTTGAGTAGTTCCAATGAAAGGAAGCAGAATATCCAAATCAATATTTTAGATATAGAGGGATCACAAGAAATTAGTATTCACATGCAAGGTTGGTCATAGACTCTACTGAGCTAGGTCGGGAGTAATAATTTTTTTTCTTTCAATCATCGAGTTACAAGCTTTTACCAAGCACAATGAGTGGATGACAGTCTATCACACACTATGTCATTATGGCACCAAGAATTAATGGAAAATTTTCATCAAAAAGGGCAAAATTTGACTTCATTTTTCATCAAAACTTCAGTATGCCTAGAGCAGAGCAATTTTTAGTGCATCCAAGCAATCTTGAGTGAATCTGCAGCAAAGATTTTTTAAAGATTTTTCTCATTTACCAAGCAACTATAGCATCTGAAAGTAGTAGTAGTAGTAAGGAAAAAAGAGGTTCTAAGATGTCGGTGAAAGGAGTGGAATGAAATGCACCAAATTTCAAGTTGGTACTAGCAATTGTGGAGTCACTCAACCCTAATGGAGCTCAATCACAAATTCCTCCAAAGGTACTCCTTATTAACGATATTTGCACTCATTTTAAGTGTACTATGCAAGAAATTGGAACCTTAGAGATGGACAGTGCCCTAGGAGAAATGTGTGTTGATGGATCTTTGAAACTTGAGCATAAACATCTAGAGGTCAAAGGATTAACCCATATCTTGCATCTACCAAGGAATCTCCAAGTGAAGTGGATTAGGTATATTCTGAGCCATATGCATAATGGTTAGTTATGGTTAGAGAAACCTATGTTGATCACAAAGAAAATAATTCATAAGATCGTGGGTCTCCCTATGCTCAACAAGGCTAAAACAACCAAAAACCTAGGTCGGGAAGAGCTTAAGAAGAAAACCCTAGCCGAGTGGGATGATAAAGGTCTAAGGATCAGTAATGTATCTAATGTTGAACTTAAGTTCGGAATTCACATCACTACACATAATATATATAGCTCTATTCAATTGAATATTGTTCCATGCAAGGTCGTGGATCTGATATACAAGGTTGTGAAAAGAATCTAGAATTTGATCTATTAGATTTATTGTTGAAACAGTTAAACAAGAACATGGAAAACATCAGGACATCAAAGGAAAACCCCTTTAAATTTGGTTCTTCGATAACTTGTCTTTTCTTTTATGTTCAAAAGTTTTTCCCATCCAAAGGGTTAGTTGTATGGAGGAAAGATACTCCCATTTTTAATCAGATTAATGAATTCATTGTAGAAATGGGTGAAAATATTGAAAGTATTATGGATAATTATTTTGAAGTGTTCAAAGAAAAGATGAACAATAGATTTTGGATTCCTCCTAAACTAGTTGAAGATTATAAAGATGATGTATGCTTCATGGTTGATTTTGATAAATTTTATATCTAGGCAGTCAGGCCTAGAGTTGCATGTGTGAAACCTCTTCCATATGAGGTTAACATTGATGAGACAAAAGACATTATTGAAGCCCTAGTCAATGAGTCAGTAGATCCAAAGTTACCTGTCTTTGGAACCTATGAAGAAGAAAAAACTAGAATAGAGCTTGAGATCAAGCTACCTTAGGTGATAAAAAAAGGTAAGAGGAAGATAGCAAAGCTGAAAATTGCAAGTTCCCTTCTTATGCTTACTAAGGGCAAAGGAGAGGATGAAGAAGAATTAGAGGATGAAGAGCTTATAAGAAATAGAGGCAAGGTTATTATAACTGAGCCACTCGAGGCCTCCATAGTTGTGTTTATGAGGAGATCTAAGAAGAAAGGAGGTAGTGAAGTTGTGCTTATTAAGCCCCCTCTCACCTTCCAAGAGAGATTGAAGCAATTAGAAGAAGGTGCTAGTATTACAAACTTCAAGGCATTAAAAATTGAAACCAAGATAGATGAAGAGAAGATGTAGATTGAGGAGCTAGTGCTGTCAAAGATGGGAAAATGGAAATATTCTCCAGATCAAATTGCCCCACAGATTTCCAATGATTTATTAGAAAGGTTGAAAATGAGAATCTATTAAAACTATCAAGGACATATTTGAGCAATCTTTGAGATAGTTGCTACCAAATCTTACCAATGTAGAAGTTAAGGAAGTAATGAAGAAAAATGAAGAGAAAATGATGATGAGATTTCATACTTGTTTGATTTTGGTCAAAGATATTGAGCATGTAGTTAAATGTGCTATAGATATATGGAAAAATGTTTATCATTTGCATAAGCCAAGTGAAGACCTAGCTAAGATCAAAGATGATGATGATGATAGTGACAATGAAGAAGATAATACACCATGTGTCACTTTTGATGCTAAGGATTATCAGGCATAAGGATGATGAAGAAGAGAAAGAGGAAGAAGCTATTGAGGAAGATAAGGAAGGAGATGAAGAAAATGATCTAGTAAGGATATCTGCTCAAGTTATAGCCTCCCTTCCTCACTCTCTACCAAAGACTACTACACCATCTGGCATGGAGACAGCTTCAACAAGTGTGATTGTAACATCAATAGACATATCATCTGCTCAATCATCCTTTGCTACCTTTTAGCTCTAGGTATCATCAATGGAAGTGTCAGCCACTTCATCCACCATGATGTAGCCCTCTTCTTCAACTTTTGAGTTAGGAACCTCATTAGCAGCATCTACAGTAAGTTCAACATCTTGTTCTATAGTTTTATCTACTATAGCTTTGCTTGCACCAATTTTTGTTCCAATAAGTTCTTCTACTGCAAGTACTTCAGTCAGCACTCCACCTTTTATTACTTCAATTTTGGATAGCACAAAAACTTTGGATTCTTTTAACACTCCTACAAATATTTCTTCAGTTGGTCCTATTCAAGTTTTTTCAGCTAGTCCAACTATCTCTACAATTGTTTCTATTTCTAAGTCCAAGGTAGTAATATCAAAAGTAGAACCAAGGACACCTCTTAAACTTCTGATTACTAGAAAAGAAATTGATGAAGATATAGACTTGGACAAAGAGGTTGTAATTCCTAAGTTGGATCTTGATAATGCTATTGTGGAACAAATGAGATTGGTTAGCCAACTTTTGGAACAGAAGACAAGGCAAAAGCAGTTAAGAGATGAAAGGGATAGGGAATTTAGAATAATTGAAAGTGCCAAGAATATACTAACAGAGGCCATAGGTGTTGATGTGGATTCATCTCAATACATTTTTTTGTAGTTAGAGGAGGTAGTGCACAAGTTTGATGAGGATTCTACCGGATAGAAAAAGTTAATTGAAAAGGCAGAGAAAAAGTTTGATAATAAAGTGCTTGAGCACATTTCTTAGCACATTGCCATAAATTAGGTAGAACTATCCTCCATTTTTGCTAACATTGAAAATTATTTTACAAATGTAACATCACTTTTTGCTAAGCTATGTGATGTTACCGAGTTCACTAAGGAGGTAAAAGAGAAATTGAATAAGATTGATGAAGAAATGAAGGCTAGTGTTCAAAGGTTGCAGCTTGACCCCAACTCAAGCTCAAGACATCACATTAAGGTGAGATTTCTATCAAATATGTAGGTTGAACTACTAAGAGAGGAAGCAAGGATCAAATCCACATTGATAGACATCTAAAACATGATCCTTCCAATCATGGACACAATGCAAAAGCATATTGCATATTCAAAGTCACTGGTCCAGGATAAAAATCTTTCAATTGTAGAACATATGATACAACTCTCAGCAGAAGTTCAAGTAGCTCTTCATACCTGCAAAATTTTACAAGAGAACTGGGATAAGACACTAGCTCTTATTCTCAAGGTACATTCTGAGTTTCTCTCACATTTTGGTGTCTCTATATGAATATATTGTATAACTCTTTGGCATTATTGTCAAAAAGGGGGAGTAAGAGATATTTTTGTGGAGAAAGAAAGGGGGAGAGAATAGATTGATATATGTACAAAATAAAAGGGAGAGAGACTATGTATATATTATGACTTATGTATGGGGAAGATATGTGGAAATTTATATAGAGTAGCATTACAAAGATAAATTTTGAAAAATCAAAAAATCAGTATGCCAGTCTACATAAGTCTTGGCTTATAAGTTTTTTTGTCACTAATGCCAAAGGGGGAGATTTTTGGTATTAAGTTATATTTTTCATTAGTGACAACACTTATTTAATTTTGTATGGTTACTAAGCTCATCATTTAGTCTCCAGTGTTTGTCGAGCAATCCAATGATAACCAGGTTTCACAGTTCATATCGAGCATTCGAGAAGCTATCGAATGAAAATAAATAGTGTGCAATCTAGCAGTTATCACCGAGTAGATAGTGGTCACTAAGCTTCATAGTATTTATCAAGTCATCAGTTATTGTGATGTGAAGCTAGTGTCAACCAAGTGATGGATGAGCAGTGTTTATCGAGTTCAAGTAAGGTAAACATAGAAATTAGTTTCTACCAAGTCTCCAATGGTCACCGAGTTCGAAGCTACATTATGTGATTAGTATGGACTGAGCCTCTACTTCTACTGAGTGCATGACAATGTTGAGTAATTTAGTGGACATCGAGTATCATAAGTTCACCAAGTTAGCTTACAAAACCTGAGTTTCTACTATTTGGCTGACTCAATAATATTTTGTTTACTTGTGTTTTAGCCGACCTTGTAATTATAAATATTGGAATGGTATATATGTAATGCATTATATCATATTGAATAGATGGATATAAGTAGCATGAAGCAATGTTTTGAAGAGTGAATGTGAATCATAAGGAGCAGTAAAGTTATATCTATCACAAGAGGTGATCAGTACTTCAAGGATCTAATTAGAAATCAAGTTGTAAGTTAGATATACTATTTCATCCTGATAGGTGAATCAATTTCTAAATCCTTTAATAGGGTAGACTTAACAGTCTTTCTTTAAATCTCTTAACAGAGTGCATACTTCATTGTATGTTTGTAAAACCTCTAACAAGGTGGATCTAGCAGTCCAAATTGCTCTTAATAGGGCAGATCATCAGAAGTGATCATTGTAAGCTTTAATAGTCCAACTTTATGCTACAGTAGTGAAGTTTTGTGGGTTTCATCCCCACCCCATTTTTACTTTCTATTTGGAAGGTTTATAGGTCACCAAATTTTATGTTCATGTGTCATGAATGTTTATCTTTCAGTTTCTTATGCATGTAATAAAGTAGATCAATTAATGGTGAGTGATTTATATTGTTAAGTGTTGAATTTATGAAAAGTTTTTGAAGTCACTGATTCACCCCTCCCCTCTCAGTAACTTGGCAAGTCTTGATTATTTCCAATAGCTAAATCAAGGTCAACAACTCAAAATTATCAATAATCATCTTGTCAACCACTATAGTTCCATTACCCAAAAAAATACCAAAAACCACCCAACAATAAACATATAGATCAAGTGTGTTGAATTTTGACGACCAGTGCATATGAATCAAACCAATGTCATCTTAGTGATTTTGAAAAAAAAAATCTAAATATCCAACACAATCAGAATATAATGTTCACCCCTCTTGGTGAAACATTAGATATAATCTTTGAAAAAATGAATAAATCCAAACTTGTGGTATACCCACAAACACAACTATTTGATGAAAGTTAGGCAACATCTATATGCTATAAATATAACAAATATCATGCCTATCATTACATAAAATGACACATGATAATCAAATTCATGAAGATAAAACATTATGTACAACATCTCAATTGTTGTAAAGAGATTATTATGGATGCACTCACAAAAGCTTCAATAAATATAGACTTGCTAATATATAAAATTTTGTTTTGTCAACACAATGACACAAGGAAAGATCCCATTAACAAAAATGCAAATAACACCATGAACAAAAATTTAAAAAAACATATACAAGGTCACTTCAGTGATGGTAAGGACTATACCATGACACATGAAAAATTTGTTGGGTGTTTATTCCAAGTTAGGTTCATAGTTTAAGTGATCCACATAATGGGCACATAAAGTCTCTCTACCATCAAAAAATCAATGAGGCATAATATCTATTATAGGTGCATCTACCTTTGTCTCCTTGAGTGTGCAATATAACCTATTAGAACATCTTGGGAATATGCCAGCCCAAATATCCATTCTAGATCTCCTCCATACAAGCCTAGTCCATTAACATATCTTGAGTAAGGCTCTTCAAGAGTCACATCCACACATAAATCAATTTCAATAAATTCCATAACGTTTTAGGACACCTATTAGCATCATGTGAATCATCATTCAAGATAATAGACATGCTAACCATTGGCCTAATCACAACCTCCCACTTTGCATAGTGGTCACAGTCAATGATTTTTTGGTCAAAAGGGTCATGATAGATAATGGGTCAACCCTCAATTTATGTACCTTGAAATTTTTGAAATAGGTGAGGTACACTTAGGTTGACATAATGGACAATGCTATCACTATTAAAATATATGACAACCTAGAGAGAACTCTAGAAGGCACTATCTTATAGCCTATCAAAGTGGGCCTAGATACCAAAGAAAGAGTATGTCACATGGTTGATCTTGACCTCCCATAAAAAATTTTCTTTTTTGAGCATGGATACACTTAATGAAGATCATCCCATCCATGTACAATCAATGCACTTGGGCCACTATTCAAGAAAATTCACAACCCTTAACATTTTTATGTGCATTAGAGGCCTCTTATCTCCACACCAATCACTACACATGAATTAAAATTTTCACTTATATTATGAGTTCCTCTAAAAAATTCCATGACCCTTACACCATCCATGCTTCCACTCTCTCCTCTGTCAAGACCAACCACTATGTTTGTCGCGAATATAGTCTTTCAAATGCATTTTGGTTTGGGCCTTACACCTTGATCCTGACTTGCAAAGGTATCCTTCACATCAAGGTTCAAAAGAATAAAATAATTTCAAATAAAATATTTAGGTTCATCCATATTCATACGTAATGGCATCTTAAATAGTAAAGTGATGGCCCACAAGTCAACAATTAGTTGTATAGAGACCCCCTCCATAGCATTCGGAACTGCTCAATTATTTCATAGACAAGTATCCCAAGTCACAAAGGCTAGACATTAAGAAATGGTATTATCAAGGAGGAAGTCTAGGTCATGTAGAAATTGGTATCTAAGACAATCTAAAGGTCCATTTACAACCACAGAATCAAGGTCTCAATTTTGGCTTACGCGTGACTAGGGGCACTAATGATGATGGTATTACCTTCCTGAACATTCCTTTCTTGAACATCCAAGGTGAAATTTTGGAAGTCAAATGCATCCCTTAGGAGAAGAAAAGAGATCCTATGACAATATATTTGAAGATTACTTTTCTTTAGGAGCCTCAGTGCTCCACAAATTACCCATAAACTTCATTGACCTACCCCTAATCCACCCTATACTCATTAATTAGAACCAAACAAGAATCATACACATTGAAAATTTTCCAAGTGATAATTTACTCCTATAATTCATTACAAATGAATTGACTCAAAATCAAAGAGAACTTGGACCTAAAAGGATACTTCTAGTAGCTGGAAGAAGTCTCTCATCACAAAAAAAAGTTTAAAAATAAAAAGAAAATAATGGAGTCTCCTAGTGAAAACCCTTTGGGGTGTCATCTAACTCAAGAAAATAAAAAATAAAGGATGTACTTGATGGTCAAAACCTTTATAAGGAACACAGGGATAAATATTTATTCCTTCCATTGCAAGACTATAGACTAGTAGTGTCATCCATTTTGGTCAAAGAAATAAGTCTTATCAGCCTTGGTACAATAGAGATCCCAAGGATTATGTGCATGGTAGTATCATTATCAAAGATAGAAGAAGAAAGTCTCATTGACATCCTCTAAGAAAGAATCAATAACTTTGCATGGTCTTACCAATACATGTTTGGATTGGACCCAAAACTAGTAGTGTAATCACCTAAAAATGGTCATCTAGACTATTAGCCCCCTTCTCAGCATTTTGGCTAATTTAATTTAATCATTTATCTAGACCAAATTGCTAATAATCATTTTATTTGATTATAACCTATAGTTTGACTATGCTATCCTAAGTTTATTATTTGATTAAAAGAACATGTCCCCTTTTAATTAAATAAAAGACCCCATTCTTCTAACCCACTTAAAGTGCACACATAAAATCCTTTTTCTATTTTGCAATTAAAAGAAAAGGCTTTGTGACTTTTGTCTTATATGACAAGTCAACTTATATTCTATTGGTTGATTTGTGTGTGCACATGGATCACTCCTCTTTTCAAATTCCACTGTTGATCATCCACCATCTTCATCTTGATCTCTACCATCCATACATCTTTAAAAGGGAGAGAGCTTTCCCCCTCAATCCATCCTCATTTTTGAATATTGTTATGCTGCAGGTTTTCTAACAGGTTTCTTGTCTACATTCTCTCATACCATAGCATTTTAGCTTAGATTCATGTTGCATGTTAGTTTAGCTTCTATTTTGCAATAATCTATATCACATAGCTTAATAATGGTATTGTAACACTTTCATCCATGCTTAGAATAGCTGCACTTTTCATATTCATTCTAGTTTAATCTTTAGTTTCATTGCATTCTTGAGGAACTCCTTGGGACATTTGCATTCTTGCATCTTGTCTTTGGAACCTCCCATTGCATGGTTTACTAGCAAGAAGAGTATCTCTAAGGCTCATCTGAGAGCCTTCTTATTCTTGAAATATACTCTCTTGCACTCTGTGGATAGGGAGCTCTAAGCCGGCATCCAAGCATTCCAAACTCATGGAATTGTTTGGATAGAAGGGTTTAGAGTGGGACACTTTCGAGTGTACATTTTTGGCGCCCACCGTGGGGCTTGAATCAAGTTTCTAGCTCCATTTGCTTTTATTTTTCATCTCTAGTTTTTTACAACAGCATATTGGATCTAATCAAGTGATTTTGTAGAATTATCACTTTGGTTTTAAGGCCAACCCATAAGTAGATTGGTTTGAAGGCCAAAAATCTAGTTGGTTTAAAGATTTGATCGTATCTTTTAAATCACTTGGATTTTGATTCTAAAAATTTTTCTGTAGGTTGGGTATATATCCAAATGTTTCAATCCAATTTTCAGAGAATTTTGACATGATTTGCAAAAGTTATGATATTTTCTTTTTTTTCATAAAAAGTCATTTGTGGTCTCACATCAGCATCTTTTTTAGAAAAACTTACATTTCCAAAAATGGTTTTCAATTCTAATGGGGGTTCTTTCTTTGTGTTTTGAATTTTGAGGTCGTATTAAGAATCAAAAATTCAGTTTGATAAATTTGTCTTGTTTTGACAAAATCAATCTCTAGAGCGCAAATGAAGAGATTTTTTTAAATTTCTTGCATTTTTGGAAAGCTCTCTGATTTTTAATAGGGGTCTCTTCTTTTTATTTTTATTTTAGGATAATAAATCATAGCAAATAAGTCCAATCTTGTTGACTGGGTCAAAATCAAAGAGTAAAAATGAGAGCATTTGTGATTAACTTGCACTTTCTTTGCATGCACTTGATTGAAAGATAAATTGGATTTTTGAGGCAAATCACCACTTTTTATTGCAGATTTTTATGTTATTTCACACTAACTTTTGGTGCTAACAAGTTGTGATTACAGGTTGCCATCCTTATGAAAAAAAAATTGAAACATTGCATAAAAAGAACGCATGTCAAAGCTTCAAATGCGCAAGGGCTACTAACATTGTTTGCAGGGCTGCCCAAAGCATAAAAACTCAAAATTTCTTGCTTTTTTGTTTTCATGTGTGGCATTGACTAATTGTTCATTTTTTATAGGCACATAAAACTTGTGATTGGAGTCTTTGGGTAATAGGAGAGTATGCTCTTCACCCTTGTGGTGAATCAGAAATCTTGACTTGCCATTTGGTTTCAAGAGTAAGAGGCAACTGAATCTTCCTGGTGTGTTTGGGAGAAAACGATTGGAATAGGAGAGTATGCTCTTCACCTTTGTGGTGAATCAAAAATCTTGACTTTCGAAAGTTGATCCACTCTTTGTGTAGTTAGAATCCTTTAGAGGGCCTACTCTCGGACAACCTGAGAGGAACGATCCAAGTGGGGACAAGCAGATTACCTGGCTCTTCCAACCCACTATAAACTCAAGGCTATCAAAGACACAAAATCTTGGTATACATAGTGTTTATCTTCACCTAGTGTGATCACTTATGGGATTTCGACCATAGGGAGATCACTAGGCAAGAATGCTTAAGGTACTCTTGTGATCGCGAGATCAGTTACTCATCGCAAGGTCAGGTGTCTCGTAATTGGGAGCAAGAGGAACACTATGAACGAAAGCCCTATCTAAACACCCTAAGTTAGTAACTACCCTTTTTAGCCACTCAACTTCTTGGTGCAAGGATTGATCCTAGTGGACTACCCAGATCACCCCAAGATTTACACTCACCATATGTGTTCCCTTGGTTATGCTTATGGAATTTCCATGACAAAGCCAATATCTCTTGTGGGAAACCACTTGGTGTGAGGCAAAGGAGCATCAAGCATGGGCTAATTTGTTGAGTAATGAACCATGTCCTTTAGGTAGATATTTCTTGATGTGTTCTCGAATGTGGTATACCTGTGAAAATCTTTTGAACATACACATGACGATAATTCTAAGGAATTCTTTTGAGACCTCACGTATGCTTGTATCATGCAAGGTTTCTTTGTCCCTTGCTTGATTGTTTGAAGACTACTTCATGTGTCACTATCTTACTTGGAAAGAAATTATTTTTGAACATCAAACTTGCTATGCTATTAACTATTGTCAAACTTTGTCAACCAAGTCAAAGCATCAAGTCTTAACATTTTTTCTTGTGTTGCTTGCTAAGGGGAGTCTCATCATTTGACTTTGATTTGTTATGTCTCTAGTTCTTGAACATGCTTAAAGTGGCTCTTTGGTCTTAGTGCTCTTGGTCTTTTTATCTTCATGGTCTATGTCCACTTGCTAGTTATCCTTTCGCTGAAATGGTTGCCTTGATTTCTTGACTACACTCTTGGGTTGGAGAGTTGTTCACTTGTCACCCTACTTGCTCTGTCTATTTGGCTATTTGGGCATCTTTCCTAGCTATTGACTTGAGTCATTCATGTCATAAGTTTCTTGGACATATTGTTTGACAAGTCGCTTTAATCTCTCTCTAATATCTTGGCAAGTGAACACTCTATCTCCTATAGTTTCAACATCAAGTTATCTTCTAGACTATTTTATGCTTGGCTTTGCATCTAAAACTATGGGATCTAAACCTTGTGCTACCAAACTTCAACCAAATCTAGATGATCATGATATCCTCCATGTCACTAAAGAGTTTCAAGATCTATATGCACAATACAAAGAACTAGAAGAGACAAATGATATTTCTTACCTTCATCTCTCTAAGCGCATGACAGAAATGAAGTCTAAACTTCAGAAAAGGTTAGAGGAGAAGATTGCATCATTAGATGAATCTTCCTTAAGGTCTTTACATGCATGTGAGTCACCTTCTTTGAGGTCATCCTCTTCTTCTAGGTCTACATGCTCTACTTCAAGACATCAAATGTCTTCATCTTCTAGATCTAAAGACCTTTGTAGAGAACAAGCACTTGAGCCTATGCCAAAATTTCATGATGGACCTATCTTTGACAAAGATAATGATGAAGACATGAATGCATGCTATTCACTTGAGAAACAACAAGAAGATCCTAGACATATTTTTGATAGAACTTTTGCTCCCTTGGAAGATTCTTATGATGACACTTTGCAAAAAATTCTTGGCAATAAGATCATCATGTTACCTAAGTCTAGCTCATATGGAAACCCATTCTTGGATATCTATTGTGCTTATCATCAACATAATGAGCATAGTACTTCAGATTGCATTGAGCTAAAACATAAAATCCAAGATCTTATTGATAATGGAATTGTTGGAACCTCTAGTGACTCATGTGTTGAGGATACTTCTCTTGAGCAAGATTATGTTGATGAACCTATGTCTAGTAGTGGCTCCATTACATCTTCCACTTCTTCCAACACTCATGCATCTCCCAACACTTCAAATATTTCCAACATGCCTCCATCAAATAAAGAACCTAATTCTTTCCACATTGACTACGTGTATCCTCAAGGGCTATCTCTAAAAGAAACTCAAGCTAACCTTCACTTGGCTGCAAACCTTTTCCATGCTACTAATCCTAAACATCCTCAACCTTCATGCACTAGTATGCCTAATCCAAGCACTACTCCATTCACTCTTCATTCTCCCTTGTCCTTATAAGTGGCTCCATGTCAAGAGGACTCTCAAAAAGAAAAAGCTATAAATGCCAAGAAAGATCAAGATCAAGCACCTGTTCATCTCTTTCAATATTTTCCCCCTCTATATCCTATGTCATATCCACCTCCTAAATATGATGAAGACACCACTTCCATTATCTCCCTTGAGCTTACTGAAAATAATGAGAAAAGTTCTCTTCGTATGCTATCCAAAGCTACTTGTCAAGATCAAAGCATCCCCTCATGTTCTACTTCTCCATATCCACTTCAAAATTGTGCTCAAGCTTCAAGTGCTACTATTAAAAATGTTGTTCCTATCAAAGGTACTCATGATTCTATTGATGGCTTTTACCATGTTGCTCACTCTAAAGATGTTGATATCCCTTCCCACTATCCCTTTGCATCTTCTAAATCTATCCTTGGTCCTTATCCATCTAAGCTAAAGCCTTCAAACCTTCAATCTATATTGGGACCTTATGTTCCTTCATCTCCTACACTTTCCACTCCTAGCTCTCCCATCATACCTCAAGATCAACAAAGACACTCATCCTTGATGACTTTTCACCCATCTATACATCTAAACCAGTCATATCATCCTTATTCATCCACAAATCCCAAGTCCTTTAGAAGTGAGAATAAACATAAGAATCCATTGAAAAAGAAAGATCACTATGTCCCATCTAATCGACATGTGAATGCTAAGAAGGAGAATGCATAAAAGAGACCACAAAGGTCCACTGTTAAGAGAGCTAAATCAAAGCAAATGTGGGTTCCTAAATCCATCATTGAAGAAATGCAATCTCAAGCACCCAAAGAACAAGGAAAATATAAAGCTATATGGATTCCCAAGTCTCTTTTAAAAGACTTGAAGATTGAAAATACTTCAAAGTTGACATTCAAGCTTCCAAAGGCTTCCATTCCATCTTCTTCCAAAAGTCTTTCCAAAAATATTCCAAAGCCTTCCACTCCACTTTTTTTCAAATCTCTACTACCACCTCATACATCTAAACCTCAAGATACTTCATCCATGATTCCTCCATTGTTCCAGTACCCTTCAAGGTGTGTGTCAATGTTGATCTTGTCCAATATTTCAACTACCAACATGAAATCCTCTAAAGCTTACACCTCCTTTCTATACATGAACTCTTATCCTCCATATATTCTTCCTACTACCATTTCCCTTTCATCACCCTATCAACATCTTTGAGCATACCTTTCTATGGTCTTGGCTTATCATGGCTTATCTTTCCTATAGGAGCACTATCTACATTCAAAAAGCTTGGTCTCTTTATAAAAATTCAAAAAAATGAAAAAAATGAAAATGTGCCTTGGTGAAAACCACTTCTTGTGGCACCTTGGTAGCAAAAGTAAAGAGAAATAAATTTATCCTATGGTGAAAACTACTTCTTGTGGCACCTTGGATAAGTACCATGATGAAAACTTGGCAAACAGGCGTCATGCATAATTATTCCATCATCCATCTATCCCCTCTTCTCTCTTTGATCTTGACAATGTTGAGCTATCTTTGCATATTGGCTATCTTATCCATGAGATTTTCTATTGTGCTCTCCCATTCCCTCATAGCCTCCATGTTGAGCTTTATTTTTATTGCTCTATCCCATTGCTATCCTATCTAGTTGACCCCTTGGTCTTGATCACAATAAATAAAACATGGTTCTCATAGGCCTCTTGACATGTCTGCTCTCTTGGATTTCATGCTTTCATGCTATCTTTCTCATTGGCTTCCACTGCTTACCCTACATGTTATCTTACTCATTAGCTTCCATCGCTTATCTTATATGCTATCACACTTGTTGGCTTCACCACTTATCCTACATGCTATCTTGCTCATTTCTTCCATTGCTTATCCAAAACATGCTTCATATGACTATTTCACCTCTTTCTCTAGCTTGGGTACTCTTGAGGATCACTTTCACTTGCTTCATACTCCTTTTTCATCCATCTTTTCTTATCCACTGGCTCGTTGCTCCATAATATCCTATACCTTGCTAGACATTGGGAGAAAATGATGTGATCTTTCGTGAGAACTAGTGATCTCTAAATTATTCTAAAAAATTCAAAAAATCATATATGATGCTGAAAAAATCCTAAAAATTAGAAAATGTCCTGAAAAAATGATCATCTTGGTGAAAACCTAGCAATAGGCACTTTGATGTATCACCAAAAAAATTCAAAAATTCAAAAATACAAAAAAATTGAAAAAAAGTCTTGAGAAAATCTATCAAGTGGTGAAAACCTGGAAACAGGTGCTACTTGAAACCCTTGCACCTATGTCTATCAGCCTCAATCACTCACTTTGCTACACATTTCCTAGCTTGGAATTATTTCTTGTCCTTGTCTTGGGGTCATAGTTGCTTAGCCTATTGAGGTATTCTTGTGCATTAGGGTTTCTTGGACAACTCACAAAATAGTGTTTCTCAACACTTCCCCCACCTTGACATCAAATGTTTTTCAACACTTTACAGATAGTTTACCTACGATCTCCGATGTCGCGATATTTCTCACTATCAGAATGAAGTCTTGAAGAAATGGCCAAGTGACTTACACACACGCACTTTAACACTTAATGATTGAGCTATGTTGATCTTTATCTACCTTGTGTGATGTCTATGACAATTTATTTACTATATGTTCCATCCCTAAATAGTCTTTCAAGGATGTCATTGACTAGAAGACTGGGGGCATGGGACATATTTTCTTGATTTCTGCTTGTGGGTATAATTTCGTTTGCCTATAGTGTTGTAAGCATTTATGCTGGTCCTATTCAACACATTGATTTACAAATGTATCATCCTTGACTATTTTGCAAGACTGCACTCAAGGTTTATCTTGGCGCTTATGCCTTAATACAGGTGTAATCTTGCTAAATTAAACTTAGGGAATCTAATTGCGTAGTTATCTTGACTTACATGTCTATGGTGCTTAGATTAGATTTCCACATACCTATCTAATATCAATCATATTCATATCCTCATAGTTATACTAGTGATGGTTGTATGATCTCATGATGTCCCTAATAAATGCTCAATGATGAAATTAAGAGTCTAAATGTTATGCACTTCTTGCTGGTAAACCACTTTTCATATTAGCTTGCATTTTAGGTTCATTTTCTAGATTAGTCTTGCATTCTTGCATATGAGGAGTGCTCTCTCTTCATCTTTTTTGTGGACATATCAGCTAACTCCTTTCATATATTTCTTTACTTTCTTCTTGTTCATGTCTTTTCACCTTCTTAATCTTTCACTTCATCTCTTTTCTATCTTATCATCACATTATATAAAGTTTTGACCTCTTAAATAATTTCACCATCCTAGATTCATTTTCAAGATCGAAATCCAAATTCGAGTTCATCTTGATGGTCAAAATTGTCTTTTAAAATTCTACTTTCTTCTGAGCAGTTAGCTGACCTTTTAAGGTCTAATCTCTGAATCATCACTGGGGCATCTTCATTTCTTCATTTCTTCATCGTTTCCATATTTCATAGCTACTTCAATTCACTATTTCATGTCTAAAATCACCTTTCTACTCGTTTCGACCTAATTTTTATGCTATATCCTTCAAGGTCAACTCTAGTCAAACTGGGGCATTTTATCAATTTCTTATAGTCATTCTTGGGTTCTAATCATCTATCTGTCATCTTGGACATTGCTATATTCTAATTTTCTCATGTCTAGCTAGTTTTTGCCTCCCCTTACCTCATTTCAATTTCGATCCCGAGGGGGCAGAAATACTCTATTACTGATTGCTACATCTATTTATTTCTTAGGAGCATTTGTTTGACTTTATCACTTGCTCTTGGTCTATTCACTTTGCTAGGTGTTAAAAATTATTTTTGGATCCTAACATCATCTTCCTAATGTTCAGTACTACTGCTATCAGGCTATGCATTTAGGACTTGCTATCTATTTCTGCATTTCATTCTTTGGAATCAAACGTCTACTTGGCTTTCTATTTTCTTTGACATAATGTGTTCCCAGATCAATCATGCATTAGTCAAAGAGGGGCAAATGTAATCACCTAAAAATGGTCATCTAGACTATTTAGCCCCCTTCTCAGCATTTTGGCTAATTTAATTTAATCATTTATCTAGACCAAATTGCTAATACTCATTTTATTTGATTATAACCTATAGTTTGACTATGCTATCCTAAGTTCATTATTTGATTAAAAGAACATGTCTCCTTTTAATTAAATAAAAGACCCCATTCTTCTAACCCACTTAAAGTGCACACATAAAATCCTTTTTCTATTTTGCAATTAAAAGAAAAGGCTTTGTGACTTTTGTCTTATATGACAAGTCAACTTATATTCTATTGGTTGATTTGTGTGTGCACATGGATCACTCCTCTTTTCAAATTCCACCATTGATCATCCACCATCTTCATCTTGATCTCTACCGTCCATACATCTTTAAAAGGGAGAGAGCTTTCCCCCTCAATCCATCCTCATTTTTTAATATTGTTATGCTGCAGGTTTTCTAACAGGTTTCTTTGGAGCTTTGTGGAGAACTTCTATTTCTTGTCTACATTCTCTCATACCATAGAATTTTAGCTTAGATTCATGTTGCATGTTAGTTTAGCTTATATTTTGCAATAATCTATATCACATAGCTTAATAATGGTATTGTAACACTCTCATCCATGCTTAGAATAGCTGCACTTTTCATATTCATTCTAGTTTAATCTTTAGTTGCATTGCATTCTTGAGGAACTCCTTGGGACATTTGCATTCTTGCATCTTGTCTTTGGAACCTCCCATTGCATGGTTTACTAGCAAGAAGAGTATCTCTAAGGCTCATCTGAGAGCCTTCTTATTCTTGAAATATACTCTCTTGCACTATGTGGATAGGGAGCTCTAAGCCGGCATCCAAGCATTCCAAACTCATGGAATTGTTTGGATAGAAGGGTTTAGAGTGGGACATTTCGAGTGTACAAGTAGTACATTATCTTGTTGTATATGCCAACTTAAAGCTAGTGAAATAAAAAATACACAAGATGCATCCTAAGGTTTCCCTAATACTAAAAGAAGAACTAGAAAAAATTTGCATGCTAAGGTCATCAGGATGATAGATTATTATGGATAGATTACCTAAGTGTTCCCAACATCAAAGCCAATAAGAGAGATCCACATTTGTATAGACTTTAGAGATCCCAACAAGGCATGTCCAAATGATTTATTTTCCCTCCCCAACATCAATATGATCATATATCTCACATCTGCACATGATATGTTATCTCTCATAGATGGATACTTGAAATACAACTAGATCTAGATAGAAGAAGAATATAAACATAAGACAACATTCACAACCCCTTGGGGTATCTTCTCTTACAATGTGATGCCTTAGGCCTTACAAATACAAATACAACTTATCAAAGAGAAATGATAACCATTTTCCATGACGTGATCCATAAAACACTAGAAGATTATGTAGATGAAATATTGGCCAAATTAGTCTACAAGATAGACCATCCCATGACCTAGAAGACATATTTGATCATATTAGTATCATCTCAAGTTGAATCCAAAAAAATGTATCTTCAACATCATTATAGGAAAACTTATTGTTTTCATAGTATCACAAAGAGGCATAGATATTGATCCTTAAAAGGTTAAGGCCATCATGGAAATTACATCTCCTTGGACATTAATATAATTACACATTCTTCAAGGAAAGATATAATCAATCTAGAGATTTATGTCACATCTTACTGACGAGTGCCAACCATTCACCCACCTATTGTGAAAGGATCAATACTTAAAGTGGCATCCAATGTGTCAGTAACATTTTGAGAAGATCAAATAATACCTAGCTAATCCATCCATTTTGGTTCCACTTGTAGTAGGAAAACGATTAATTTAATTCATAACTATGACTTCAACTATACTATAGGCACTTCATTCTTAATTGGATGGTCACAAAAAGGTGTGAGAAATATACTACATCATATATAATCTTGTCATCTATTAGATCAACTATGCTCCGAAGGAAAACTAAAATGGGTTGTAGTAAATGGTATCATAAAATTATATGATCTCTTATATCATGTGTGTTGTAAATGAGAAAATTTAAGAGGTCTTAATCATTTTTGTTTCTATATTTTTTCATGTGAATAATTCAGATGTGGCCCATGGCTATTCAAAGATGTGATCACATATGGTTGCATAGTGCATTGATATGTTGTTTTTCTATGGATTTATTGGTATCAATTACACTCTAAATCATCCTAGAATGATGTTTGATGTTGGAATAATCCTTGTGTGCCTATTTTGAGTTAGTCCAAAGCAATATAGGTGACAAAGCCTTGATGTTATTGGTAACCTTTGTAAGTCTAACATTTCTATATCATGATAAGTGCTCAACTACATTGAGATACTCTAGTTTAGAGTGCCCCATGCTCAAGCTTAAAAAGATCCTACACCCCATTAAAATCCCTTAAAAGAAATCCTATTAGAGTCCTAGAAAATCTAAAAGAATCACTAAATCTAACATCAGTCATATGTCCTACTTCCCAAGTAATAAATTTTTTTGGAATTGCCTCAAAAAATCCAACACCTAAAGGGTTCAATTGAAAAGAAAAATCCCCTCATTATCCCCCCACAAATCCCTGATTTCTTAATCCTCATACTTAAAATTGTGTTCTCTCCTGTCCCAAATCTCATAGTGAGGATATTGTCGATCAGTGATATATTGTGTCTTGAAATTTCATCCTAAGTGCATTAGACTAAATCATTTTAATTTTCTTTAGCTCACATTATCATTTTTAGCTACATTAAATTTCATTATCATCATTAATTACATTAGAGTACATTAGTTTTTATTCATATCATTTAGTTTGCATAAATTGTTTAAGTACATTTAGTGTACATTCATCACTAAATTGAACTATCATATTGAATTACTTCCTAATTTCATTAGTGTGCATATTCATTTTACTTGCATTAATTTTTAATTCAATTGCATTAGTGTGCATATTCATTTTACTTAGCATTTATTTTTCCTTCAATTACATTAGTGCACATATTCATTTTACTTACATTTATTTTGAATTCATTGTTGGGTAAGAGCACACAGCTGGGTTGTAATTCTGCAGAAGTCAATTTCATAGAATTAGACCTCTCAAAAACAAGTACCCAATTTGCTCAAAATCGGGTACCTGATTCTAAAATCCTGCTTTGGGCACCGAATCCATGTTTTAAAATTTGAGTGCCCAATTTTTAAAATGCAGTTTGGGTACCCTAACCTTTTTAGAATCGGGCACTCAATTCTTAAAATTTGGGTACCCGATTTGGAAAACTACAAATCCCCCCTTTTTGGCATTTTTTGTGTCATTTTTATCATTTGCAAAACATGAGCCCAATTTTAGAGCAATATGGGAGCCCATTTTTGACATCTACTAACCCCTCTGCTGCTATTTTCCAACATACTAAGTATTTCATTTTGTTTTGTACTATTTTATTTAATTGTTTTCAGTTTTACATTTTATATACCATCAATCTATTGTTTTTTTCAGTTGTAATATACATAAAATTGTAAATTTCCATTGTTAACAGTATTATCTTTAGATTATTGTATCTATTAATTTAAATAATAGTTTTGTAGATGTTCATTTAAAAATTATTATTTTAGATGTTTTGATATGTATTTAATATGTAAATTACAATGTTGAATGATTAGATAGATGTAAATTCATTGTTTAAACATTTAATTACATTCAATATTTCATATGTATTTAACCTTGACCTAACCATAATTGTACAATAAAACCCTAAAGATAAAACTACGTATTTAATCACGTAACACTCCGCCAAGGGATCCAAACACAAAACTTAATATTTAATGATTTTACTTATTGTATTGTACTTTGTTTCATGGATTGAAAAGGGATAATGTAAAATATTTTATAAATGTATATTCTTTTAGCCTTTCATACCCTATGACATGTGCAATGGATGATTGTGCATTCTGAAGTAATGCCAAGTGGCATTAAGATCAAATGTATATTATTTAAATGGATTGAACTTGTAGTTATTCTTTCATGTGGATGTGTTATTTATTTTACTTCTAGTATAATTATTTTAAAATGAAATGTGACTCAATGTCTTGGGATTGTTAAGGAATGTAATCTCTTATGTTTTTTATGTAAATTATTGTACATGTTATTGCTTACTTAGTAAAACTTTAGGTTAGTTCTTTGGATCCCTTGGTTGGGCATTACATAATGTGCTCCCTTACCTTAAAATGATATCTTTTTAAATAAAACTACACACTAATCTTAAACATAGTACATTAACATTGATGTAAAATCTCACTCTCACCATAATTCTAACCTAACCCTAACACTGATTAAAATTTAGCCAAATTATATAATTAAAATCGATAAACTTAATTCTAAGCCTAACCCTAATCATTTTAATAAACTTAATCCTAAATGTTAAACCCTAATTCTAATTATAACTTCAAATCTTAACCCTAACACTTGATCCCTAGCCAAGTAACCATAACAGTAGGTGTAACGAAAAGTAATCTTAATCCTAAGTTTGAAAACTATATTTAATGATTTTAAATTGGTTTGAAGAAATATTATGGATAATATGAATAATATTATTTTGAGAATATATGTTATTAATAATTAGTTCTAAATAATGAAATGGATTGTGTACAAAAATTCATTTATTAATGTTGAACTATTTAATAGATATAATTGTCTTAAGTTAAATACTAGATCTTGGTACATGGATATTTTGAGACACTAAAGTTCTATACCAACTATAAACTTCCTCTATCAAACTATTAAATTAAGTATATTTTATAATTGTTTATTACTCATTCAACTTGTGATGAAGTCTACATTCGTTACAACTTTAGCTATGAGTTTGTATGATTCTATTAAATTTTATGACCTTTTTAACCCATTCATTACTAAGATTTTGACCCAACAAAGGTAACATTACTAAACTTTGTTTGATCCCAAGATTAACATATAATCCATATTGAGAATATAAACCCCCAGTGTCACAAAAATAAGTATACATAAAAATTGATCTAGCTACTTGAATATACAAAAGGGAGATAATTTTGAGGGAAATGACCCTAGAACAAACAACAATCAATTATGGAAAAAAATCCATTGAATTATGGACTGATTGACAGCATCTATGATATGTTAATACAACTCTAAATAAGTTATCAACTCTCTATTTCAATATATTCTAGTCATACCTCTTAGATCAATCTTTAGTATGACATTCTTACACACCTTTATATCTCATACACTCATAACATCACCATTTTCTTGTAACATTAAAAAATAATTTCATCTTTATATACATGCAATTAACATAAAAAAAAAAATTGATCTTAACCATCATATTAATTATAAAAATGAACTACAATAATCAATTTTACACAAGATATGTAAACTAAGACATAGTTAGGACCCACATATATAATCTCTAGTATGCCACGATCTATCAATCACACTCATGATCTAATGTAGAATGACAAGTAACTAAGTCAGGCAGAATCCAATCAAAAATCTCATTGTTTTCCCATATTAATAACATGATACAATTAAGAAACATAAATAAGCATTGTGAAATATCACATCAACAAAAAACACATCTCTATCTCATAATCCAAAAGAAACTCTACATTGTTCATCATGAACATCAAATAGAAATATCTATCTTTATGTAAGAATAGCATGCATAAATAAAAATCATGAAGCTTTCTATCTTGAGATACACATATGAGTACTCAACACTTCACTTGGTTAGCACCAAAAAATATTACATAATCAATCCATCATCACATAAGAGTCAAATAAGGAGAACTAAAAAAGGCTAATTGAATCTCAAAAGCATGGGCCTATTCTAAGAAACAATTATGAGTTCCACTAAGCACCTAATACATCAATGGGGTCAGTTGTCTCTATCTATTTTTTTCTCATTCTTGGATGGAGAATTGACTCTATTTTTCATAGGAAACACTTCAAATATATGAACTAGATTGAAGTGTCATTGTATTGAAGTTGTTTTAGCAAGTGGATCAATAGATTCCTCTTGGGCCATTTCCTCTAAAGGTATCTCTATGGTTATAGGATTAGATGGTCAGCTTGGAATAGTAGTTTTTGATCTAAGATCAATATCATTAATCATTATGGTGTATGTTTTTTGTTGATTTAGATATGAGACAATAAAATTAATACTTCAAGAGTTTTCTATTGGGATTAGTTACTAGTTGCGTTGGCACTTGTATAGGTTTTACCAAAAGTGCACTTGTTGTTGGAGGTGGGTTTTGTGGCATTAAATTGAGTTGCTAAGGTTTCTTTGGGAAACCAAATGATTGGTTAGGCCATCACTAACAACCCCTTTATTAGGATCAAGAAACATTGTGAGTCCTTCCTAGACATAGACATGTTATTCTTATTTGACTCATCATGACTACTAATCATTTCTAAGAGATATGTTTCCAGCAATGATAATATCTATATGGTCACATGGAATACACTTTCCAACAATCTTCTTCTATTTTCTTCTCTAACCTCTCATATTCCTTCACTAAAGATTAGTAATTGTTTCATGAGTTGATCCTCACCATATGTCTCTAAGTCTTATTCCTTTCCAAATTTTTCTAATGTCTTACCAAAATCACCTGCGAACAGTAAACTTATGCCAAATTTCTCACCACTACAATGAATGTCATTCTAGATAATATTTTCCATTTTATCTATCACCTTCTCTTATCGTAAAGATTGTTCACTCACAATCACAAGATTTTAAGGAAAATCATTGAATACTTAACCTTCATTAATTACCTTTCTACTCTTGATATGAAATCATTTTAGGGGGTTGGTGGAGGGATGCCTCAAGATAGGCTTGGGGCAAAGTTGAGTGATAGAATGAGAAATTGCATGTGACCTCAGCCTCTTGTATCTCTTCCCACACCTATTGTACTAGCACCACACCATCATCGAATAGTTTCATCTACTCTTACCTCGTTGAGATCCCTTTTGGGAAATTTAGTAGAGCAGTGGACACAGGTGAGACATATTCATCCAGTTGGACACATTTGTACTAGTTTTGGAGGCATATGCATAGGCCTCTAGAGTGATGTTGATGCAGTACATGATGACCATTATGCTAAGGGTGCTAATTTTGATGATGACACATATGCTACCCATGGTGATGGTAGTGATGACATTGATGTGTCATCATTTGTTGACCTCAAGTAGGGAGAGCCTGGAGATAGTCAAGAGCAGTAGGTAAAATTTTAATTAAAATTTAAATATTAAGTACATAATTATTTACTTTCTACATACATGCATAATTGTATTAACCATATTTATGTATATGTTGATTTTGAAATAACAAAGGATGGATGATACTATTCCTCTTAGGAGGTAGTATAGTCTTTCTTCAAGATCTACATACATTGGCATCCCTCATATGGTATGTACTTTTAATTACACTATAAAAATGTACATTTGAACTCAAATTTAATAACATCTTCTCATATGTTCTTTTTATCTAATTTTGAAGGGATTTTCAGTTGCTACATAGTTTGATGTTAGTATAGGTCTTGATCCATTCACCCCTAAGGCACAGCCTCAAATACATACAGTATGAACTTTTGACTGAAGACAAATAATTTATACTATTTTTATGTATGTACATTGTTATTAACTTATAATTTGAACAATTTTGACTCATGTATATATATTTTATGTGTTTTGGTTTTACGAATAGGAGATCGATCATACTTATCCATATAGGCCTCGATATAGTTTATTTTCAACTCCATCTTTTGATCATTGTGCTAGCACATCTTTAGACACATCTGTGACATTGGCTACTACTCAGGTATGATATGTGTGTGTGTGTGTGTGTGTGTGTGTTTGTACACACACATGTTTTTATAGTGTATAAAAAATTTAGTGTAAAAATTATGTACTTTTTAGTTTACGTACTTTAGTAATTCATGTATATATAATATTGACTCAACATTTATGTATCCATAATTTTAGAACTATGTCACCATGAGTGTTGCTAAGAGTATGGGACTAAGTCAGATGGAGGTACCTACATCATCCTTTGATGAGTGTTGTGATTTATGTACATATACATAGTTCATTATGCTCATTATCAAATTTTAAAAATCTATGTATTGTAAATTATAGGACCTCACGACTACTGCATTATGTAGCTTTCACAGTACACCTCCTCCCATTATGGAGGGACACCCATCTCATGTGGAATTATTTTTATTATGTAATGAATATTTAATTTATTTTCAAGCTAGATTTTGAAACCCATTCCAATTAAGCATGTACATGATGAGACACCTCATGTTACACGGGATGATCCATCTACCTCACAGGGTGTCCCACATGATGAGATAGCTCAGGTTACATAGGATGATCCATTTGAGTCCTCTTCACATGGACTAAAGAGGACTGTAGATCAAATAGATTAGGCCTTTTTGGAACCTTTACATTGTGTTTTTATTACACATTGTTTTAGGACAGTTAACTGTATTATCTATATTTTTTGACTTCATAGATCCTGTTATGACATGTTAGACCATGCACTATTTTTCTACTTCTTATCATGCGAGTGTATGTAGTATATATTATTATTTTAGATCATGTTGTAAGTATTCAAACCATTTTCTTTATTGTGACATATTTTATTCATATTATGACACGTTTTGTAAGTATATGGTAATTTAACAATAATTTTAACTATTTATATATACAAGCATTAATTTAAACATGTTTGAATGTAAAAGTAATGGAAAAAATTAGGAGGTCATTACTTGACTTGACAATTAATTTATAATATCAAGTGCACACCTTTAATTTTCAAATAGAAGTAAACTCCTATTTTTAAATGTTTACAACATGTTTAACGATACATGTAAGGCAATGTCAATGACATATTTATAGAAGTGAATTCAAAATATAAAACTGGTTCAACACATTTCTTCAAATGAGGTCCTGTAAAATAAAATTGTAAAACAAAAACACATGTTAATAAAAGCATAAATTTATTTAAACTATGTAAATATTTATAATTTGTATGTACTCACTATGTGTAATTGCACAAGATGTTGATGTTCAATCCACGTTAACATTTAACTTTGCATAAATTGTAATTGAGACTTGAATAAGAGGTATATATAAGTTCTCTAATTTTCTATTGATAATGCATACATACATGTAATTAAATTTACTAAGGACATATATAAAAATAGTACAATAAAGAAAAAACTTACATGTGTTTGATTTAAATGTAGTCATCCCACTATACCATCTATATCCTCTCTCTTTTGCAATGTATGTATGATTGTCTCATGCTCATCTATTGAAATTGTCCATAATACCTTATTGGAAGGTCTCCCTTTGTATCTTTCTAATTTGATATTCATTGCCACAACCAAATGAGAATAGTGTAAAATATTCTTTTCAGATTGGTAGACTTCAAATTCTAGTAAATTGTTTCTTCTTGTTAGGTATCTACATAGCCAGGTGCCAACTACAATGATAGACCCAACTAGATACTCAAAACCATCATCGTCTACTTGATGACATATCAATTTTTTTTAAGGTTCTACACATCTAGCTAGCCAATACTCATTTTTTTCATCATTATCATTAGGTGCAATAACATCATAAACATGTCCTACAAGTTAGATAAAGTACATAAACACTTTAATCACATGTGTACATATATAAATAATATGTTAAAAACATGTATCTACTTTAATTATATTAATGACATGTACATAAATAAATAATATAAATTTAAGCATGATTACAACAAAATCTAATTAAATTGTGCATATGAAGTTCTATGAGGTCTGAAATATGATCATAGTCTTATGATGCAAAAGTAACATTTTGGCCTTCATTTACTATATCATTTTGAAAATGTGTGTCAGTAGGTGCTAATGATTTTTGTTGCCAATCTTCAACCAATTTTGTATTCTCACATTCTTCCCATTCACTTGCAAGACAAAACTAACAAAAACAAGCAAGCTCCCTAGTCCATATAGTCCAAGTGTTAGAATTTGAACTTCTAAATGAATGCCATTTAGCTGACCTACTAATTATATCACAGTCATATCTTGAAAGGATATTCTTCTCTTCAACTAGGTAGAAGAAACATTTGATTGTAGAGTTCTCACTTGATCTCATGTATAAATATTTGTTACACCATTTGACAATCTCATGAGCATTTTTAAATTTGTCTTTTTCCTCAAATTTTAATTGCTCTCTACTAAGGGCTTTCTTTACACATGCACCAGCACCATCATGTTCTCCTTTACCATGTCCAGCCTCAAAAAAACTCCACACATGTTGGATGTTAGTTTGCCTATGTGGCCTACTCAACCAATAGAATATTATAGAATTCTTGAATTGTCCTATACAATTATCTGACCATATCCAATGTTGTGTCATTCAAATTTGTCACTCTTTTAAATTATCATAAAAGACCTTGAAACAATATTGGACAAACTCACCAATTTCATCATGAGAAAAAATTTGAGGGTTTGGAGACACACCTATATTGAATATTTGATTAGAATGTGCACCTGAATCTCCTTGTAATGGGTTCTCTTGTTTAGCCTCTTCATCCATTGTGGTATCCTCAATGTCTTTCTCCTTTGAAACATTGTTCAATTCTTTAATTCTTTGTCTTCTCTCTCGTTGACATTGTGCTTCACGCTCTTTATTTGTTGCAATCTCCTCATTTGTTAGAACATTTAATTTCTTCTTTCTTCATTGTTTTGGTCCCATGTTTGCACTAATTTTGAATTCAAATCATTAGCTTGCAAATCGCAGAAGAAGACAAGAAAATAGAATAACTATGATAGAATTCGTTGTTACAGATTGAAATTGTTATTCAATGATTGCAATCATTGAAAAGTGGTATGTGAGGCATCTTTTGGGGCCCAATGGGTATATAAGAATTAGGTACCCAATTTTTAAACAATCGAGCACCTGTTTCTGTCAACAGTTAAAACTGAATTGGGCACTCAATTTTTGAATTACAAATTGGGTGCCCAATTCTAGTTGACATAGGTAGGAATTTGGAATGGCCATGAATTTTCTTTAGGTTTTGCCTTTGGGAAAGGCATGGCATAGGCTTGGTCCCACCAAGCCATGCCTTCATGAACTATTTTTTTCTAAGGCATTTAATCAACAATTTTAAGGATTGTTGTAATTTTTATATGGTCATCCCCATTGAATTTTTTGACAAAACAAAAACCCATTATAGGTCTTACTATTCTGATTCCAAAAATGTAAATTTTATAGTGTTATGAGTTCATTTTCTATTTTTTTCCATTATTTATTAATCAAAAGTATCTCTTACATGTTAAATAGTGACATTCACTAAAAATTTAATAACTTTTTTAATTTTTCATATTTTGTAAATTTATTTAGATGTCATCAATCCTCGCACAATTCTTTTAAAGTTAAAAAAATTTTAAAAATAAATTTTGATTAAATTATGGTGTTCGTACATGTTAGCTTAATTGTCAATTCAAAATTAACAAAAAAAAATTCATCAAAAAATTCAAGTAAACTATTCTCATCAATCTTTGGTGTGTCAAGTAACTTTGTTTAAAAGGATTCACAAAAATTCATTTAGTTGTGTCAAATTATGGTGTCCATACACGAGCATGGTATGGTCCTAAAATAGTCATTTTAAAAAATTGGTTGTTAAAGATCCATACCAAAAAAATAATCTATCATATGGGTATACAAATAAATTATATATTCAAAAGAAGATCCCAGGCACTACAATTTTTATTTCTAGATTTTTTTAATATTTAATCTCTAAATGCCTCAAATTTTGACATCAATTGACAAAATATTTCAAAAACAGGAAAAACACTTCCACTTTTTAGCCAAAAGTGAGACCCAACTTCTTCACTGACCCTGTTAATTAGTTGCATATTCATATTAATTTTATTTATTGAGGAAATGTCTTGAATGATTTTGGAGGATACTTTTCCATAAAAGATATTTTAAGTTCATTGTGGTACACATGATTTTGTGTTTCACCTTTCTAAATTAACAAGCTTGAATACCGACAACTAAAAAATGAACATGAACTTCATTAAATTTCCTTAGTAAGCCCTAGGGGTTTCTATTATTACTAACATGTGATTTTGTAGGATGGATTTGTTGATCTCTAAGCCTAAGTTTCCTATTAGTGTCTAACACTCAGTCATTTCCAAGGTAATTTTGGATGGTTGTCACTACAACCAAGCCATACAGATAAGGACAAGCTATAAAGGACTTGTTTATATTTCATTACATGTCAAGCAAGTCAAAGGTTGTTGATTACCTCAATAGAGACCATGTTAGCATACATGTTGAGTAATACAGATGAGACTGAGCATTTGGAAAGTTAGTTAATATCAAGTGATTCAGTTTATATCAAGCTTATAGAAGCTGAGTGACATCATGAATGTTAGTTATGATGGAGCATCAGAACATTCAAGTGTTGTGTAAACTAGTTTTGAAATATGAGCTTGTAATGGTGCAAACACTTATGTAAATAATTTTAGTTGACTTCTACATAACATTTAAAGATTGTAGAGAAGTTATGAAGCTTATTACACATTTTTCATAAGGCATTAATCCCAAGAAAAGAAAATTAACCAATTATAAAATTAGAAGGGTAAAATGGAAAAAAGATGAAATAAGGATCATTAATTAAGATCTAGAATTTTTTACAATTATATATTTAAGAAGGGTTCTAACCCTAAGATCATCATGATGAGTGGAGGCAAGTGTGAAGGAGAGAACAATATTAGAAAAGAGCAAGGAGGCTAAGTCATATAGGAGATCATATAGAGCAACCTAGCAATGAAGGACAAAATAGAGCATATCAGATAAGGAGATCGGTTTGAGATATTGAAGAGAGGAGATCTATAAACAATATTCAGAGAAAATTAAAGGATTAGGTATTGAATCAATTTTAATAGATTGAGTTGGGGAAAATATCTTAATAGAGTGGTTCTAACATGTTGGTCTCAGATTGGTTTTGACATTTGAGTGTCAGCACACTTAACCAAATTCTCAAGTCAATGCCAAGTATAACATAGAAGCAGAGCTACAATGTATGCTGAGTCAGAGAATTCAACAAGTGTTGAGTAAAGTTCAAATGCTGAGCAAAGTATAGGTGTTGAGTCACTATAGATGCTGAGTAAAACAAAATTTCTATAGGAGCCGACTGAGCCAATTTTTTTATATGTGTCGAGTAACACAGAAATCAGCATATGAGTTTGTGCCTTCACAACCTTAGATATAAATCATTTTTGGAGCCAACATAGGATGAATCTCGAAGGATCTTGATGAAAAGATCTAATCTTTCATGTTACCTATGCAATCTGCATGCAACCAATAATAGAAATGGAGAAGGCATGCAACCAATAAAAAAGTGCAAGGAATGAGTGAGAAATGAAGATTTAATATTGATCGTAGATTCATACCTAATCCTAAGTCTTCAAAATCTTTAAAAGGAGGATGAAATCCCAACGAATGAGTGGATGAGAGAACTGTATGGGTGAACTATAGAAAAATTCAGAAGAGTAAAAAATTGTAGAATCTAGTTATTGAAGAATAGAGTATCAGAACTACAGAGAGTGACATATTAGATCAACCAAGGATTAGATCAACAAGAGTAGAACAAGGATCTGGAATCAGCAATTGAAGATTGCAAAGCTATCGGGTCAAAGGTTATCTAATACTCTCTAGCAATTGTATTAGATATGAAAATCCTATGGACTTAGGTTGGCCTAACAACCATTTTTAAATCCTTTAATAGTGTGTCATTCCAAATGAATGTACAGAAGTCCTTTAACTAGGCCTGCTTTTAGCAGGGTAGTGAAATCCTTTAATTAGGTCACTTTTAACAAAGTGTAAAGTCTTTAATAGGATAGGCCTTTAAAAGGGTAGACCATTAGAAGTGGTCAAACATTGCAACCTTGAATAGTTACACATTGCTACAATGATATTTTGTGGGTGTCATCCTCACCCCAGTTTTACCTTCTCATTTTGGAGGGTTTCTGGGTTACCAAATTTGTCTGTTGCCGATTTTATTTTTCATGCATGTCTTTACTTTTATGTTTATCTCGTAAATTAGATGCATGTGAATGGTTTTAGATAAAGGAATTTAAAAGGATTAAAGTTAGTTACTTTTAATTCACCACGCCCCCCCCCCCCCCGCCTTAGAAGTAAATCTTACTACTTGTTAATTCCAAAAATTGGTATCAGAGCCAAGTTCTCACAAGAAGGAGCCTAACATCTTAGAGAAAAGATTAGGAAATGGAAGTCTACAAATTTGGAAGATCATAGAGAATTAGGAAATTGACATACAACTTTCTTTACATGCTCTGGAAGAAGCTAGAGGAGAACTGAGGAGATCCTTAAAAAGAAGAAAAGAGATTCCCATAGCTGAAAATGACACACAATACAAGGAGATTGACACCTCAAATCTATTTTCAAATGGAAATTCCAAAAATTTTGATGCAACAATAGCAGACCTAATGGAGAAGAATAGATCTCAAGAAAAAGAAATCAGAATACTCAAGATTGAACAAGAATCACAAGCCATGATGCTTTGTGAAGTAATTGAACAAAAGAAAAGAGACATTAAAGACAAGGCTATGCTAGAGAAAGACAAGAGAAACATTGCCAACAGACTAGAAGAAAAATCAATTGAGCTTGCAAGAATCTCAAACATGCAATTGGACACCCTAATTCAAATGATGAATACACGTCATGAACCAAATGTCAAGGACATTGAGATCTCTACACTAAAGATGGAAAATGAACAACTACAAAATGATCTAAAAAGAGAGAAGGAGATTGCAAAGAGCTTCAACAAACCAATTGAGGCCATCAAGTACTTTAAGAAGCTACTGAAATCACCAAGGGCTAGTAATGATACTTCAAGTCTAGGTTACATTAGCACTGAACAAGGAGAATCATCCAAGACTGCAGAAGAAAGGAGTAACAAAGGTAAGAACACTAAACCTACTTGTCATTTATGTGGTAAAAAGGGACTACTTCTAATGTATGTAGGAGCAAGAATGCCCATCAGCATGACAAGCCTAAGAATGCAAGATATTGTCATAAGTGCAAAAAGCAAGGACATCAAGCACATAACTGGAGAACTAGGACTACCAATACACCAAAATTTGAAGGTCACTGCTACAATTGCAAGAAGTATGTACATAGAGCTTTTGAGTGCAGATCAAAGCCTATGTGGACATCAAATCAAGGAACAAGAGAAAGTAACCATGGTCATCATTACAATTGGGACTATAACACTAGGTATAGCTGTCATTACTATCAGGAATATGGACACATTCCTGAAAATTGCATAATGACACATTTTAAAGGAAACTATAGCAGATGGTTTATCTAAACCACATGTTTTAGTTGCTTGAAGACTGGTCATATCAGCAAGAATTGCCCAACAAAGTCAAAGGCATCCAACTCAAACAATGAAAAAGGTAAAGAGAAGGTAAATGTTGAACACATCAAAGCAGAAATAAACAAGATATGGAAGAAGAAAGATGGGATTAGCACATCAAATGAAGGGATCACTTCACCTAATAGGTCAAGTGGTCATACTTCATCAAACTAAGCAAGAAAAGGCATAAGGGACTAATTTACAAAGTTTCACCATACATCAATTCCTAGAAAAGAAAGCACTAAAAAAGAAAAGATCAGCATGAAAAAAGATGCAAAGTTAAAAATTAAAGATTTCACAAGTGTTGTCGAGTTGTCCTCAGATGTTGAGTAAAATTTGGTATGAGTCGAGTTGATTGTCAAGACCATAGGAGCCGAATGATTGGTAGGAGCCGAGTTGGTAGAGGAAGCCAAGTCAAAAAGAATCTAAGTTGAAGATGAGTAAGTAATACTCCTATGGAAGCTGAGTGGTGTAAAGACAATAGAAGTTGAGTAATGTAGAATCCTTTAGAAGCTAAGTGGACAATTGTAAATGTACTCAGAATTAAATGCAATGAAAATAGGGTATATTATCATATTTTAATTTATTTTTCTTCATTGAGAACACAGAGCAAAGATGAGAAAGAGCATAGGGTGAATCCAAAGTGAAGAATCCAGCATACAAGAAGACTTCAACAACATTTCAAGCATGATCTCATTGATTTTAAGGTATTTACAACTGTGTCAAGCTATGCAGTTTCGTGTTTTCATTGTGTTGAAACCCTAGTTTGTGTAAAATGGCATTTAACTCAAGAAAATCTCAGGAGAAGGAAATATTTGAAGTTCAATTACTGTCCAAAGAGGTTAGGCAACCTAATTTCTGTCCAATCCCAGAGGTTGCATACAAAAAAGACCTAGCAAAAGCCCTTTCCATTATGCCCCCAAAAGTTGTAATGGTTCAAGACGTAAGGAAATGTTGTAACTACAAGATAGGAGGCATACATGACATGAAAATGATGGAGACATATGAGAAATTGTGTGATAATATATTATTGAAGGACGAGAACAAAATTGTTGAGAGGAAGGGTTTAATGTGACCCCTAGATTTCCCCATAGCGTTTAAGACAAAATAGATTAGACTAGTTTTGAGGCGAGTGCATGATGGTTGTTTATGGTTGGAGGATAGCCCCATCAAGATCACAAAAAGAATTGTTCATAGAGTGACAAAGTACCCAACCCTACATTGGATAAAGACCCTTAGAAGTGATTCTAAGGAGGCAATTGAGAAGAACACAAGTGCAAAATGGAATAAGAGAGGGATGACAATTGACACTATCCAAGACCCTCTAGTTGACTTTGTAGTAAGGGTCATTGCACACAAATTCTACCAGTCCAGTAGACTCAATAGTGTGCCTTGTATAGTAGTGGATGTAGGGTATAAAATGGTGAAGAAGGATCGCATATATGATCTTGCAAAGTTGCAACTACAATAGATCAATGAAAATCTAGCAACCTTCAGGAGAACAAAGGGAGCACAATGTAAATTTGGTGCAATTTTGATATGTATTTCTTCTATGTACAAAATTAATTCCTTTCTTTTGGTAAAGTAGCATGGAAGAATGATAGGTCAATCATAGGTCAGGGTAATGAATACATAGAGAAAATGGGAGCTAATTTTGAGACCTTGATGACTAGTTATTTTGAAGATTTTAAGAAATCAATGAAGCAAAGGCTTAGAATTCCAGTTTCCTTGGTAAAGAAACATGTAAATGAAGCTTGTCTTCTTGTAAATATTGATTACACATATATACAAGTGGCCATTCCAAGAGTGAGATGGTTGAAACCTCTAGGATATGAGATAAATATAGATGAAGCATCTATAGCAATAACTACTTTATTAGCGAAAGAAATTGACAAGGATGCACCACATTTTGGAACATATCATGTGGTGAGATCCAAAGTGGATATGGAGTTAAAGACTACCTCCACTTCAAAGAAGAAAGATATGCTTGTAAAGAAGCTGAAAGCCAAGTTTGGAGAAGGCACTATAGAAGAAGCAGAAGAAGAAGGTGAAGATGTCAAGGGTGAAGAAGAAGAACAAGATCAAGAGGCACTTGCCCTAAACTAAGGTATGAGAGAAGATATAGATGAAAAAGAAGGTGCCAAGCAAGAAGCTCCAAAGGCCAAGCCATAGAAAAGGAAAGCTAGGGCTGCTACACAAGGGGCAAAGGAGCAGGAAAAACAAAAGGCAATAGAAAAAGAGGAGGAAGTATGTTGCACCTCCAAAATTAGTTGAGGAAAGAATAGAGTCTAATGAAGAACAATTTAGATTGGTATGATGCTCTACCACATCTAAATTAAATAATATTTGCAATAATATTAGAGATAATACAGATTTGTCTGGTCTAAAGACCATAGAATTCAATAAGTTGTCAAAAGAACAACAAAGAATAGTGGAAGAGTCCATCTACACTATGATGGTTAAGTTCAAGACTACTCCACTTGAACTAGACACTTCAATGCCTAAAGAGCTAAGCTCATTAATTGAGAATAAGTGGCATTACTGTCTTAAGGTGGTGAAAGAAATAAGAGAGTCTACATTGGCTAATGTAATGCTAGACCTTACTAAAGGTCAAATAACTAAGGCTAGTAAGAAGCATGGGAGAAAATTTGCACCCAAATACAGAGCCTTCAATATTTTGCAAAATAAAATTGAAGATGTTGTTCAGAAATCCACATAGATGTGGAAATTAATATACAGTTTGACAACTGTAAAGGAAGGAAGACCCATTTGAAGGTAGAAATGATGAAGAGGAAGAAGAGAATGAGAAAGAGGATGAAAGAGAGAAAGAAAAAGATGAAGGAGAGGAGGAAATAGAAAAAGAGATAGTGCAGAAGGAACATGGTGAGGAACAACAAAAAAAATAGAGTGTCCAAGACACCCAACTACCACCACCAAGTCCTCCACATATAGCACCTAAAATTATAGTCATTATAAAGATGTTCTTGACACTTCAGCTCAGAACATCAATCCTTTAACTATAGAGGATCTCAAGAAGATCCTTCACCAATCAACATTACAAGCACAACTTTGCACAAATCCAGTATTGGTGAGTGTTGATGAGTTGTAGGGAGTTGTAGTAGAAATAACAAGGGAGAAGGAAACTACACAAGAACAATCTATGCAACCTCCCATAGCTATAGTAGAGCAACCTAAAGAGAAAGAAGAACAATACAAAATTGCTAAGGTTGATTCTACAATAAAGGTGACAACAACTACCAAGGAGACACCAAAGGAACAAACAAGACAAGATGTTCCTACAGCACAAACCCAAGGTGCACCTCCACAAATTGTCATCATTGATCAAGGTAGTAGACAAGAGGAGAAAGAAGTGGAGAAAATCCCTGAGGAGTAGGAGGCAATACAGACATTGGTAAACTTCCCTACCTCGAGGACCCCAAATAAGAAGCTAAGCATTGATGTAGTACCATTGCAGATATCAAGACCAAGCTTGAGCATTACCAAGGTTGCACGGGTACTTCACTATGGAGACATTGCACTTGATGAAGAAATAGTCATACCATGCTATGACTCAAGAACCATAAACCTATAGTAGATAAATGAAGTGCAAGAGGCACTAGAAAGGAGAAAGAGACAAGAGATACTTAGAAATGAGTATAGGCAGAAGCAACCATTAGTGGAGATCAAAGAAATATTTCTTGATGCCTTTAGCTTGCAAGTACTTGATGAAACTTAACCCATAATGGAGCAATTATCCAATATTGTGAACTAGGTATAGAATGAGGACCTAGAAACTAATGTCAGATTATTAGAATGGTCAGAAAAGAAATTTTAGATGAAAGTGAATTAGAAGATATCAAGTGAAACCACACTTTCACAAGTTGAATTGGCAAAGAAAATTGAAAAAGTGAAGAAAGTACTTGAGAATGTATTCTCATTGTACACCAAGTTGTGTGATTCATCTTATTTCACATAGGAAACTAGCCAAAGGATAATGAGCTTGGAGTGAAATCTAAAGATTTCTAGCACCCAACTACCAAAAGACCTAGCTTAGAGTGAGAAGTATTTTGCAGCAATGCTTTGACACAGAAAGAATTAGATGTGTTGACAGTAGAAGAGGCCAATATTAATGCCAAATTGATGCAAATTCAATCCTCCATAACTCCACATCTTGAAGTACTTCATAAGGTGTAGGCCTATGTAGAAAATGTTCTCAAGAAAGACCCAAATCTTTCTACTTTAGAAGGCATTGTTCATCTTGCAACAGAGATAACCATCCAGCATAAGTCATTGGAGATAGCTTTAGACAATTGGGATGCTTCTCTAAAGATGATTATGGAGGTAAATAATTTTTTTTTAGCAAAGTATTCTATTCATCCTTAGGACCCTTTAACATAAGTGTCAAAAAAGAGGGAGAATAAGAATATTCATTCATTATTTATTGCATCTAATAAAAGGGGGAGAATATACTTGAATGGGGAGATGTGAATAACAATGGTTACATAATACATTCTTTGATGGAAGCAATAAAGAATATCCAAAGGGGAAGATATTCACATTCACATTTTGAGGAAGTAATAAAGCCAAAAGGATGCAAAACTGCAAGGAGATGTGAAAAGGGAATAGGTATAGAGAACATGATTCAAAAATAGGGTACACAAATATAGTAAAGGAAGATAAGGCAAAGAGTAATCAAATATATCAGCATGAGACATATTCAACATGAGAATTCTAGTAAGAGGAATGGAAATGGCACAAAACCTTAGGGGGAGTTACAAGATTTTGAGGTCTACAAAAATTTTGAATAAGTTTTTAAAGTCTTGTACATATGTTGAACAAGAGTATGTAGTATACTCATAAAGTTCATATTTATAAGGTCTAGTTAATTGTTTTTGCCACTCACGTCAAAGGGGGATATTGTTGGTTTCAGATTAGTTTTGACATTTGACTGTCAACACACTTAACCTAATTCTCAAGTCAATGCTGAGTATAATAAAGAAGTTGAGCTACAATGTATGTTAAGTCAAAGAATTCAACAAGTGCCGAGTAAAGTTCAAATGCTGAGTAAAGTATAGGTGTCAAGTCACTATAGATGTTGAGTGAGCTAGTTTTTCTATATGTGTAGAGTAACACAAAAATCAGCATATGAGTTTGTACCTTCATAAACTTAGATGTAAACCATTTTTGGAGCCGACATAGGATGAATCTTGAAGGATCTTGATGATAAGATTGAATCTTTCATATTACCTATGCAATCTGCATGCAACCAATAAGAAAAGTGTAAGGAATGAGTGGGACATGAAGATTTAATATTGGTAATAGATTCATACCTAATCCTAAGTCTTCAAAATCTTTTAAAGGAGGATGAAACCCCATTGAATGAGTGGATGAGAGAACTATATGGGTGAACTATAGTGAAGAATAGAATAGCATTGCAGAATCTAGTTATTAAAGAATAGAGTATCAGAACTACATAGAGTGACATATTAGATCAAGCAAGGATCAGATCAGCAAGAGTAGAACAAGGATCTAGAATCATCAATTGAAGATTGCAAAGCTATCAAGTCAAAGCTTTTTCTAATACTCTCTAGCAATTATATTAGATATGAAAATCATATGGACTTAGGTTGGCCTAGCAACCATTTGTAAATCCTTTAATAGGGTGGCATTCCAAGTGAATGTAGAGAAGCCCTTTAACTAGGCCTACTTTTAGCAAGGTAGTGAAATCCTTTAACTAGATCACTTTTAATAGAGTGCAAAGTCTTTAATAGGATAGGCCTTTCAAAGGGCAGACCATTGAAAGTGGTCAAACATTGTAACCTTGAACAGCTACACATTGTTGCAATGATATTTTGTGGGTGTCATCCCCACCCCAATTTTACCTTCTCATTTTGGAGGGTTTCTAGGTTACCAAATTTGTGTGTTGTTTATTTATTTTTCATGCATGTCTTTACTTTTATGTTTATCTGGTAAATTAGATACATGTGAATGGTTTTACATAAAGAAATTTAAAAGGGTTAAAGTTATTTACTTCTGATTCACCAAACTCCCCCCCTCCCCCCCATCGTTCTCTCAGAAGTAAATCTTCCTACTTGTTAATTCCAACATAATAGACCTATTTAAATCCCCTAATAGAGTTCTTACTTTATTGCAAGTGTAAAATAATTTAATCATGGTAAATTTGTTGTTGTAGCAATAAAGATTTGTGGGTTTCATCTCCACCCTAATTTTACCTTCATCTTGAAGTATTTTTGTGTTACCAAAATTATTGTGTTATGGCTTTATGGTTATATGGTATGAGATCTAAGATATGAGATGGATTAGGTGTGAATACAATTAATTGTTTTATTAGTGAAATTTTTAATAGATCCTAATTCAACCCCCTCCCCCCCCCCCAGTATCTTGTTTCCCAATAAGTCTTACAACATTTGGTATCAAAACTCAGTTCTCTTGAAAGAAGTCTAACAACTTGAGAGCACAAATATTGGAAATGGAGGAATAAAAATTGGGAAAAGGCATTGAGAACCAAATTATTTGAATCTAGATCATACTGTAGCAACTTGAAGGAGCAAAATATTAATTAATTAAATCCTTAAATAAAAGGAAAAATATTGCCATTCAAAAAAATGAAACACTATATAAGGAAGGTGATGTCAAGGACTTGCTAAATAGTGGAAATACTAGTGATAGTGATGCAACTATACCAGATCTATTGGAGAAGAACAACATTTTAGGTAAAGAAGTTAAATAACTCAAAAGGGAACAATAAATTCAGGCAGTGAGACTATGTGAAGTGACTGGGAAAACAAAAATTTTAAGAAGATAAGATCATGGCTAAAGAAGAAAAAAGATAAATGGCTATTAGACTTGAAGAAAGATCATTTGATGTGTAGCATATTACAAACAATTAGTTGGATCTGATGAATTAGTTGTTACTTGTAAATCAAGAGTTGAATAGAAAGGACATGGAGATCACAAATCTAAGATCATAGAGTGACTAACTAAGGAATGAGTTGAGATCTAAGAAAGAACTATTGGAAAGAATGAACAAACCAAGTGAAGCCACCAAATACTTTGAAGAACTAATGAGATTGCCAAGATTGTCCAATGATGCTTCTAGTCTTGTACATATCAAGCACTCGTCATCTATTGAGGAAGGAGAGTCATCAAAGAGTGGGGAGAAAAGAAATGCAAAATTTGAAGGCAAACATACTTGTCATCATTGTGCTAAACTAGGACATACAACCAACGTTTGCAGAAGAAAGAATGGTATGTAAAAACCTAAACCTAACTTTACTGGTAACTATTTTAATTGAAATAAATGAGGACACGAAGCACATGAATTTAGGTCAAAGACAAGTGATGCACCTACTACACCTATACTTGAAGTAGATTGTTACAACTTTTAGAAATATGGACATAGAGATCATGAATGTAGATGCAAAGAAAAATTAAATTGGACATCTAAAAGGAAAACATATACACCTAAGTAAGGTAACTATTATAATACACATGGTATAATTTTTATTATTGTGGAGAATATGGGAACATTCTAGAGAATTGCATTAAGACACATTTTAGAGGAAATTATAAGAAATGGTTAAATGGAAACCTAGTTTTTTCAATTGTATTAAGGTTCAACAACCTAGTAAGAATTGTAGGACCCAAGAACAGGTACAAAAAAATGAGTAAAATAATAGAAACTTGGAAAATTTGAGATGAGTGAATCATGGAAAGAGATAGTAGAGGCTGGAAGCAATGGAGAAAACAAGGTTGAGATCACCCAATCCAAAGGATCAGGTGATCACACCACATCCAACTACTAAAAGAATGTATGTAAGGGATTGTATACTTAAATGATATATCATACATCAGTTCCTAACAAGAAATTTTATTAAAATTCCATATCAACATAAATCAAGATGCATTAGGAAAAATCTAAGAGAAGAATTGAGTAATGGAATATGTGTTGGAATTGCAATAGGAAAGGTAAACTTCTAAGAGTTGGGGGGTGGGCGGGCGAGGGGGGGTGGCGTTGGGGTGAATCAATAGTTTAAACTTTGACCCTTAAAACATTCACCACACATCCATCTCATACATTCAATAAGTAAAATAAAATATTGTGTAAAGTATGTACATCTAAAACATGTAAACAAGTAAACATTCACACATATATGACACCAAATATGATTACCCAAAAACCCTCCAATGAGAAGGTAAAACTGGGACAAGAATGACACCCACAAATCTTCACTACTACAATAATAAAGTGTATCCAATGAAGGTTACAGTATTTTGATCATGAGACATGATCTATCCTATGAAAGGTCTACCCTATTAAAGGCTTACAAAGACTTTTAGGTCTCACCCTATTAAAGGATTTGAACACCTTGTTAGAAATGTGCCTTCTTAAAGGACTTCAACTCCCAATTATGTAAGGACCTTGTTAGAGGATTACAATGCATCTTGTTAGGAGTACTTTGTTAAGAGATTTAACTAATTCACTTGTTAGAATGATTTAGCATTGATCCTATGGTTAGCACTTTGTTTCTTGATGATAGGTCACCTCTATACTAATGTACTCTTGATCCTTCTTGATCAGATGTCTTGCTACTATATACTTTTCCTTTCCTCTATTCTCCTTTAACAAATTCTAAAATGAAATCTCAATTCACAATTCCTTAGTCACCATGAATGCTTTGTTTTTACATGAAAACTTCTCTTTTCTCTTTCCACTTTTCTTAGATAGTTTAGGGTTTGTCCTCCTTAAGAAGATTTAGATGATTTAGGGTTAGGTATGAATCAATGGTTGTGATTCATCTATTTTTTTGCTTAATCTATCCCTTTACATAATTGGTTGCATGTAATGCATTGGGAATCCAACTTAAGATTCATATTTATATCCAAAATATCATATTTCAATCTTTAAGTTAGCTTAAAAATGGTTTACATAGTTGTTTGTGTCATTACAGACAACTATGACAAAGCTATCTTACTTAGTATCTAAAGTCGCTGATGCTTGACATATACTATTTTCTTTACTGTGACTTATCATCTATATCACTTGGCATGTTTTGCTTACTTAGCTCCTGAATCACTCAGCATACACTATCTGCTTGGCACTAGAGTGACTCAGTACATGAGTGGTTCAACACTTATTGTGGACTTGAAATACTCTATTATATAGATTTTGTGTTTGGCATGTACTACTTGTTTGACATGAACTAAGTAAATGACATTAGTGTGTAGACACTCATTAGTCATAACCAATCTGAGATCAAAAATCTCCCCCTTTGACATGAGTGTCAAAAACATTTGATCATGCATTAATATCCTTATTCTTATGAGCATAACATATCTCTTATTCAGATTATGTACAAAACTTCAAATTTTCAAAATTTTGTAACTTATACCTCAAAATCTGATAACTCCCCCTAAGTTGTGTGTTTTTTTGTATACTCAAAATTTTGTACTCCTACTAAGTAAATATGTCTCAAATGAGACTCTTTGACTTCATGTTGTTTGTGCTTGTTTCCTTGTGCTCTTAGTCTCCCCTTTTTTCTCTATCTTCTCTCTATCTCCCCAAAATTCTACATCTCCCCCTTTTTGACACTAATGTCAATGGGCTATACACTGATAGTGTGTTTTTCCAAAAAAGATTTATGGACCTCTATTATAATCTTGAGAGTTGCATCCCAATTTTTACATGCTACACCCAAAGACTTAATTTGGATGGTCAACTCAGCAACAAGATGGACTAGGCCAACTAATGTAGAAGGATTTGGGTCTTCCTTCATAAAAGTTTCTACATATCCTAACTCCTTGTGCAAAATTTCTATGTGGGCGGTCAATGTTGTTTGGATGCTAATTAGTTTTTCTCTTATATTGGCTTCATCTACTGATAATACAACTAACTCTAGGTTTGTAGCAAATTTTTGAAGTGCTTCTCACTTTGAGCTGGTGTCATAGGTAGTTTTGCACCTGATGCATTAATTTGACTTTCCAAACTCAAAATGTGATTTCTTTTCTCTTGTGTGAATAGTGTTGGATTGCATAGTTTAGTGTACAAGGAGAAAATGTTCTCAAGTACCTTCTTCACACTTTCTACCTTAGTTGCCAATGCAACTTATGTGAGTGCTATGTCACTTGATATTTTCTCATTTACTTTGCTTTGGAATTTCTTTTTAGAGCATTCTAACAATTTAGCATTTGTATCAAGGTTTGCATCACTAACCTTTTCCACTATATTTTTTAGTTGTTCAATGAGTGGCTTTCTCTCATCTAGAGTAGGTAGATTAAGTGCATCCAAAAATATGTCTTTGATATCCAAAAATGCATGCTTCTACCTATGCTCCCTTTTGAGCAGTTCTTAATGCTTCTTTTTGGCTAGGACTTCTTGTAGTATGCCCATCTACTCAATTGTCATTGTGTCATAATCATATTTTGGTAACACAATCTCTTCATTTAGGCTTACATCTCCATATTATATCACTTCTTCTACCTTTGATGTACTTGGACTTAGCACTAAGATTTGCAATGGTGTTGCATCTATTCTTGACTTCTGAAGAGTGTGACTGGAAGGAGTGCTAGATTCTGGTAAAGTTACCAGTGCTTGAATGGTTGCTTGCTCCTTCAGCTTTGGATTTAACTCAATCTCTTTAGTCTTCTCCATATTTTCCACAATGCCTTTTGATACACCTTGTACTTGTGTTGGAGGTACAGATAGATTTATTTGATCTATTTCACTTCATGCTTTAGTGGTGCCTTTAATTTCCATTGTATCATTTCCAACTGTGTCAACTTTACCTGATGTGGCTTCTACCATTTTATCTAAAGATTGTACATTAGTGACTTGAGGGGTGATGGTAGGTGGCTCTTTTGTATTCACCTCTTTCCTTGTAGTATTAGTCACTATTTTTTGTATTTCGTCTACACTCATCAATACAAGATTATCACATAATTTTGCCTATAGTGTAGATTGATCAATTACCTTTTTTAGATCTTCCTTTGTTAGGGGATTGATGTTCTAAGTAGTTAGATCAGAAACATCCTTTACTGTGATTTTTTTAGTGTTCTCACTTGTTATTTGTTGAGGGCTAACATTAGGCAATTGAGTATCTTGTACATTCTATTCTTGTTGCTACTTTGCCTCAACTATTGCCTATTCATCCACATTCATTTATGTACCTCCCTCAACTATGTCTTCATTTTTATCATCTTTTTCATCATATTTGACCTCTATAGGCTCTTGTTTACCCACTTTTACTATTTCTAGTCCATATGTGACTTTCCACATATGTGTGGACTTCTTCATATCTTCAATATTGTTTTGCAATATGTTGAAGGCTCTATATTTAGGTACAAACCCAACAACATATTTTTTCATGGCCTTAGAAATTTGTGCCTTATTAAGTTGAGGCATCACTTGTGCAAGTGATTTCTCCCTTAGTTGTATTTTCAAGTTCAAACAATAGTGCCATTTCTACTCAACTCTCTCATATAAAATGTTAGGCATAGAGTTAGTAATCTCTAGCGAGATTTTCTTTTAATTTTCCATCATGGCATATATAGCCTCCTCCACTTGATTCTTTTCAAATTTACCAAGGTTATCAAAATCAATATGATAAAGCCCTAAAAAACTACCCTATTCTTGACATTTTCACATAGATTTTCTAAATAAGATAATGGGTTGTGACTCATCACTTTGAATTGGTTATTGTCATCTGATTTAGTTCTTTCTTCATCAAATTCAGCTTTTGTAATATATTTCCTCCTCATTCTTTTCTACATTCCTCCTTCTTGCTCTACTGGTTTGGCTTTCTCCTTTATCTTTTGTGCAGTGACATGTGCACTAGCCCTTGTAGTAGGCTTTCGAGGTTTGGGTTGGCTTGGTTTTGTAGTTTTCTTGGACCTTGTCATTAGTTGAGCCTTAGCCTTTCTCTTCTTTTGATTAGTGGGAGTAGGTGCTTACTCAACTTCTTCTTCCTCAGCACCTACAACAAATTCTATCTCTTCCTCTAGTTGATCTTCTCCCATTCCTTAAGTTAGTGCAAGTGGTGCTTGTGTCTGGAAGTCTTCTTCCTCTTCATCCTCTTTTTCCTCATCCTCTTCCTACTCGACACCTTCACCAAATTTAGCTTTCAGTTTCTTCACCAACTTCTCCTTTTTCTTTATGAAAAAGGTACTCTTTAGTTCCTTAGTGATTTTAGACTTGGCCATCTCATAATTTTCAAATTCTTTTGCATCTTTATTAATGTCTTCTACAAGTAAAGTAGTTTTTTTTGCAGAGGCTCCATCTAAATTCATTTCATAACCTAATGGTATCAACCATCTTACCCTTGGAGTTGATGCTTGAAAAAATGTATAGTCAGCATCCACTAGGAAACAAACATCATCATAATGTTTTTCCACTAAATATATTGGATTTCTCAATCTTATCTTCATATACTACTTAAAGTCCTCAAAATAGTTGGTCATTACAGATTCAAAGTTTTCACCCAATTGTTCAATGAACTCACCAATTTGTTTTTCCATTGACCTATTTTTTTTCCATGTAACTGTTCCAAATGTAGGAAAAGTGCTTTGAACATAAAATAAAATACATATCAAAATAGAACCAAATTTTCTCTGAGAACTCTTTGTCTTTCTTATTACTCCTAGGTTTTTAACCAACTATTGTAGTTGTAACTCTACAAGATCATATGTGTGATCTTTCTTGACAATCTTATAACCAACATCAATTGCAATATAGGGCACTTTGTTCAATCTATTGGATTGGTAAAACTTATGTGCAATTACCTTAACTACAAATTCTATCAATAGATCTATAATGGTGCCAATTGTCATTCCTCTCGTATTCCACATGGCTCTTGTATTCTTCTTAATAACCTCTTTTGAATCACTCCTCAAAGTCTTAGGCAGATCTAGGGTTAAATACCCTATTACCTTATGGATTATTATTTTGGTGATTTTGATAGGTCCATTGTCTAAAAAAAGAGAACTATCATGAATTTTTCTTAACACAATCCTAATCCATTCAATTTTGAACACATTCAAAAAATCTAGGGCATGATTTAACCCTTTCTTTTCTACAATTTTAAATTATTCCCTTAACACATCATTCTCACAAAGTCTTTCATATGCTTTCCTGATCTCCATATCACCAATACTTCCAATTTTATAGTTGTGACATTTCCTAACATCTTGAGTCATTAAAACTTTCAATGGTATCATGGATAACACAACGGAGGGGTCTTGTTTATAAGAAATATCAGGTATGGCCTTGAATATTGATTGTTTAACCTCATTACTAACCAGTGGAACATTCAAAACCTCCTTTCCCTCTACACCCTTTGAACTAGAGGCCATTATGTGGAATTGGGGTTTATGAAAATATAAACAGTGTAACTTTTCACTTGATAAATACCTTGCAAGATCTGATGAAATAGTATTGAATCACTACTCAAATATTTTGTATTTGCTTTGAAATAAATGATGTAAAATGAGTTGAAATCAATCAAATACCCTTTTGAAATCCTGCAATAAATTTTGAGTGCTTATATAGTTGTAAGCTCGACATCAACCAATTTTAGGCTCACTTGGCATCCATTAGCATTTTATTCATTTGGCAACCATTACAAGCTCAGCATCAACTAGCCAGTCTATTAGCTCAACATCTTCTATCACATCACTCAACACTCATGGGAAATGTTTCATGCTCAGTAGTAACATGAAAAAATTAAAGATTTGTCTTTGATTCCTAATAACATCTTTCATCTTTATTCATGCTTATGTAGACTTTTTAGTACTAAATTCTTTTAGAACTAACGTTTGATATAACTTATGAATATCAATCCCACATACCTCTTGATTTCTTAGTTTGATGAGGTGTAATCTCCTGACCCATTGGGTGAAGTGATCCCTTCTCCATTTGATGTGCTACAATCACCCTTTTTCTTCCATGTCTTGTTTATTTCATTTCTGACATTTTCAACATCTACCTTGCCTTTGCCTTTATCAAACTCATAGCTTGGTGCTTTGACTTTGTTGGACAATATCAACTAATGTGACCAATCTTTAAATGGCTAAGGGAGGGGTGGTAATTTTCATTGTTAAGGAAGAGATTACAAAAATTGAGAAGCCATTAGTCTCACATCTTGATCATAGTGATGGTTGGTTCATTTATATTAGATTCTCACATCACATGATTGATGATAGAAGAAAGTATCAAGCTTGATAGGTTTGATGGTGGTGCAGTCAGATTTGTAGCAATACACCTTGTTTGGTAAAAGGTAAAGTCTCTATCACTCTAAATGATAAGAGCAATGTAGATTATTTTTATCATATGGAGGGTCTAAAACATAACTTTATAAGTGTTAGTATCTTAGATATTCGATTTCTACCATGATATTCATGATTCTAGGAATCTCAAGATATTTGAATGCTACCATGAGATAGACTAGAGGTAACCTATTCCATTTGAACACAAGAATAATATTGATATAAACCCAAGATTTTCCTTCATCATAATTGACAAATAAATTTTTTATAAGAGAGTGTGAATAACTTATTCACCTCCCTATTAGTTATTCATCATGTACAACAGTGAGCTCTTTACTACAGTTCTCACCTCCATTATCTAACCTAAGACACCTCATCTTAAATAAATTATCTGTCCATGACCCACAATGTTGTGGTCTATTTTTTTTATCTTTTACTATGTGAATTTTTTATACATAAACATTTTGGATCATACTCCATGATCTATCCTCATGATGCAATCCAAGAAAGTGAAAAGAGGAAAAAAAAAATCTCTTCTCCTTTAACTCTCTTACATTGCTTCTTGATGATGGATCATGGAGTGTGATCTAAAATATTGATGTATAAAAAAAATTCAAACAATAAAATCTAGAAAATTTAAATTACACTTTACCTTGTTTCTTGTCTCATTACCAAAAAATCTTTCCACTTCTTAAAGACTTCAAATTTATCATTTTTTCTTGGAAGAAAACAAACCCAAGTTTTCTTAGTTGCATCATCAATAAAAGTAACATAATAATAAGACCCACTAAGAGATGGTACCTAGGGTGGACCTCATATATCAAAATGCATATTCTCTAACTTTTCACTTTTCTTTTTCTTCCCAACTTTAAGAAACTTGACCTTCTTTTTTTTCCATAAATACAATTTTCAGAAAACTCCAAATCAACCTATTTCAATCCTAAAAATAAATTATTGAAATGGAGAAGATTCATACCCTTCTCACTCATGTTCCCAAGTTTCTTTTTCCATTAAGTTGTATCCATTTATGTGGATGCTAGGGAAATAGAATAATTTATATTACTAGTACATAAATACAATGTACCTACCTTTTCCCTTTTTCTATTATCAATGATCCTTTCGTGACATTCTACAAATTGTCTACGAATATGATTATACAATATTCACTTCATATTTTTTCACTAATATTAAATTTCTTCTCAATTAGGAATATATATAACCACTTTCAAGAACCATTAACTTCCACTTGGTAACTTTCTTTATATGTTTCCCTTTCTAACATTATTTCATGGTTCATTATCACCTAAATAAACTTGTCCAAAATCACCTTGAACATCATATAGGAAATATTTTCTTGAGGTGTATCATAAAAAGAAGCTCTTGTATCTAACACTTAAGAATCAATATTATTATCTGAAGAAATATGCAAAGAATATTGTAACATGTCACCTGCTACATTTTCTTCCTTATTATTTTCTTGTTGTCTATTTTCTTTTTTTCCCTTTTGAGACTAATGATCTTTCTTTAGATGTCACTTTTTTTTCACAATGCCAACTCTCTACATTTACCCAAGATTTGCATATGCCCTTTCTAGATTTCCTACAATTACCAAGGCTCTTATCTCTTTCCACCTATCCTCCTATGTTCTCAATAGTTAAAACATTACTTGATGTCTCGCTCGTGCTTTGCTATGGCATTTCCTCACTATGGATAGCACTGATGACATCATCAAACTTTAAAGTGTTTGAACCAAAGACATTTATTTACAACCATTACCAAGCCATTCCAACTTTGAGGAAATGAGCACTAATTGAAGATATCCCTAAACTTTTCATCAAGATTTACTTTTATACAAGTTTGTTGAGTAGTAATCATGTTAAACTCATTCAAGTGATTGGTAGCAAGCCCACCTTCTATTACATATACATTAAATAAGTGTTTGTTAGAAATATTACCATCTTAAATTAGATGGACTTCAATTTATGACCTTTTAACTCCTCTTTAGTGTTTTGCATTTCACAATCACACTTTGAGCACACACTTCTCCTTCTTTCTTATCCTCTTGCTAGGTGAAACTAAGGTAGGACCTAAAAAATTATCCTTTATTTCCCTTATCTCTCACATATCCACTAAATTAGGACTTAACTCATTAGTATCCTCTTCCTTTATGACTTCATATCCTAGATTGGATCTTTCATTGATAATCTGGAACATCTATCTCACCCATGATTCTTGATAGCTTAGAATCTAGAACTGATAGACTCAAAAGGCTAACCTTTTAGACTAAGTTGACCCAAGTCAACCAGTCCACATGAGGTTAGCCCAGGTCAACCTAGTCTAGACTAGGTAAACCCAAATTGACTTGATCCAAACTAAGTTGACCTAGGTCAACCTAGTTCAATTGCTTCCAATGATTTTGGGCTTAGTGTTATTTTACTCCTGTGACAAAATCCCACTTGTGCAGTTGACCCTTGTAGGGTAATTTTGTGAATATTCTAAAAATATTCTATAAAACAACATCAAATCCCCCATTTTCAAATGGGAGGAGCAAGAGGCAAGCATGTGTGGACACCCCAATTTGACATAGGGCAATTACAAGGTGAAAGAAAGGGTTAATTTCTTATTCTTCATTGAAAATTGAGGTTATTATTCTTCATCAAGTGTTCAAAGGAAAATGCATCAACATGGAGTTTCAAAGGGATCTCAAAGATCATTAGAGTAATTTAGCCTTTAGGGATTGGTATGATTTCTATATCATACCTCATTTATGATCCTTTGCACCTTCATACATTTATATTCTTTTATATAAATTTACATACTTGCACACTTACATGCTATGCTTTCACTCATGGAGTTGATTCTTAGCATATATACATTCTAGGTCTACACATCTAGGATGTAGACATACACACAATATTTTTCCTAATAGCTATCCATGGCAGTGTAAATCACCAATGTGGGGAGTTGACTAACGTAAACCCCTTTATAGCCACTCACAAACACAAAAATCATTATAGAATTGCAGTATATATATTTGGCACATACAAATCTAGAAACTACTCCTCGAGGAATTTTTAGTGAATTTGGTTTAATTTTTTTATAGTGGCATTGGACTACATCAACTTGTGGGAATATTATGTAGGAGCATCCAGTAGTGTAAGGGCAATCCTATATCACCCAAAAATATTCTTAGTGTTAGTTTCTATTTGATGTGTTTTCATTTTTGGATACTCATTTGGGTCATATAGAGATTCCAACTCTCATAGTTCCACTAGTTTCTTTCTAGGTTAGAGTTTTTGAGCACCTTGGGATATTTGTTAATGCAAAAAATAGGCTATTTTGTAATTGATCGATAATTATGGTGGGTTAGAGGGTGTAATTTGGATGGATGATTATATTTGTAATTTAAAGCACTCTAGAAAAAGAATTAGGTCAAAAGGCTTTACGGTTTGAAAGTTGTTGCATTTTAAGTTGCTTGGAGACCCCCTAAGAGCACTTCAAATTTAGATTTGAGGCACTAAATAGTCTTGTATAGGCCACAAAAATTGGGGATGAGAAAATCTAGTCCATAGGGCTATAAAGCACTTGGAGAGCTTTCTAAAAATGTAAATAGTTCATCAATTAGAGTCCTAGATCAAAAGTTATGCCTCCTGGAAGTTGGACTACCATTCCTAGATTCTTCTAATTTTACACCGACTTCTAACATGTTTTATAGAACCTTATTTTATAGTGGTGGATTCTAAATGGCATATTCTAAAATTTAATCTTGACTCTAAACCTAATTCAAGTTACTTAAGGTCACTTCTAGCATTATAAAGGTAGTTTTTGGTGGAGTTTGGGAGAAAGTACTCTGAGAAGGGTTTTCTCTAGAATCTGATAACATTGTAAGCCCATAAGGCATGTTGTGGAGTCTATTTTTGTTGTACTGAATTCAATAGCATATTTTTTCTAATAATAATATTCCACTTTGCCTATTTTTTTCATTTTGGTCTTGGATTGTGCCCTCATCAAGTGGTATCAGAGTGTACCCTCATCAAGTGGTATTAGAGCCAGGTTTTCTTGAGTGTGTAGATAGAGCACTGACTGTAAGGTTGTTTGCACTAAGACAGTTTGGTTGTGGGTTTTAATATACCAAGAATATGCCTCCATGAAGGGAGCATGGTGTATTGGCTGGAGTTGTTCCTCCTAAGGTTAGAACCCTCCAAAGACAAGTTCAAGCATTGCAAGAAGAGATTCGTAGAGGGATGACTATTATTGTTGGTGATGAAAGTGAGGAGGAAGATGAAGAAGAAGGAAATATTAGGCAAGAAGGGGAAGGAGATAAATAAGTCCTAAACCAAGCAAAGGAGAAGCTTTTTAGGGTCATTTCCAAGCTAGGAAAAAGACCCAAAATTGATGTCAGCATGTTTGCAAGAAATCTAAACCTACATGAGTTGATCAATTGGATCGATGAGCTAGAGTAATATTTTGAGTATGAGGATATCAAGGACCCTAATATGGTTAAGTTTTTGAAGGCCAAAATGAAAGGCTCTACCAAAATCTAGTGGCAACAGGTTCGATTGGAAAGCAATAAAAGAGGAAAGGGGAAAATCATAAGATGGGATCACATTGTGGACAAACTAAAGATGTACTTCATTCATGTTGATTATGAGCTTGATTTGTTCAAGAAGATGCAAGGGTTAAAGAAAGAAAGAAAAAATTTCTAACAGTACATAGAGGAATTTTATTGAGTCTTTATTAGGTCAAAGCATGTGGAAGCAAACAAGGAGAAGGTTGCTCATTACCTTAATGGGTTAAGACCTAGCATTCAGGAGTTAAGTCTAGTTAGAATGACTAGCATTGAAGAGGCATACCAGTTTTCCTTATGAGTTGAGGAGAAGTTAAACAAAAAATTTGATGGAAGGCAAATAGGGCACAATCAAGGAGGAAGGGGTGGTGGTAGGTCATTTGGAAGTTGAAATGAAAACCAGAAGAAAAATGGAGATGTGGGTACCAACCAAAACTAGAGGAATGAGCGTTTCAACTGCTCATGTGATCAAAACTTTGGAGATCAGAGAGGAAGAGGTAGAGGATGTGGATAAGGTTAAGGAAGCGGAGGCTTCCATGGTACCTATTTTCATTGTAATTAAGGTCATCGTGCCTACAAATTCCCTCAATGTCAAGGAAGGATAGATAGGAGAGTTGATGGTCAAGCAAGGGTTTCTCATGTGGATGATGATGCACAATCATCATATTCAAAGGATGCAAAAAGAGGAGTGGTTATAGTAAATGAAAGGTTCTTACTGAGTAGTGAGATTGAACCTGGACAAAGGAGGAGTTTGTTTTGTACTAGGAGCAAGTGTGAGGGAAAATGTTGTGATGTGATTGTTGATGGTGGAAGCATTGATCACTTGGTGTCAGAGGAGATGGTCTCAAAGCTAAAGATCAAGATGAAGGAACACCCCCAACCCTATCAGATTGCTTGGGTGTAGGATGATCATAAGATACTAGTTAGTAAGAAATGTTTGGTAAAGTTCAAGATTGGGAATTACCATGACGAGGCTGTCTATGACATCATCCCAATGGATGTCTAACATTTATTATTGAGAAGGCTATGGAAATTTGATAGACATGTTATATATAATGGTTATGTATATACATATTCTTTGACAAAGGATGGAGTTTGCCACAAATTGAAGCCCTTGATAAAGGAGGGTGAAAAGGTATGTAGTAGTGCTATGATATGTCTTGTTCATGGAAGAAAATTTCTTGATGGCATGAAGCATCAACATGTGCTATGCTTTAATTCCTAGAAAGGATAAGGAAGGTAATAGTGAAGTTCCACTTGAAGTTTCAGGTCTATTGAGTGAGTATGGAGATGTCATCTTTGATAATGTTCTAGAAGGGTTGTTGCCAATAAGATAAATCATTCATCAAATAGATTTAGTCCCTGGAGCTAGTTTCACTAACAAGGCTGCTCATAGGATGACTACTATTGAGACTGAGGAACTAAAAAAACAAGTTCAGGAGCTACTGATGAAAGGTTTAATTTGAGAGATTCTAAGCCCATGTGCAGTACCTACAGTGCTAGCACCAAAGAAGGATGGAGAGTGGAAAATGTGTACAAACTCTTGGGCTATAAATAAAATAACCATCAAGTATCAATTTCCTTTGTCAAGGATGGATGATCTTATGGCTTGCTTGAGTGGATCTCAGTACTTCATAAAGATAGATCTCAAGAGTGGCTATCACTAGATACAGATACGAGAGGGAGATGAGTGGAAGACTACATTCAAGACCAAGGATGGTCTATATGAATGGTTAGTCATGCCCTTTGGACTAACGAATGTGCCAAGCACCTTCATGTGGCTTATGAATGACATAGTAAAGAAATTTTTTGGAAAATTTGTTATTGTCTATCTGGATGATATTTTGACTTTCAGTAAGTCTTTGTATGAACATTTATTGCACATTTGTAGTGTCCTTGAAAGTTTGAGGGAAGATAAATTTTTGATTAATTTAAAGAAGTACAGCTTTGTGAAAAGAGAGTTAGTCTATTTGGGGTTTGTTTTATCAACTAAAGGTCTCAAAATGAATCTAGAGAAGGTAAAGGTCATCTTGGAATGGCCTACTCCAAGGTCTGCCATTGAGGTGAGGTCATTCCATGGTTTGGCTAGTTTTTACAGGAAGTTCATTAGGAATTTTAGTAGTATATGTGCACCCCTAACTAAAACAATGAGGGCAGATAGAAAAGAGTTCAAATGGACTATAGGAGCTACCAAGAGTTTTGAATTATTAAAGAAGAAGGTGATAGAGAAACCTATGTTGGAACTTCCTAATTTCAACAAAGTGTTCTAGGTGGATTGCGATGCTAGTGGTAGTGCTATTAGGGTTGTGTTGAGCCAAGAATGTAAGCCTATTGCCTATTTTAGTGAAAATTTTGAATGATGCAAAGAAGAAGTATTCTATTTATGATCAGGAGTTCTATGAAATAGTTTAGGCCTTAAAGAAATGGAGGCATTATTTGTTGCCAAAAGAACTTTTTTTGTATATTGATCACTAGGCATTGCAATACCTAAATAGATAAGGAAAATTAAATCAAAGAAATTTGAGATGGGTAGAGTTCATGCAAAGTTATACATTTTTTATGAAACATAGAAGTAGAAGGTCTAATAAGGTTGCAAATGCATTAAGTAGGAGATAGTTGTTACTGATAGTAATGCCAGTTGAAGTGGTTGGGTTTGATGAACTCAATAATTTGTATCCTAAAGATCCTAAATTTGTAGAAGCTTGTAAAGAACCTATTACTCTAGACAGGACCAGGTGGTTAGATTACATGGTTCAAGATGGTATGGTGTTCAAAGGGAGGTCAATTGTGTATTCCAAGGAGCTCCATGAGGGAAAACTTGATCAAGGTGAAGTATAGTGGAGGGATGCTAGGAAACTTTCATCAAGATAAGACCATTTTCATTATTAGAGAACATTATTTTTTGCCTCAATTATCATAGGATAAGAATAATTTTATGCAGAGTTGTCAAGTATGTCAAACAACCAAAGGATTTAGTCAAAATACTAGACTCTATCAACCATTACCTGTTCCATCGAAGCCTTGGGAGGACATTGTAGACACCTAAAAATCCTTTAAAAAATAAATTATTTTTATTTTTTGAAAAAATACCTGATGACATCATCATTTATTAATTAATTATTTAATTAATTAATTAATTGATTTTTATGCCATTAAATCCCTTTATCTTAATTAAAAATATTTAATTAAGGAATCCCTCCCAAAAATGTTTAAATCTTAATTAAACATTATTTCCTTATTTACTAATTATTTAATTAATAAATTGACCAAAAATTTCAAAATAAATAATTTATTTATTTTTTTCCCAAAACTTGGCCAATTTCCTTATGACCAATAACCTCTTCCAAAATCTTCTAATCCTTCTTTAATTTTGATTAAAGGCTAATCCCATCATTTCCTACCCCTAATCCCAACTCAAAATATTTAATCAAGATTAAATATTAATCCTCATGTTTATTAAAAATATTTTAATAAATATCTCCTCAACCTAAACCCTTGAAATAAATAAAACTTTATTTATTTCATAAAATCTTATCCTAAGAAGTTCTAGACTCTTCTAGAAAGTCTTCATCCTCATCCAAAGCCTAGACTCTTCTAGAAGATGTCTTTAACCCTAATCCTAATCCCCTCCTAACCTTGTCACATTCCCTAAACATGGGTTAAGACTTGCTAACCCAAGCCAAAGTTAACAAATATCTCCTCCTTCATCCACCCTCATTAATTGCAATCCACTTGCCATCCACTTGCCTAGTCCTAAGCCATCTCTAAGCCTTCCTCTAATCATTTTTACAACCCTAAGCAAGCTTAAAACCCCCCTAAACCCTCAAATTCGAATTTCATGGTATCTCTCACAAATATCTTCAACCACAAAACTTTATAAAGCCCACAAAGTCATAAATGTTCTTACAAAGCACTTATGAAGGGTCTTTATGAAGATTTTATCTCTTGAGCCTCCTTTGTTGACTCATCCTTTCCCTTTCCTCCATCCTCTCACCCTGTGACATGTGTCACTCCCTAATTGGTTGTAAGGAAGCACAATCCATGTGCTCTCCTCTCATGCAATCTAAGCCCTCCATGAGCTTTTTCCCATCCTAGCCCTTGATCCCTCAAGCCCTTTGCCTATTTAAGGAATCCTCTCCCAAGCCATTTTAACACAATCCATGAAGTAAAGTCATAATGCCATTTTGAGAAGCCATTTTACATCAAAACTATACACTCACACCCAAATTCCAACTCCATTTGAAGCCCTTTTTGAAGCATAAGCTTGAGCATACATCCTATCTATTTAGACAAAGCTACTCAACAAGAGAGCTTCTCATTGAGAGAGCCTATTAATGGCTCATATTCTCAATTGAGAGCTCATCTTATTCTATCTTGAAGTTTATGAATTTTGTTTAGTTTGTAGAAGCTTTATTTAAATTTGGTTTCTATTAGCATACTAACATTGCTCATGTATAGACATAACTATGGATTTTGTTCTTGAATTTCCAAGGACACAAAGGGGTGATGACTCAGTATTAGTGGTGGTTGATAGGTTCTCCAAGATGGCACATTTCATTCCATACCACAAGACTCATGATGTAGTCCATATTGTAGATTTGTTTTTCAAAGAGGTGGTGAGGCTACATGGTCTCCCAAAAAGTATTGTTTGTGATAGAGAGACTAAATTTGCTGGGTATTTTTGAAGGACTTTGTGGAAGAAAATGAAAATAGAATTGAAGTTTAGTTCTAGACATCATCCACAGACTGATGAACAAACAAAAGTAGTAAATAGAAGTCTGGAAAATTTTTTGAGGTGTTTAGTAGGAGATAAGCCCAAGGGATGGGAATTGATTCTACTACAACCAAAATTTTCTTACAATAATTTTGTGAATAGGGGTACTGGTAGATCACCATTCCAAATCATGTATGGGAGTAGTCCAAGGATTGCACCAGAGCTAAGGAAGATGGAGCAAGGGGTGAGGACAAGTGTTGAGCTAGAAGACTTTGTTGAACATGTCAAGAACCTACATGGGGATATATATGGACATATTACCAAGATGAACCTATAGTATATGACTAGAGAATATCAAATGAGGAGACATAAGGAATTCCAAGTTGGGGATTTGGTTATGGTATACTTGAGGAAGAAATGATTTTTAGTGTACCTACAACAAGCTGAAGATGAAGAAATTTGGCCCTTGCAAAATTTTGAAGAAACATGACTCAAGAAATGTGCATGAGGTGGAGTTGCCATATGGGATTCACATTTATCTTGTTTTTAATATTGCAAACTTAATAGAATATCATGATTATGGTGTAGATGATGAGTTGATGTTTGGAGCCATGTCCAATTACTACTTCTAAGAAGGAAGAGATTGAAGAAATTCTAGATAGTCATGTGGGCTAGAGTACCGAAAATAGGTAGTATGAAGAATACCTAGTGAAGTGGAAAGGACAACTCGTAGAAGATTCAACTTGGATATCAAAAGTGGAGGTTTCCCATTTGGGTTTTCCTCTACCAGCTATAAAGTGACAGGGTCACTTTTCAATCTACCGTAGGTGTCTGATGCAAGAGCATCCAGTAATGTAAGGGCAATCTTGTATCACCCAAAAATATGCTTAGTGTTAGTTTCTATTTAATGTTTTTTCATTTTTGAATGCCCATTTGGGTCAAATAGGGATTCCAACTCTCATAAGTCCACTATTGGCTTTCTAGGTTAGAGTGTCATGTCCCCTTTTCAAATAATTAAAAATAATAATCTTTACTAAGGCAAGTAGGCCCAAAAAGGTGAAGTTTCAGAAAAAGGGGATAATATTTGGAAGCTAATGGACTAATAAATGAAAATTATTATTAAAATATGTTTTATTAACCCCTCTTGGACGTGAGTTGGGGTTATGCCCTCTTTTAAGGGGTTTGGAGGCATTTTGGGCTCATTCCAGAACTTGATTTTTGCGCATTGCTTTGTTGTTCTTCAGAGATTGCCAAACCTATGGAGAAGGAGACCCAAGAACAGGATTTTGCAGGTTTTTAGGAAGACTAAGGATGGGAGTTTGAAGACATTCCATGTGCATGCTCATGCAGAGTTTTCCTTTGTGTTGAACAATTCAGATTTGTGGGTTTTCGGTGTGTTTTTTGTAAGAGTTTGGTGTTTTCGGTTGAGTATTTCATATCAGTTTGGGTTGCTACTATATTTCAGATTTTTAGATGTTAAAATAGAGCTGAATATATGTATTTGGTTGTGATTATACTTATGTGATAGATTATTAGTGTTTTTGTGGTGTTTTTGGGCTATTCTGTGTTGTTTTTGGGAGCCCGATGAGCATTATTTTTATCCTCCGTTTGGGAGCTGTTGTGTAAATGTTATGTAGATCTAGAAATGTCATTTTTTAGGCTTTTATGCTGCTTAAATTTCTATAAAAAAATTCCACTTTCAGATTTATTAATAATATGTGAAGCTGTGAAGTTTTTGGCACTATTTTCGGCATACCCGAATTGGGGTTTATTGAGAAATTGGTGGATCTTTGAAATATTGGTTGTTTAATCTTAAAGATCTAATTAGAGGTTTGAAATATCATATAAAATTAGAGAAAGGGACATTTCAGTGGTATCAGAGCTATGATCTTGCCAGCCTGAGGGTTTGTAGAAGTTTGCATGTCAGTTTTGACAACTACCCAAATCTTGCATGTCATAATTTATGGTTGCATGTTGCTTCTAATCAGCTGCATGTTAAAATTTATGGTTGCATGCGACTTCTAATCATTTTCATGTTAGTTCTTGGTGAATTTGGTGGTTTCATGTTGCTTCTAATCATTTGCATGTCAAAATCTATGGTTGCATGCTACTTCTAATCATTTGCATGTTAGTTCTTGGTGTTTGAAGAAGTTATAACCTATTGGGGTTACACTCTACTTTATCCAAAATGGATAGGTATAGTACAGAGTCTCAGAGGACACAATCTTGGACAATTGATATCCAGAGTTAGAATAGTAGAAAGGATGGTTATTTAGACATTCGAGATGAATTTAGAAAAATAAGCCATGACATGTTTGAACAGTTGGTTGAGCACCACCGTATGATGAATGACATGTTGTCCGACCCAGCTAAGGTGGATAAGTTGACAAGATTTCTATTTGGCAGATTTTCTCATAGGGCAGATGACACAATTACTAAGAACTTGCATGAGGAGTTTGAGAAACTAGCTTATAACCAGGCAGAGGTCTCAGATTCTACTCTACCACAAGAGGTAGTGGGTTTAGATAATAATTATGAGGATTTTGTTGTGCATGATGGTGAGATACCTGGTAGAGATGAGCAGACATTGAGCATTCATGACTTTGCTGAGAAAGAGTACCAGGCATAGTTAGATGCTTCATCACATGAGGTTGAGGTAGGTAGTACTTCACATGATTTGTCCAGCTAGCTGAAGGTGAACAAAGATAGTATTTTGACTTCATTATCTCATCATGATAGGATGCAGGATATGATAGAAGATCACATTCAAATGATTTAATTAGAGGGTAGACATAAGGGAGTTCAGGCAAAGTCTTCTTGTGTTGACTTACAAGCGATTAGGGAAGGAATGGGAACGATGAAGTTGAGTTATTTACATCTTCTATCAGATCATGACCATCTTCTTAGCCTTGTTGGAGACTATTCAGATGCCTTGAGGAGGAAGGAGGAGGAAGTTGACAGGCTTTCTCACAAGCTTGAGGACACTCGAGCTTCTTTGGTGAATACTACATTGGCATTACAAGATTGGGAGAGACATGGGGATAAGCATGGCATGGAATTGAGTTTAGTTTCATCTTGCACTCATGATACTCAGCTTTCTGTGAATGGTAGATCATATGTGGTCATTGATAATGTTCCAAGTTCATCTTGCATTCACATCGAAGATATAGGGACAATGTCAGGCAAGAGCTTATCCGATGTTGGTATTAGTTTTTATACACCGATGTTAGGCTTTGTTCATATATCCAGTTGACCATTTTTGCTGGAATGTGTTGATGATCTTTCATATTTGGCAGTGTATACAGATGAGTCTCAGGATCATATTGGCATTGATGACATCTAGGAGGATGTAGTGGGTAGTTTTGAAGACTTAGTTTCCTTGGTGGTTTCTTTTGGTATAGAGGAGTTGGATAGCAGTGTTACAGTTTATGATACTCTGTATGTTGATATGAGCTTTGGAGTTGATTCACATGATATGGATGGTAATACTCTAGAGACCAGTAACCTTGAGGATACTCCTTTAGATAGTGTGGTAGAGGAGGTTTGTAGGATACAGTCTAGCTAGTGTCATCATGTGTCTAGTAAATTGAGAGTTAGTGAGCGAGATATTGGTATTGCTTGCCAACATTTCGATGTTGTTCATCAATTGTTAGCAGTTTATGGATGGGGTTCTCCTACTAGTGATGAGCAGGGAGGCAGTTATCTTTCCTTGATAGAGTTCCACTCTTTATGGGAGGCTTTCCAGATTCTGAGATAGGATTATATGTAGTTGGTAGCTGATAGAGATTATCTTATGGAGTGGGGCATTACAACATACGATGCATTGTTGGCCAAGGAAGATGAGGTGAGTGAGCTTACTCAGCAGCTTGAGGTAACTTTTGAGATTCTTGAGAGTACACATTTGGCTTTCAAGGAGTCACAGTTTCATTTGGCTAAGGTGATCATGGAGTTAGAGAAACTATAGTCTTTACCAGATTCTGTACAGTCACTAGCTGTGGTGTCTAGTGATCTGAGGATGTCCATGGTCGAGATTTTCAAAGACAGTGGAGATGGGGATGCATCCATCCTTGATACTAACATTGGCATATCAGGTTCATCCCCACTAAAGTCAAGTTCAGTTGAGCTGGGTGCTACAGCAGATTGTTGTGGTATGCCTGACATGGCGGTGACCTCTAGTACTAATGGCATGAAAATCAGAGATGTTGTGTCAAAGACCATTTGTGATGTTGGTGAGCCGACAGTTGGCATGGTTCTTGCTAGTAATACTACTCCCTTGGTGATGTCTTCAGAGGTAGTAGTTAGTTCCAACTTGGTTAGTGATCAATTGCAGTTAGTTACATCTAGATTGCAGTCTGAGCCACTGACTGAGATTGGCACATTCTATCAACATTACATTGTGAGGTATGCTCATCAATTCACCTTTGATGACCATGTTGATGAGATGATGATACAGAGATGTACTTTGGTTCCTAGTGCTTATCATCAGTTATGGGATAGTTTGACACCTCGGGATGAGAGTTGTGATGGGCACGACATGGCAATAGGTTCTACAGTTGATAACTTGATAATACATGACTTAGAGCAGGAGTTTTGGAGTGATGCTTTAGCAGGTGTTGTTATTGATTCTACTCCTTTGGCTATGACATCTCCTAACTTAGCTGGTGATCAGTCACAGTGGGTTGTATCACTTGTTCGTGGTGAGCTATTGACTGAGGTTAGTTTTTTTTATCAACATTATATTGCAAGGCATGTACATCAGTTAGCATTTGATCCTTGTGTTGAGGAGTTGATCGCAGACAAATTTGGTTTGGGTTCCATTTCTTGCTATTTATCTTGTGATGGCTTTTCACCATCAGGGGTGCATGGGAGTTATGGTTATGAGACAGTGGCTAGTGATCTATAGATTTTTGTTGACTACAGGAGTTGTACAGTGTGTGGATTCTCCATACTTGGCATAGTTTCATTCGAGAGCATTCATCATTGTTGCAGAGTTGGATTGTACATTCTGTATAGGCCAGTGGAATGCATTGATGGTATTTACTATGTTGGTAGTTTGATTTGTCCACTTTACTTGGATTTTGATATTCTAAGAGTTTGTGTCTCGTGGGTTTCTGACTGTGGAAGTTGTGACTTTGGAGTTTGGTTGAGTAGTAATTGTCAGTTTGATTATGGATTCCTCTTGGTTCTATTGCAGAGGATATTGCAGGAGCCTGTGTTAATTGACAATAGTATAGTTCATGACTACATTTGAGATCTAGGTGGATTGGTTGGTTTATTTTTCAGCCATTTCTTGAGGACAAGCAATATTTGGAAGGGGAGGACTTGTCATGTCCCCTTTTCGAATAATTAAAAATAATAATCTTTACTAAGGCAAGCAGGCCCAAAAAGGTGAAGTTTTAGAAAAAGGGGATAATCTTTGGAATCTAATGGACTAATAAATGAAAATTATTATTAAAATATGTTTTATTAACCCCTCTTGGATGTGATTTGGGGTTATGCCCTCTTTTAAGGGGTTTGGAGGCATTTTGGGCTCATTCCAGAACTTGATTTTTGCGCATTGCTTTATTGTTCTTCAGAGGCTGCCAAACCTGTGGAGAACGAGACCCAAGAATGGGAGTTTTCAGGTTTCCAAGAAGGCTAATAATGGTATTTTTAAGCCATTCCATGTGCATGCTCATGCAGAGTTTGCCTTTGTGCTGAACAGTGCAGATTTGTGGGTTTTCGGGTGTGTTTTTTGTAAGAGTTTGGTGTTTTCGGTTGAGTATTTCATATCAGTTTGGGTTGCTGCTGTATTTTAGATTTTCAGATGTTAAAATAGAGCTGAATATATTTATTTGGTCTTGATTATACTTATATGATAGATTATTAGTATTTTTGTGGTGTTTTCGGGCTATTCTGTGTTGTTTTTGGGAGCCCGATGAGCATTGTTTTTATCCTTCGTTTGGGAGCTGTTGTGTAAATGTTATGTAGATTTGTAAATGTCATTTTATAGGCTATTATTCTGCCCTAATTTCTATAAAAAATTTCCACTTTCAGATTTATTAATAATATGTGAAGCTGTGAAGTTTTTGGCACTATTTTTGGCATACCTGATTTGGGGTTTATTGAGAAATTGGTGGATCTTTGAAATATTGGTTGTTTGATCTTAAAGATCTAATTAGAGGTTTGAAATATCATATAAAATCAGAGAAAGGGACATTTCATAGAGTTTTTAAGCACCTTGGGATATGTGTCAATGCAAAAAAGAGGCTTTTTTTTAATTGAACCATAATTATGGTAATTTAGAGGATGTAAGTTGGAGCGATGATTATATTTGTAATTTAAAACACTCTAGAAAAAGAATCAGATCAAAAGGCTTTACGGTTTGAAAGTTATTGTCATTTTAAGTGGCCTAGAGACCCCCTAAGAGCACTTCAAAGTTAGATTTGAGGCACCAAATGGCCTTGTACAGGACCAAAAAATGGGGGTGAGAAAATCTAGTCTACAAGTCTATAGAGAACTTGGAGAGCTTTCCAAAAATGTAAATGATTCATCAATCAGAGTCCCGGATCAAAAGTTATGCCTCTCGAAAGTTGGACTACCATTCCTAGATTCTTCTAATTTTACACCAACTCCTTACATGTTTTATAGAACCTTCTGCTTTGGTAGTGGATGCCAAATGGCATATTCTAAAATTTATTCCTAACTTTAAACCTAATTCAAGTTACTTAAGGTCACTTCTAGCATTGTAAAGGCAATTTTTGGTGGAGTTTGGGAGAAGGTACTATGAGAAGGGTTTTCTCGAGAATCTAATAACATTGTAAGCCCATAGGGCATGTTGTGGAGTCTAGTTTTGTTGTACTGAATGTAATAGCATATTACTTTTGATTAAATTATTCCCCTTTTCCTATTGTGTTCATTTTGGTCTTGGATTGTGCCCTCATCAAGTGGTATTAGAGCGTACCCTCTTTAGAATCTATCCTCCTAGGTCAACCTAGTCCTTCTCCAGGTTGACCTAGTCCTTTTCCTTTTTTTGATGAATGATTTTTGGGTTTTGTTCCTTTTTTTGTTTCATTATAGGATCCATAATCAAATATTCAAAAAAAGGTTTAGATCTATGATGTTCGGAGCCAAATTTAATCTTCCACTATGAATTTGAAGGTGAGCACCTCATCTCTTATTTTCCATCATAGTATATACCTTTTAGATCTATATTGGGCTATTTGTGCACATTTTAGATCTATATTTATCATATCTATCTTGTTTAGATCTCTTTTCAATCCCACAATATTGCATGAAAGAGGCCTTGCTAGTGTACTTTCATGATAAGTCTCTAGATTTTGTATTGGCATCTATTTTTCCTCTTTGGGTATTGCTAATCAAATTTAGAGGTTCTTAAGATTTATGCTTGGAAGCCCATATTTCTCTTGTATTGAATGGACTAGGGAGAAAGTGGTGAACTACTTAGTCTAGTTTGCATTTCTATCATTAATGTCATTTCCCCCCTGAACATTTTGGTGAACCCGATGTGAACTCTCATTTTTTTTTATCTTGGTAGTTAGATCTTTCTTTTATGAATTGAATTTATAAATACAAAAATAAAAAAATATCTTTCATTTTTATAATTACTTTGCATTTTAAAGAAAAAGTTAAATTCGTAAACCATTTCACTCTTGAGTGCTTTTATTTTTCTTCAAGATGTATGCTTTATTTCATGAATGTTTTGATTATGAATTTTTTAGTAAAACACTAAAGTTTTCTAGTAGTAAAGGGTCGAATGAAAAGAATGAGATCTTCATTGAATCCATTTCACCTACAACTTCCTTTACATCTTTTATGACTAACCTTTACAATAGGATTCTATCATAGCTTCCTATGTGTGATATTGTTTGTAGGATTGAGCATATGTGATTTTGTCAACCACTTATCACACTTAAAGGATGTCCACCTCAACAACCCATTATCACTCTTAAGGTAGCTCCTGGAGATGATAAGCCTCTTATAATCCTTAAAGGAAAAACTAATTACACTTTAGTTTCTCACATCTATCAGACACAGAATAATCCTCAACCAATTACTCTGCTAGGTTCTACATCTTTACCTTCTTATTTAGTTGAGTAGTTATGCACTACTCCCACTAAACTCTCCTTATGGGAACTTCTTTGGACATCCCCTACCTATAATTATTTTTTATAAAAGGCTTTATCTACTCTTCCTAAACCTCTTCCTAATCCTAATAACATTAATTCTTTCTTAGAATGTAAACATGATATGCATTCTACTATTTTGATTTTGTTCACTATGTTATGATATGGACCCTTATTAGGTTTAGAGGTTAATTTCTCTCACTTTATTTGGTATTATTTCCCCCTAGAATATTACTATGGGGGTTTGGGGGTAGTACCCCAAAAATAGGATCAAGGCATAGTACCCCTTGTGGAGTTCTGGGGCAGAGCCCCAAGTGATGTACAAAAGATTTGTTGAGAACGTGTTGTACACATATTTGTTGCAACAACATGAGAAGAAATACCATAATTATGTAGTGTTGGATGATTCTCAAAAGGATGATGTTCCAACAGTCCATCATGCTTTGCAATAACTGCAACAATAAATACCACACAGCCTAGTGAATGTTAGATGGTCAACAAGGCTAAGTAGACCTCTAGAAATGTTTTCTCCATCTTTGTATTCTATTTCATTAATAGATGATGGTGAACTTGAATGTTATTATGAAGTTGTGTATATGGATACAAATATTTAGTGTGAGTCTACAATGAGACAACAAATGGACTCCTTGCTAAAAAATTAGACTTGGGATTTATGTAAGTTACCTGTAGGTAAATGACCTTTACAGAATAAATGGGTTTACAAGTTGAAAGAGGAGGATGGAGGTAAGAAAGGATTTAAAGCCAAGTTTTTTGTAAAAGTATTTGTATAGAAAAAGGGCATTGATTTTGATGGGATATTTTCTCCTATTGTTAAATTGACTTCTATTAGCATTGTTTTAAGTAGTGTGGCTACTAAAGATTTTCATTTGGAGAAATTTGATGTTAAAATAACTTTTCTTTATGGTGACTTGGGTGAAGAAATATATATGGTACAACCATAGGGATTTCAGGTCAAAGATAATGAGAACTTAGTGTGAAAATTCAAGAAAAATTGATATCATTTGAAGCAAGAACCTCGGCAGTGGTATCTTAAATTTGACAGTTTTATGCATGAGCATGGTTACACATAGTTTTGTTCTTTCCATTGTGTTTATATTAAGAAATTAGATGATGATAGCTACATTATTTTATGTCTATATATTGATGATATACTTGTATCTAGTTCTAACATGGATCACATTAAGGATTTAAAACAATAATTAGCACATTCATTTGCTATGAAGGATTTGGGGGTAGTAAAACAAATCATTGGTATGAAAATTTTTAGAGATAGGAAGAATAAAAATTTGACATTATCTCAAGTTGATAATATTGAGGTGTTACAATGTTTCTCTATGGATAATGCTAAAGTTTTTAGTACAACTTTACATTGCATATGTAGTGGGATTTGTTAGTAGGTATACAAGTCATCCTAGAATTGAGCATTGGAATGTAGTTAAATGAATTATCAAGCATTTGAGAGGAACATCTAGTAAGTGCTTACAATTTTGGGGCTCTGCTATTGATTTAGAAGGTTATGTTGACTCAGATTTGGTAGGTGATATCAATAATAGGTGGAGTACTATAGGTTATGTATTTAATATTGGTGGGACAACAGTGAGTTGGATTTATTAGTTGCAGAAGATTAATACTTTATCCACTATAGAGGTAGAGTATGTTTCTACTATCAAGGTAGCCAAGGAAATGATGTGGCATCAATTCTTCATGGAAGAGTTGTGGCATCCCTAGATGGACAATTATTTATTCACAAATAGCTAGAGTTTCATTCATCTTACCAAGAATCCTACTCTAAATTCAATGACAAAACACATATAGTTACGATACCATTTAATTTGGTCAATTTTGGATGATGGTCAGTTAAAGCTAGTGAAGATACATACAAATGATAATCCAATAGACTTTTTTACCAAGGTAGTAACAAAGGAGAAGTTGAACTCCTCTTTAACTTTGGTTGGTCTTCTAGACTAATTAGAATAAAATAAAAATAGATTCCAGGGTGGTTTGATATTCTAGTGGGTGCTACAGGTTTAATGGTGCTATGACTAGTCTCCAAGTGGGAGGTTATTGATGTGGAGTTTGATCAATCTCAGAGTAGGAGATTATTGTGATGTGGAGCCTTATCAGACTCAAAGGTTAATTTTTGTCACTTTATCTAGTGTAGTTTTCCCCTAGACTATTACTATAGGGTTTTGGGGGTAGAGCCCCTTGCGGGATCCTAGGATAGATCCCTAGGTGTACTCCCTATCATAGTATAGGGTGGGGTTAAGGAGCAATACCCTAGCAAGGGTTTTTGGGGACAATGACCCTAAAGCAAAAAATGAATTAACTATTGTAAAATGTGTTCCTTATTATTTTTCTATTGGACAATTTATTCTAGACCTTATTTTGTAAGTGGCAAAAAGCTTGTATAAAATGTCTTAGGGTTAGGGATTTCATAATGCATGACAAAATTGTAGCTTCTTGCAGTAGTATTGAGTTGTAAGGGATTGTGGATTGTAATCACTAAAAAAAAAATATTGGATTTGTTTTTGGTGGGCATAGCCTAGGGATTGGATGAACCACGTTAAATCTTTGGGTGTTGTCTTCTTTTTTGTGTGATTTATTATTTTATGATATTAGTTATATTTACATGTAATTGTTGTTTCTATATGTGGTTAATCCTAACACAATAAAGATGATTTAGCACCTATGGAATTTCAAAATTAGTACAATGCTCTTACAATTGTAGTTCTTATCAATGGTAATCTTATTCTTAAGAGCTTTAATTGATAATGGATTGGTATTGAATGTTTTTAGTTTGGATATTTTGAAATCTATGAATGCTAATATGTCCAATATAAAACCAGATAGTGCTTCTATGAGTGGCTTTGATGACATTGCTAATAAGACTTTAGGAATCATAACTCTACCTATTGTAGTTGATCTGGTTGTATTGAATAATCCAATCCATGTGATGCCTTGACCTCTCAACTAATACCTTATTTTGGGAAAACCATGGTTTCATTATATACATGCTATTCCCTCTACTCTCCATCACAAAGTTAAGTTTATTTATGAAAACATGATGTACACTTTTTATGTGGATGGTAGACCTAATAGTTTCTGTAATACCGAATCATATAAGATGCTTGGACCTAGGAAAGAAAAGAAAAAGGATAAAACAAAAATTAAAGATCAATCAAGTGAAGAACCTTCCTCTGATTTATCTAAATATGATTGGGGCACTTTGGACTTTAATCAACATTAATTGGGGAACATAAGGTTTTTTGTCTTTCCTTCATGAATACATCTCAACAACCTAAAGAAGAAAAAGTTTTCTTCAACTCCTCTTTCTATCGAGTTAAGTAATAATTTTATCGTTGCTTCATCTAAGGAAACCATAGAAACTATTAAACCTCATTATCATGATCTGGTGACTTATTAAGCTACTTTGACTATCTTTGATATGGTTAATCATTATGGTCATAGATGTCATTTTCTTTCTAAACATGACTTTTATGGTCAAGGATGTGGAAATTTTGAGTAAGAAATATAGGTTCCTATATACAATTATGGTTGTGAGGATACTTATAAGAAAACTTCCTTCTTTCAAAATGTGAATCATATTTGTAGTGGTCCATTGAAGTTATCAAACCCACACCTTATCACATCTGAGAAAACACCTTCTTTGGATATTTTTTCCTTTGGTGATGCTTTAGCTGATTTCTTGGGAGGATATTAGGATTTACCTTTTTTTCATCATAATAAGAGGAAACCTTATTGTTTGGATATCAAAGCATATTTTGGAGAAGAATCTAAATTAGAGCCATATATTGATCATCTCCCTCCTATGGAAGAAGACAAAAGAATAATATCTTGATCACTAAACTGATAAATGTGCTAGTTGATCCTTATGATTATGAAAAGGTCATTAAGATTAGAAAATGTTTGGATAAAGTCGAACAAAAATAACTTACTGAACTTCTTCCAGAATTTGCTAAGATTTTTTCTTGAAAATATCTGATATGTCAGGCATTGGTCCTAAGATTGTCACTCACAACATAGTTCTAACATCTAATGTTAAACATGTGAAAAAAAAAGATTTTTAAAATGAATCCTAGCATCACTCTTCTTGTCGAGGATGAGATAGAAAATCTCTTGGATGTTGGTTTTATATGTCCTATATTTTAGTCTCCTTGGATTTCTATTATGTGAATACCTCTAAGGGTCAAAATAAGATAAGGATGTGTACTAATTTTCATGATTAAACAAGGCTTATTTAAAAGATGATTTTCCCTTACCTAACATTGATATGATAGTGGACTCAACTTCTAGATATGTGTTACTATCTTTTATGGATGGGTTCTCTAGGTATAATCAGATTTTCATTACTCCTTATGATCAATATAAGACCACTTTTATTACTCCTTGGGGAACTTTATGTTAGGTAATGATATCTTTTAGATAAAACAATGCAGGTTCCACTTATCAGTGTGCTATAAAATTGAATTTTCATGACTACATGCATAAGATTCTTGAAGATTATGTGGATGACATTCTAGCAATCTTGTGAAATGCAATAAATGTTTTCTTACTTAGACAAATCTTTCAAAGAATAAGGAAGTATAATATGAGTTTTAATCCAAATTAATTTACCTTTGTTGTTGACCGTAGAAATATCCTAGGGTTTTTTGTATCTAATAGAGGTATTGAAGTTGATAGAGAAAAAATTGATGTTGTTTTCAATATGCCTCCTCAAAATATCTCTCAACTTTGTAGCTTACAAGGGAAGATAAAAGCTATCCAAAGGTTTGTCTCTCACCTAGAGGATCATACCATTCCTCTCACCTCCTTGCTAAGAAAGATTCTACTTTCTCTTACTACAACATTTGGGGTCAAATTGTGATGACATTTTGCGACGGTGATGTAAATTTTAGTGATTTTCAATTTTTTTTTTGCAATTGCCCTTGGCATTGTCACAATACTAATGTTGGCTTCATAATTATGGCACTCGCATGAGTATAATTAAAAATAAAAAATAAACATGACATAAATCATTTCCCATTTGTTTTTATAATGCAGAGCTAGGTGTGAAAAAGGGTGGAGACATCTAAACATTGTCATGCCCTTGTGATCTTTGCATTTTTTTGTCATGCCCTTGCTTTGTGATTTTATTTTTCATGCCCTTGTAATCTCTTCAAATTTTTTCATGCCCTTTTTCTGCAATTTCATTATCATGCCCCTTCTTTGTGATTCCATTGTCGTGTCTTTCCCTTCTGATCTTTGTGCCTTTGCTCTATGATTTTGTTGTTGTTCCATGCCCTTGTGATCTCTGTGCACTTGATCTACAATTTTCTTCAAGGGCTATGTAAATGTTCTTTTATTTTCCTCTAAACATGTATCTCTTTATATTTCCTTTTAAACAAGTATATCTTAGAGATGTTTTTTAAGGTCCTTATTGCATCTTAGCACAACAAAAAAATTAATCAAAATGCATACATATTCTAGATTCCAAATAATAAAATAATAAAACTCACTCAACCTATACTAAGTGACTTGCCTCAAGATCTTGCACAAAAATAATGCAGACCAGGAAAAATGGGTAGAGTTCACAAGAAATTTTACAAAAACATATCATAGCAGATATCTTTATAAATAAACTAGCCATAACCCAGTTAAATGGGTCTAGTTGTTGATTAGTTGGGTTAATTATAAATCCCTATAGAACTATCATCAGATTAGGTACAATAAAATGAACAATCAACTATTCATAGTTGGAAGGATCAAATATAGTTTTCCAAGGTGATAAAATTGCATATGCAAATGCATCACTTGCATGCTAGGCATGAAGCGTAATCCCCAATTTATTATGAATGGTTGGATATAAATTCTCCATGTGATGGCCCAAAATAGAAGCCAAGGATGTAACCCTATGAGGTCCCAAGTATCTACTATTTTTGTTAATTTGGCATCACTATATGATCCATAATGTTATGAAATACTAAAGCTAGTATTAACTTATCCCATGTCTGTAGAAAAATACAGCATAGGTTCAGGGTCCCTTAGCTCCCAGGAATTTGTATTAACTATTCTCATTGCTGGAAGAATAACTTTAGTGAAGAGTTGAGTGTAAGGAGTTGAAGAAGAAAGTTTTTCTTCTTTGTAAATACCATAGTCACGAGGCTCATTCCCTTATAGAAGCCTCTAGCACAATGAAATTAACTCTAAACCATGAAAAGGATGTTGAAGTGGTTCCCAATGTTGAAATGCTCTTATAAGCATTTGATACTTGGGATCATTGCAGGGAGAATGTGCCAATACTTGAAAAACTCTTATAAGAAAATGTAGATGCAATACATGACAAATTGCACAATTTGTAGTCCTCCCAATATTTGGACTGTAAATTCTCAAAGACGCTTGCAAGTGATTCCAATATCATAGTACCTACTGCAACACTTTCTTGGGTTCTATCCAATGGTTACCATAATATCCTCTATGTTGGCTAGATGTTGTTTCTGAATTATAGTTTCTTTCTAAAGTTGCTCCTTCTCATTCTCTTTCTAAAGTCACTCCTTCTCCTTCTCTCTTGTGCCTTAAATTTTGATTATCAAACTTCTAAATATTTTCCTCTACCATATCTAAAATTAACTTCATATTGTGTTGTAACTCTAGCATAGGTGTTTGATCATCGATAGCTTTCATCTCAGAATTCAAAATTTCAAGATTGGTCAACACCCTCACTTGTAGACCTCTCATGTCAAGCACTTTATGTATTGTTTCAACACCATGTTCTTTCTTCTGAGCTAACAATTCTTTAGCTGCATTTTCTTGTAAAACATTATTTTTGTTGAATAATTGTAAACTCTTAGAAAGTGCATTTTTGTTTTCATATATGTATGTATATATGTATGTATGTATATCTATGTATTTATGTATGTATGTATGTATATATTTATGTATGTATATATATGTGTGTGTGTGTGTGTGTGTGTGTGTCTGTGTGTCTGTGTGTGTGTGTGTGTGTGTGTGTGTGTGTGTACTTATGTATGTATATGTATATATATACATACATACACATGTGTGTGTGTCTATGTCTGTATGTATGTATATATAAAAAGAGATCTTGTGGATTGTGGATTATGGGTTGTAAACAAAACAAAAAAGAAAGTACAACATTAATCATTCCCCATTTAGTTTGATTGATTATGGAGAGTTTCACATGAAAGATGCTAGAGAGATCCAAATGAGGGTGAAGAGATTTAAACATTGGTGGAGATTAGTGGAGATCTAGGATTTTTTTGTTGTTCCCTTGTGATTATTGCATTTCATTTTCATAAAATACCCTTTTGATTTTTGTGCCCTTGCTCTATGATTTTTTGCAAGGGGAGAAGAGGTACCTATGTAAATATTCTTTTTTTCCCTTCTAAACATGTATCTCTTGTTGATATATAATAGCTTTGGTCATATTCAAGGATAATTGATTATGATGATTGTATGCATATGTGCATATATGTATGTAGATCAGTTCACTATGTGAACTTCTTTACATGCATACATACACACTTTCATAGTACTTGTGCTAAATTAACTTAATCATTCATGTCTTGAATTCACACAAGCAATTATCATTGCATTCAATTAAAACTATTCATACCATACTAAGTATGTAGAAATTTTTACTTATAGATTATATTATCTCTTGGTGATTAAGTAAAGATCTCGTGCATAATATCATCCAAGTAATAATTAGATGTATTCACATTAAGTCATGATAGGATTGAGCAGCTAATCCATTTATGTTTATATAGATCAAAAAGTTGATATAAATCATGTTTGGTTAACCATTAACTAAACTAATTAATATAACGTTAATAATTGTTTATATCAATAGTCATGTCATGAGTGGTAGTGCAAAGCATAGAGGTACTATTGTGGATATTGGTTTAATGTTTTCATTTCTCACCTAGTTAGGCTAGGATAAAAATGTCTTGGATGAAAAACCCATGGTTGTAATGAAGAGACACCTTCATGTATGCCTAGGTCTCTTTGGACAAGTTATAAGACAAAGTTTCTTGTTGGGCAATATTGGGTCTTTTTGAGTTTTTGGTTAAGATATCCTAGGATTAGGTGTTTTTAGTTATTTTTGAATAAGTTGGATCCTTTTCCAAGTCTTAGAATTGAAAAATTGTGAACATTGCAGTAAAAGTTGCTAAAAATGGAACTTAATTGAAAAGGAGTTGTAACTATTCAGAAAATAGTTACAACTATTGGGATGGATGAGGTCACAAAGGGAAGATTATACGGATTGGGAGAAGTTCTAATAAGAGATTTTTTAGTTTTGAAGCAATTTTACTAGTTTATTGTACATATTATATGGATTGGAAGGTATGATAAGATGATTGTTTGAAGAATATTTTTTTCTTACCTTTCCATTTCTTTTGGTTTCATCATTTTGTGTGGAGTTTTGTTCAAGTTATTCCATTTTTGTATAGGAGGGTTCGTAGGACAACAATTTTTTGCAACCTTCAAAGATGGGCCCATAGCTTTGACTCCCATGATTGGTTTTTAATGGCCTCTTCGAGAATGATAGTTAGATGGGTCCTCTTAGTGATTCCAGGATTTCAAGAATGGGCAATGTGTTTTTTTATTTTTCCTAACTAGCCCTAAATCAAGTGCCTATGAGGATTTGACCTTGTGAGCATGTTGTTTGGAGTATAATAAGAGAAGGAGACTTGTTGGAGGGTTGGATGTTTGTAAGGAAGCTAGATGAAGGTAAATAGATATTCCTAAGTTTTGGGTGTGTTTCCATGACCCTACTTTCCAATAGTTTCTTTGTAAACCAATCTTAATCAAGCCAATTAGGATTGCATTGCTTAGTGAAAGAAAGGGAGTGTTGGAGTGGAATTGAGTCCTAGTACTTTGGGATTGGATATAACTCTAAAAATAGTATTTGGAACCCTAATTTTTCTAAAGGTTTTTTTTGGGACTTTTGGAAGTTAGACACCAAAAACCTCTTAAGGAGGCCTAATAGGGATACTAGATGAATTTGGGTTTGATACATTGTGGAAGTGTGGGGATCAACCAGTGATTTATTTTGTGTTATGTGGATGTCCTAAGTCCATTTCATGCCTTGGAACCATTGGAGAAAACCATTTTTGTTTTTTCCTCATGTTGGCCTAGTTGTGGGGAATAGGTCATGAAGCCATAATTTGGATGAATTTGATCCTTAAACCATGGGTTCTTGAAGAAGTTGGTAGTATTTTTTTGTTTGGCATTTGGAGGATTTGAACTAGTGATGACCTTGTTGCAAGGTTCAAGATTTTATAACTTGTTGATTTGATGTTAGTGTGGGAAATCCTATTCATACCTTTCTAGTTGTGCACTCTACATCAAGTGTCTACATGAGACATGTCCTCTTGTAACATGATTTTTGGTTTTGTGTCTTTTGAAACAATTCTTATACCCAACTACACAACCAAGAGAGGTATTGTAATCAATAAATACCTTTCCCTTTGGTGTTTAGTAACTTCAAATATAAAGAGCAAAGATTACTAATAATTATGTTTTAAAAATAGAAAAAGACATTTATAGTCAGATATGTAAGAAATATAATCACCTTCAACATCTCTTTATATTTCCCTCAATCGGTGAATAGAGAAGCTTCTCTTTATGTATATGTATGTGTATACATACATACATACATACACACACACACACATATCTGTATGTCTATGTATGTATATATAGATAAGCTTATTTTTATGTATATGTATGTGTATATATGCATATGTGCACACACATATGTGTGTGTCTATGTATGTATGTATATATAAAGAGATCTTTTTAAGGTGCTTATTACATCTTAGCATAATAGAAAAATTGATCTAGCTCCATACATATTCCATAATCCAAACAATAAAACTCATTCAACCCATACTAAGTGACTTACCTAAAAATCCTACACATAAATAATGCAGACCAAGAAAAATGGGTAGAGTTTGCAAGAAATTTTACAAAAACATATCATAGAAAATATTTTTAGAAAGAAACAAGACATAACCTAATTAAATGGGTTGATTACAAATTTATGTAGAACTGTCATCAGACTAGGTAGAATAAAAAGAACAATCAATTGTTTCCAGCTAGTAGGATCAAATACAGTTTTCCAAGGTGATAAAAGTGCATATGTAGGTGTATGTATGTATATATGTATGTATATATGTATGTGTATATGTATGTATGTATATATATTTATGTATGTATGTATGTATATGCATGTGTGTGTGTGTGTGTGTGTGTGTGTGTGTGTGTGTGTGTGTGTGTGTGTGTGTGTGTATACATACATACACACACATATGTGTGTGTCTATGTATGTATGTATGTATACAGAGAGATCTTGTGGATTGTGGAGATTTGTTACCATGCCCTTGTGATCTTTTTATATGTATGTATGTATGTATGTATGTATATACATATGGATATGTATATATGTGTGTGTGTGTGTGTCTACAAATGTATGTATGTATATAAATAGAGAGAACTATGTATCTATACATACATACATACATACATACATGGACACACACATATGTGTGTGTGTGTGTATAGATACACATACATATGCATAAATAGAATCTTCCCTAATCACCTGCTCGGGGAAATGCAAAGAGATACAAGTTTAGAAGGAAAATAAAATAACATTTACATAGGTGCCTCTTCTCCCCTTAAAGAAATTTTCAAAGAAATGGCACAAATATCACAAGGGAAAGACATGGAAATGGAATTGTAGAGCAAGGGCATAGAGATCACAAGGGCATGACAATAAAGTTGCAGTGATTACAAGGGTATGACAATGAAATCCTAGATCTCCACTAATCTCCACCAAGGGTACAACAATGAAATGCAGAGATCCTTAGGGCACAAAAATGAAATGATGTGATCATAAGGGCATGGAAATGAAACCTCCATAAGCATTTAAATCCTAGAGCTCTCCACCCTCATTCAAAGCTCTCCACCCTCATTCATGGGCAGCTCTCCACAATCAATCAAAACAAATTGGGAATGATTTATGTTGTGCTTTCTTTTTTTTTGTTCATACTCACATGGGCATCGCAATTGTGACACAAATGTCAGTATTGAGATGAAATTGAGGAAAATTGTAAAAAAACCATGAAAATCCACAAATTACCCTATCCTTGCAAATTACCGTCACAATTTGACCCCAAATGTTGCAATGAACTTAACTGTTTTTAAGACTTTTAGTTTGAAGATAGAAAAACCTATGGTTTAGGTTCCTACTATTGAAAGATAGTTATATGATCTTGTGATTAGGAGTAGAGGAAGAAGAAAGAAAATTTATAATCAGATGAAGGCTTGCAACAAGTATTATTCATTTGATCTTGGTAGTTATAGTAGCAAGAGAAGAGCTAATACTTCTAATGATATAGTTGGTTGTAGCAGTAAGTTTGGACAAACCTTTAGGATGATTGATGAAGAGGATTTGTGGATTAAGAATAGACATGGGATTTATATTTTGAATTTTTTTAGATCTTAATAAGTCCTTATGGAACATCTTGTTTTTGAAACCTTGGGTATCTAATGTAGGTGTATCCTTGGCCTATTGACAATCTTGCATCCTTGGGCTATATTACATTAAACCCTACTTATAGTATCCCCTTAGGAGAATTCATAGACTCATGGCTCACTTTGATCAAGATTCCTCTTCTCCACTCTTTAGGAACCTTAGTAATCCTATAGTTTATCATGACCCTAATCCTTCTATGGATCATGACTCTTCTCATTTATCTCATGATGAGGATGAGGCTTTAATGGTTCCTCCTGAAAAATTTTACAACATTGCTATTGAATTTAATAAAATGCATGATTGACTACTTCAAGAGAATCAAAATACCAATATTATGGACACTTTTGATGCTCTTAAGAAAGTGATCTATAATGATGACCATGGATCTTTTGCGTGGTCTTACTCACCTTTTCCACACTCACATTAAGCCTTTAGCTCAAGCCACATCTAAAATATGAATGGTTTCATGTATCACTAGTGTTGAATCTACCTTGTCTTTCCAAACCTATCTCTAGCATTCCTTCTTATGTTGCTCCTATTGTGACTACTTATATTCAACCATTTATTCCTCCTATTAGTAGTCTTACTATTTCTTCTCTACCTATAAGTGTTCCACCTACTTCATTTCCTAATTCACAACCTTCATACAATAGTGTTCCTTAATCTTATCTCAATCCTCCTACTATGGTTCCTAATGTCCCACTTGTAGCACCTTCTATTCTAGCTAATCTTTACACTCTTCCTAGTGTGTCAAATGTGTCATTTCCACTTATTTCCTCTATTGATTCCAGTATCATTAGTATTGCTCAAATTGTTTCTTCCTTAAAACAACAAATCGCTTCCCTTACTCATTCCAAGTTTAATGTACCTACATGTGATATGGGTAGTCCTGCACAAAAATAATGCAGACTAAGAGAAATGGGTAGAGTTCACAAGAAATTTTACAAAAACATATCATAGAAGATATATTTAGAAAGAAAC